>CM067167.1:191710245-191715245 GCA_034093135.1 Erigeron breviscapus | reverse complement strand
GAAACTATATAGGTTTTGTTTTCGGTCGTAAATCATCTATATGTAAATGACCTACTGATCAAGTGGTTCGGTATCTTGTTTCTTCCCGTGAGGTGAGAGTTCGAGTTTTGTTAAGTACGTATAAGTTTTGCTCCCATTAATCCCGAAGTTGTTGTAGGGAGCCCGCAAAGTTTTTCCCTTGGCACCGTTGCTCGACTCGTGGTAATGGGGTCTCGTTCAAACAACCGCTTATCCATCGTCGAGTTAGTCATTTGACATAAATGTATGAATGTATTTGAAAGTCACCTATAAATATTTTTCTAAATAAGATAACTTGAAAATGCCAAAGATGACTAGTCCAACTGGTCAGAGGCATCCCAGGTTTTACTCAAGGTCTTGAGTTCGATCCTTAGGGATGACAAGTCTTGGGGTTTTTTCCTCCGAATACTTGTAACGGCTCATGGTCAACATCTCGTTGTCTAGGAGTACGTGTAAGACTTCACCATTATACGATGAGGTTTTTCTGATGTCGCATACCGCCTGAATGTTCGGAAAAAAAAACTAAATATTTCTCGGATTTTGATATAATAGTAACTTAATTAATGGTCCACTCATTATTTCAATTAATTTGTTTTTACAATTATTATTTTTTTTTAGAACGGCATTCTAATCTACTCCTAACTCTTAAATTACACGCATACCTGAGATGAAACTCAGGACTCTCGAAAAATCTCTATTAATCCACTCATTATTTCAATTAACTTGTTTACTTAAAAACGTCTTGAGTTAGTTTTGGACGGATTTTTGCAAGTGATTTCTACATTACACTTTGTATTAAAAGTTTAGGAGGATATCTGGGTATTCCTATTGGGGGAAGTCCTAGGAGGATATCGTCTTGGAAGCCTGTCATCACTAAGTTTCAAAATCGTCTTGCAAACTGGAAGGCTAATTTATTGTCGATAGGCGGTAGATCCACTCTTATTTCATCGGTATTGGGTTCCTTGGGGATTTACTTTCTCTCTATTTTCAGAATGCCAAAGAAGATTAACCAGTCTTTGGAATCAATTCGGTCTTCCTTTTTCTGGGGTGGGCCTAGACAGAAAAGAAAACTCGCGTGGATCAAGTGGGGTAAAGTTTTGGCATCTAAAGATGATGGTGGTATTGGTTTTGGCAGTCTTGAGGCAATGAATCGGGCTCTTCTATATAAGTGGAGATGGCGTGCTTTAGATGACCCAAATAACTTATGGGTTAGTGTTCTTAAGGCCATTCATGGAAATAACTGTTTTTATAATCTGGTTGCTAAGAACAATGGACTGTGGTCTAAAATTGTGGATACTGCCAAGGAGACTCATGTTAAATCTGATCTAAAGTTTAACTCTATTAGTCGCAAAGTGGGAAATGGTTCACAAACTAAATTCTGGACTGATGTTTGGTGTGGTAATGATACGTTGGAAAACCGATTCCCCAGACTTGCTGCTCTCGATCATGATAAAAATTGTCGTGTTAGTGATAGGATAAATGCATCTGGTTGGTTATGGAGCTGGCGCAGACCCCTTAAAAGCACTCGTGAAATTGAGCAGCTTTCCTTTCTAACTCGAGATCTCCCAAGTGATATAAGTAGCGATGAAAGCGACAAGTGGGTGTGGAATTTAAATGGTAAATCTAAATTTTCTATCTCACAAATTCGGAAAAATATTGACCATCATTGCCTGCCAATCAAGGGCGGATCTCTTTAGGGGCCCGAAGGGGCCGGGCCCCCTCTATTTTTCCGATCACTAGTATAGTTTGATCCGTAATTTGTTCAAAAAATTATTTTTCTTAGTGTTATTTTTGTGTTCTCGTGACTTTCGGTCCCCTCTGATTATTTTTCTTAGTGTTATATCTTGGTCACGTGACTTTCGGCCCCTTCTACTGAATGAGTCAAGATCCGCCACTGCTGCCAATAGATTCTAACATGAAGACTAAATGGAACTCGTATGTACCCAAGAAAGTAAATATCTTCAGTTGGAGGATGAGAAGGAATAGTATTCCAACAAATGTCAATCTTTTTGCAAGGGGAATTGATATCAATACGTTCCGTTGCATGCATTGTAATTCTGGTGTGGAGACCATAAATCATCTTTTTCATACTTGCAAAATTGCGGCTGAAATTAGATCTCTTTTGAGCATTTGGACTCGGCTGAATCTTCCTTACGTATCCCCTGAAGAAACACTGAACTGGTGTGACTTCCTAGTTCTAAACGGGAACGCTTGTGAGAGACTCGAGGCGATTCTTTTCACATCTTGGTGGTACATTTGGAAGGCTAGAAACAACACCCTTCATAACAACATTCAAGAGAGCGGGTTGGAAATTTTAATGCTATTGTATCTACTTCTTTCTTATGGATTCACAGCCGGGACAGGAAGGATACCTCAACATGGGACACTTGGATTGCCACCCCGTTTCATTGGGGCTGACGCCGTATAGCATGTTTTCGTTTTTCTTCTTAGATATCTTTTGCTATATGTTGTTATTTCTTTCCTCGTGACTTGTTTGGGACTGCACCAAAAACATCACGAACTGAAAACCGGTGGCTCGGCCTTCGTTGATGAGGTTTTTTCTCGAGTCTTGACACGAGTTTTTCAACCTTTCTGCAGTCTTAGTAGTAAAAGTCACGAGAAGGATCTAGATGTGTAATTTTTGTATTCTAGATTGTATTGTTTTGTACTTTGGATCTCTAGTACCTTGCTAGTTGATTCTTTATATTTATAATAACCTTGCCGTTCTAAAAAAAAAATTAAAAGTTTAGGAATCTAAGGCATATCATATAAATTAATGCAGGAAAGGTTATTAAATTTTACAGTTATGTTATTGTGTGTATCTAATTCTGAACACTATTAAACTCTTATATATTCACGATTGATGTATGCAACTTGTAATTTTCATTTCGTGTATTTAGGCCTCAGCCAACCCTGCAGTTCTTCCTGGCTCTTCCTCACTGCCACATCAGCTTTTCTCTCTCCTTAAATCACCTCTTCCTACTCACTACCAACTCTACCTCTTCCTCAACTTTTATTTATTCTTATTTTATATTTTACAAAATTATATAATTACCAAATAAACCCTAAACTTTCATTATTATATTCGGTTTGTGTCAATCAAAGATGATGACGAGTAATCGTAGCAATGTATTTCGTGTTTTTATCTTGTATTGTCTTTTTAATTATGTGTTATCTTTCAACTAATGTAATGTGTTTTTTTAATAATAGAATGTGTTTGTTTAGTTTGATAAATGGTATTTTAAATAAGGTGGGGTTTTTTTTATAGCAGTTAAAGAAAAGGAAAAAAAAATGAAATTTCAAAAACCAAACCCCACAACCGCTCTTCCTCACTCGGCGGTGTGGGGAAGAGGTGCTCAAGGAAGAGGCCACGCCGAGCCAGGTGCCAACACAGGAAGAGGAAAGCCGTGCCACACCGAGCTTTTACGCCGGGGTTGGCACCGGCCTTAACTCTATTCTCCACATCATATTCTTTCGTTTTGCTAGTGTATGTATCAAGGTTGCATGTGCAAATGAAAAGGACTTCAACCACTGCATTTGTTTATTACTATGCTTCTTTTTTTATAGATAAAATATATATGTTAAGGTTAAAATTGTTTAGGAGTTGCTATTCACTTCTATCAACTTTAATAGACAACTAGGAACTTCCATGCCCCGTGATGCGGGTCTCGATTGTCACGTTGATATAGTTTTGTTATGATATTGTAATTGTGAATCTACAACTGTCTAATTAAAATTATTTTGTCATTGATAGGTTTGTTGAAATAAAAAACTCTGGTGTCCAAAATCAAAAAATAAATTTTTTGAAGTTTGATGTTTAAATGAAAGAAATCCAAGTTTTGTGTTAGTGTCCAAATGTGAGAACAAAAACTTTGATGTTTATAATGAAAAAAATTAAACTTTATTGTAAAAATGAAAAGTTTTGAGAGTTCACTATTCCTTTCTATTTGTCGTAGAAGATAACTAGGAGGTTCACAACCTCGCGTTGCGGGGTTTGCAAGAAACCAAGAAGTAACACGTAGTAAAAAACCCGAACGAAATGTGATGCGGCAAAATCCAAATAATGTAACAGGGTGTAACCTACGAATAGTAACTCGCCATCAATAAGAACTTTGACATATGAATAGATTTGTTCAAAGGCACTAATCCAAATAAAACCAAGAATTAACATGTACTTTTATACCCTAACGGTATCAGATGTGGTAAAATTCAAATAGTGGTAAAAAATACAAAAGTTTTCAATATAATTATTATTTAAAAACCCAAAAATAAAAAAATATACAAGAAACCAAAAAATAACCCGTAATAAACACCCGAACAGAATGTGATTTGGCGAAATCCGATAATAATACGGAATATGACATGGACGAATAGTAACTCGCCACGTCCAGGCGAGTTACTATTCACATTCCATTGTCTTAATATAATATATAATATAATATAATGTTATGTAATTTGTTTGATACTAATAAAGGATGTATTTTATTTTGGAGTTAGTATTCACTTCTATCGATATTAATAAACAGTAATAATAGATTCTTTTGATTGATCAACCTAATAATGCGTTAAAGAATAAGACCAAGTCACATGAAAAAAATATGAAAGGTGATTAAAAAAATATAATAAATGGATTAAAAATATCAATTTTTATTTATCAAGCAAAAATGAAAAGGTATGAATTCTCTTACATTATGTTTTTGAGTTTAAATTATAAAAGAAAAGAATTGATTGGAAGTAATATTATCTTCCTTTCAACTCACCTCAAAAATGGGGAGAAACTTTTGTTGAGTCATGGATTCGCTGAAGACTCAGCGAGAGGCTTCTTCAGCGATCTATCAGCGATCATTATCTTCGAGTTAAAAGGATAAGTTCAATGACTCACCGCCATGTTTTGTAAGTCAAATATGGGCGGGAAGATGAAGATAAGAAGGCTGGTCCCCAAGGACACGTGTTGATAGATCAGAATGAAGACATGTGACCTT
>CM067167.1:191700245-191707745 GCA_034093135.1 Erigeron breviscapus | reverse complement strand
CCAGACTTTTTTAGGGTTCCTTGCTCTAAGTATCCTGTTTCTCTAAAGGATCTCAAGGTTCCTTCTGCTGATGAAGAACTCACCACTGCTTTTACTGCTGTCAATGTACCTGGTCTGGATTATGTTGAAACTCGTCAGCTACAAGAATTGTTGAGAAGGGTGCAAATCTGCCAAAGCCAAGGGAATAGACATGGATATTTGTATGCCTGGCTGGTTGATAAGGTAGCTGAACTGCACATTGGTACATTGGCTAACTTTCAAGGACTATCCGCTGAACATGAAGGTTTGAAAGATGAGCTGGCTACTCTTCAAGGCATGGTCTTTGGTATTACCAAGAATCAAGTTACTGACACCAGGACCAATGCACAACTATTTCGACGCAATCAAACCTTGCTACACGAGAGCTTGAAGAAGGTCAGCACCTCTAACTCTTCTATCTCTGCCTCGCTGGATAAATTGAAAGCAGAAGTTGCTAAATCCACGACGGCTGCTGAGGTGCCTGGACTCTTACCAGCGCTCCAAGACCTCTCCCAATCAAATATCCTCTTCTCTGCTCACCTCCGTCAACTAAATCATACCGTTTCCTTCTTCTCAAAACATCAAGATGATTTTCGCACTTCTATCACCCAAGAAATTACTTCTCTCAAAGACAAAATCTTCTCTCATACTCCTTTCCAAGTAGCTGTTGACAAAAAGCTACTTGAAGAATCTGTCAACCGTACCAAGAAGCTTGAAAAAGAGGTTGGAAATCTGAAGGGCATGATGGTTGAAATGCTGGGCCTCCTCAAGAAAGATAAAGTGGAAGTAGCTAGTTCCTCAGCTACTTCCAAGGGGGAGAAAAATATTGAGGAGGATCCAGCAACTAATGTTGAAACTGTTCCCCAAGCTCCCCTCACTGAAAACATTGGTAATGCTGAGATGGTTGATGAACCGGCAGCAAACGTTGAGGGGGAGCAAACAACAAAAACAACAATTGCTGAGAAGGTTGTTAAACCGGCAGCAAGTATTCAGGGGGAGCAAGCTGAGAAGGTCATTGAACCGGCAGCAAACGTTGAGGGGGAGCAAACAACAAAAACAACAATTGCTGAGAAGGTTGTTGCTGAGAATGTGCCAGCAAAACCAATCAATGTCTCTATCTTCAAGCCTACCGCTGAGTTCCACGCTGCCCTTGAAAAGAAATATGCTGATAAGGGCAAAGCAGTTGTGGCTACTCAAAGTAAGCCACCCAAAGTTCCAACCACAGCAAGAGAACAACAAGAAAAGTTAATGGCTGGAGCTTTCCCTAAGCCTTCACCATCTCAAAAGGCAACTGCTGAACTTACTCCTGAAGAAGTTGTGCTTCAGGAGGAGCTAAAAAGGAAAAAGAGAGAAGAGGAGCTCTCTCAAAAATTCATAAGTGAGCAGGTTGTTAGTGAAGAATTGAAAGATGCTGATGATGAAACAAAGAGATTGGCTCAGCAATCTGGTGGATTGGCAGCCTTGAAAAAGAATGAAGAAAAGTTCTTTGCCAAAAGAACAAAAACTTTTGAAGAAGGACAGGCGACCTACCTCAAATCAAGAGAGGTGAGGCAAAGGAAAGAGGAGATCACGTCGGTCAGGGTCTCTCTAACCCAACAAGGGATGAATCTTTCCCTACAAAGAAAAGGAGTGCCCAAGTTGTATACTCTGAAAAATGTTACTAAAGATACACTTGGGCCAACTGAATGGATTGAAGTCTACAAGCTGATCAAGGACAAGACAGCTGTAAGTTATGAACCGCTGATCAAGATGGCAGGTGAGCAGATAAAACATATTCGCAAAATGGAACAAAAATACAAAGTCAAAGACTCTCTGCTCAGCGCTGCAAGACATCCCTTCCCTCCTCCTCAGCAACCCAGAGTTGGATCAAAGAGATCAGCGTCTGGATCCCAGGTTTCTCGTCTCCCCACTGTACTCAGAATGGTTCCCAAAACTGATATAGATGAGGAGCCGCTACTAAACTTGAAGATGCCTTCCAGAACTCTTTTCATGGAAGGTACATATGATGAGAAACTGGGAGGTTTCTGTTTTTGCAATGTCCATGGTCATGAACTCTTCTTCATGGAAGGTACATATGATGAAAAACTGGGAGGTTTCTGTTTTTGCAATGTCCATGGTCATGAACTCTTCTTCAGGACCAATGAAATTGGAATTGCTCCCTCTGCTTTCCTTCTGAAAATAAGGAAGTATTGTGCCCAGACTTCTAATGATCCTACGTTTATAAAGATGATTGATCAAGAGTTGCTGAAGCCTGAAAGACAACAAGATAGAGCATTTATCGAGGCCAAGCAAGAATCTCAATGGGATTAAGTAGTCTTATGTAATTAATGTAATGCTGATTATTGTAAAGATGTTTGTCATATAAATAATATCAGCATTCCCTAATTCTACCTACTACTCTTAAAAGTTCAAACGACTTCTGAGGACTTCTACCTAATTCTCCTCAGCGAATAGGGGGAGATTGTTGAGTCATGGATTCGCTGAAGACTTGCTGAGTCAAGTACTCGCTGAAAGACTCAGTGAGAGGCTTCTTCAGCGAGCTCTCAGCGATCATTATCTTCGAGTTAAAAGGATAAGTTCAATGACTCACCGCCATGTTTTGTAAGTCAAATATGGGCGGGAAGATAAAGATAAGAAGGTTGGTCCCCAAGGACACGTGTTGATAGATCAGAATGAAGACATGTGACCTTGTACCAAAATGGTACTAAGGTGTTTCTCTTTGATACCGTTTTGGGAAAGAAACAGGATGGCAAACAGAGATTCCTGAAGACCAGTCTTACACACCAATAGATAGTTGACAACCTTCATGTGTCAACATCTATTGGGTTTTCATGTGATGTCTCTTCTCTCCTATATAAAGCATCACTTGACCTAGCCGCAACCTCAGTTGGTGTGTGCCATATTACACTTAGTGTGTTTTTCTCTCTTTGTATAATTGTTAAGTTTTTAGTGTGTCAAAAACTTAACAATATTTTCTCTTCTTTTCTTTGAAAAACCGACCATGTATTCACTGTTTAATTAATGTTACTTATGATTAAACATCTTTACTTTCTTATCTTATGTTATTAGAGTAATTTACATTAGTTGTTTAATTACTTAATCGTTGCAAACTTGGGACCTTCAACTTTTTTAAATAAAATCAACTAAAAAATCATTCCAAATTTTTTAACAGCAAGTTAGTAGTTAGAAGTTACTGTAGAAGTTAACATTCGAGACTACATAGTGACATCCAATTAGGCAGTATGCGGAGCTCGAACGGCTCATGTCTGGGATGAAACCCATGACTATCGAACCCCCCAATAATCCACTCCTACAAATATAGAAAGTGGTGATACGAACCCTGATGAATTTTTCCAAAGTCAAAGACCTTACCAATGAGCCACCAACTCATTGGTTAAATCCTTCCAATTCTTATAATTTCATTTCATTTCATTTCATTTCATTTCATTTCATTTCATTTCATTTCATTTCATTTCATTTCATTTCATTTCATTTCATTTCATTTCATTTCATTTCATTTCATTTCATTTCATTTCATTTCATTTCATTTCATTTCATTTCATTTCATTTCATTTCATTTCATTTCATTTCATTTCATTTCATTTCATTTCATTTCATTTCATTTCATTTCATTTCATTTCATTTCATTTCATTTCATTTCATTTCATTTCATTTCATTTCATTTCATTTCATTTCATTTCATTTCATTTCATTTCATTTCATTTCATTTCATTTCATTTCATTTCATTTCATTTCATTTCATTTCATTTCATTTCATTTCATTTCATTTCATTTCATTTCATTTCATTTCATTTCATTTCATTTCATTTCATTTCATTTCATTTCATTTCATTTCATTTCATTTCATTTCATTTCATTTCATTTCATTTCATTTCATTTCATTTCATTTCATTTCATTTCATTTCATTTCATTTCATTTCATTTCATTTCATTTCATTTCATTTCATTTCATTTCATTTCATTTCATTTCATTTCATTTCATTTCATTTCATTTCATTTCATTTCATTTCATTTCATTTCATTTCATTTCATTTCATTTCATTTCATTTCATTTCATTTCATTTCATTTCATTTCATTTCATTTCATTTCATTTCATTTCATTTCATTTCATTTCATTTCATTTCATTTCATTTCATTTCATTTCATTTCATTTCATTTCATTTCATTTCATTTCATTTCATTTCATTTCATTTCATTTCATTTCATTTCATTTCATTTCATTTCATTTCATTTCATTTCATTTCATTTCATTTCATTTCATTTCATTTCATTTCATTTCATTTCATTTCATTTCATTTCATTTCATTTCATTTCATTTCATTTCATTTCATTTCATTTCATTTCATTTCATTTCATTTCATTTCATTTCATTTCATTTCATTTCATTTCATTTCATTTCATTTCATTTCATTTCATTTCATTTCATTTCATTTCATTTCATTTCATTTCATTTCATTTCATTTCATTTCATTTCATTTCATTTCATTTCATTTCATTTCATTTCATTTCATTTCATTTCATTTCATTTCATTTCATTTCATTTCATTTCATTTCATTTCATTTCATTTCATTTCATTTCATTTCATTTCATTTCATTTCATTTCATTTCATTTCATTTCATTTCATTTCATTTCATTTCATTTCATTTCATTTCATTTCATTTCATTTCATTTCATTTCATTTCATTTCATTTCATTTCATTTCATTTCATTTCATTTCATTTCATTTCATTTCATTTCATTTCATTTCATTTCATTTCATTTCATTTCATTTCATTTCATTTCATTTCATTTCATTTCATTTCATTTCATTTCATTTCATTTCATTTCATTTCATTTCATTTCATTTCATTTCATTTCATTTCATTTCATTTCATTTCATTTCATTTCATTTCATTTCATCGGGCGTATACCAAGTTACACAACAAAATACAAAAAGAGTGAATACGTTCATGGGTTAAACTAATTCAGAGAAGGGAAAAGAAAGAACTAAAAGTAACTTTTTAACTACTTTTTGGCATTAAGAATTCGAAAGTTTTTTCTTGTTTTCCTAAAATATTTTATAACTACACACTTAAAGTAACTTTCCAAGGGAATCAGAATGCCTTTCTAACTCTATTGTACTCCGTATTTTTTATTTGAGTTTTGTTAATTACAAAGGTTATAGTTAATGCGTATAATAGTTGGATATTTATCATAAAATTTTAGGTTGGTTTTTTAATAAAAAAGGATATAATTTTTTTTTATGTAGGTTAACTTCAACTTATAGCCTTTAGAATTGTATTTAGCATTTTTATTTTTATAAACTTTTTACGGGTTGAAACACACCATAGATAAATGAAAACACCAACTTGAACCTAGGTGGAACTAGTGGAGGTGATGTTGGCTTGGAAACCCGAGATTGATATCTCGATTCTCCGTGATTTCGAGTATTTACCTCTTGAGCGTGTGAGAATACGTGTTATCACTCCTGTTCCGCAGGATTCAACTTTCAGCATACTGTTCACCTTAAATATCACTGTCAGGGTTCAAACTATTAACGTTTAACATTCGCCGTTCTAAAAAAAAAGTCACTTACCTCACCCCAACCACTTGAACTAGGATCATTGTTCCTTTTTTTTTGACAGGTTCGAGTCGAATTTCACAACAAAGGGTCTAGATTATGTTGTATTAACCGAGGTCACATTAGAGAGCTCTCTTACCGAATACCTAGTAGAAGGAAAACCCCCCTAATAGTCCGCTTAAAAATACGACAACATATTAGGTGAAAACCTTGTCCACTTAGACTGTTCTCCTTTAATCCAAACCTCACATAAATACTTCCTTACCACTTGGTTATTAACTCGTGGTCATGATTATTGTTCCTAACACTGAGATTTTAAGTTAATAATCAAGAAGCCATCACTCTCTAAGTCTCTAGTGATAAAAAAAAAACGAAAAACTTGTTTAGCGTTCATTCGGTAAAAAAGGCACGCTACGTTACAGTTTATTGTTATTTTTTGTTATTTAATTCATTAAGATATAAGAAATTTTGAAAAAATTTAAATTTTAAATACAAATAAAAGTTTGTTATGTAAAATAAAGAAATGACAATTTTATACAGATAAATAACATTATGTAGTAGTTGTCTCTCATTGCACTAAACGAAAGAGATAATCCATGCATGGATATATATATCTTGGGTGGTTCTTCCTTAGAGTGCATCTTCTTTCCCAAATATTTGTTTAAGTTAGTGGTTTGACCATTCTATCTTTTGTATAATTAAAAAGAAAGAGTAGGAAAGTTTTTTCGCATAATAAATCAGATTTGAGCCAAGTCAAGCGACATCCAGTGTTGCTGATTAGAGTATTAGCATCAATCAAACCCATTCTTAAACTACGAACAAAAGTCTCTAAAAACACATCCTCAATATATTGCACACTCGCCTCTTTGTATCATGATCTTCTCCCTCCATGGTCTACAACTTGTTTTTTATTGCAGCTATTTTTGCGCTACGACTCGTTTGACCAGGCCCGTTACCCAACAAGTTTGACTCGCTACCGCTTGAGTTCCCACCTTTGCCTTCCATTTCCATCAAATACTTGTTTCTAGCAAAGGGCACAACTAAAGCTAGGACGTCCACATACCAATTTACCATGCATTTTCTCCTAGAGGCCTGTTTCGCTTTAGTTCCTACATGAGTATATGGGTGATTTTCTGCAGGTCTGCCTGCCAATCATTTTAGCAGGTAAGCAAACATCAATCCTTATTATTATTAGAGTATAAAATGCTAAATATTACTGGTTCCCAAAAAAGTCATCTATATTATCAAATATGATATTAATTACCCACCCATATTACTAATTTAATCCACATAAATCTCATAATAATACGAATTGATTAAAGAAAATAATGTCCAGTAAACATGATCGAAATTGATTAATTTACCTTAGAATTAAGGTTGATCTTTCAACTTTCATTTGTTTGCTGGATGGGCCAATACAACTTAAGCCCAAATGTCGATATTTGCCGTAATGGGTTGTAAGTTACATAAGACCAGTCCTATCCGGTTATTTTATTTTTTTTTGCAACAAATTTAGCAATGTCGCAATGATATGGGCTTTTTATATATCTAGCTTCAATCTTAGATGAACTCATTTTTGAGAAATCCCGATCTTGAAATATATAGATTAATAGAAAGTAAAGTAAAGAACCCTCAATGCTGTTTTTCACAAATTTTGGGTCCTAATACCATCTTCGATGGTGTATGGCCGTATGGGAGATGTTGAAATATAAACAACCTTATCCCTACTAGAAATATAAAGATTGCTTTCAGGTTATACTAAAGGTAGAAAATGACACCTAACCTTACTGGTTATGAGTATCGAATCTTTGACCTCTGTCTCCAAAGACAAATGCTCCAACTACTTAATCCAACCCAGTTAGTTTAAATATATCTAATTCTATTCTACATTATAAAGC
>CM067167.1:191670245-191695245 GCA_034093135.1 Erigeron breviscapus | reverse complement strand
AGTGTTAACACATCCAACTTGCTTAACTCATTAGCCGCTAATCAACATGAAATATTCCAATAAAAATGAACATAATCCTTCAACGTTGAAAAGGCATGCATTGTATTGGCTTTAAGGTTCGGTTTTAACATGATAAAGCAAATTATTAATTCTGAACACTAAAATTAAATCGACATAGTCACATGGAGGCCATGCCATGACTTGGTTCAGAAAGGGAAAAAACTAAATACATAGCCATATGAAAAAGTGTAGGTGCTGATCAAATTCTATCCTCTCAGGCCGCCCTCAGGGTTCCATTGAAAAACATAGCCATTCACATGTTCATCATTTTAATGTAGTAAATTTCCATGGTTAATAATATCCTGAACTTAATCTTTATAAGAGTGACTCAACTCAAAACTTGTATGTGTGATGATTTATCTGACTTTCCAAATGATAGTATTGTTTAGTGATATATTTATAAATAAATAGTTTATCTATAGAGTACTTTATTTTAAGGCTAAAGGTTGACCCAATTAAGCCGTATAGGCCAGTTCCACCAATTTCAAGAAAAACCCTGTAGAGGCTAAGCTAGGGATGAACCTCCGTCTCATTGGTAAAACCTGGATGCCTCACCACGCGGACCATGGATCATTGACAAATTACAGTTTATAGAGTACTTAAGGGATGGAAAAACAAACAGATCCATGTTTTCTCTCTGTGTTACAAATTACAATTTTCAATGATATATGTGATTCGAAAACAATTGATCAAGTATGAATTTATTATAAGAAAGACATTGATGAAAAATTGGTTTATATAAATAGAAAAAGTAAATGTTGTCATAAATTCACATAATAGCAAGAATGACTAAATATTGGATTCACATAATATAGTCTTTCACATTTCATGAAGTAACTGCAATATTGGATATTATATAACAAATTTGATTTGATTCCCATGGATTACCAAAATCTTTTGCATTAATCACCACCATTATCTTAGCCTATAAATCTCTTGTCTTTTTAACTGTTTTGATCATAATAACCAACCATGGTGTTGTATCAATTATCCACATTTACAACTGTATGTCTCTCCATTTTTCTGTTTTTGTTTTTCCTTACAATTTTTTTTTTTACAATAGAAGACAAACGGGTAACAAGCTGCGCCTGTATAGCAAAATCAAGACGTTTGAAAGCCATATGTATAGATCTTGGTGTTATAACATTAAATTTTTGTTCTGACTTTTTCTAATGCATAAAATTTTGATTTGTAGAATTTGGTTTCGAGTTTGCTGTTGCTTGGGTTGATGCAGTTATGTGTGATTGAATGTCGAAGACATGTATTGTCAGGGTCAGAAGTAACGTACCCTGCAATCAACTGCCGAAAACATACTGCATTTTTGACAGATTTTGGAGGTAATGGTGACGGTGTAACATCAAACACGGCGGTTTTCCAAAATGCTGTTAAGAATCTTAGTCAGTATGGAGATGACGGCGGTGCACAACTTATTGTACCACCCGGAAAATGGCTTACTGGTAGCTTCAATCTCACTAGCCATTTCACTTTGTTCATCCAATTTGGTGCAGTTATTCTTGCTTCCCAGGTATAGTACACATGCATTTTGTTTGTGTAAAAAATACAAACTTTTTTTCTCCCAAAATTATTGGTCATTGTCAAAATTAAAAATTTAAGATATCTACATTTATTGCAAGATTTTTAGTTAAAATTTACTTCATCCTTTAAGCATTTAAACCGATTGACTTGAAAAACTCACAGCATTTGATGAGTATGAGTACAAATTAAGACAAATTGTTCGTACAGTAATAGTTATTTTGCGCGCAGGATGAAGGTGAATACCCGTTAGTTGAACCATTGCCTTCGTATGGTCAAGGAAGAGATGGACCTGGAGGAAGGTTTAGCAGTCTCATAGGTGGATCACACCTTACTGATGTTGTTATCACAGGTATATCTTAATTTATAATCACAACAAATGTATCACACGTGAAGTAATCGTATAATAAATCTTCATTTTACAACATTTATAGTATGATATGAAATTTCTTGTTTTTAAAGGTGATAATGGCACGATTGATGGGCAAGGTTCGATATGGTGGACAAAGTTTCATGAAAAGAAATTAAAGAATACAAGACCATACCTTATTGAGTTAACATACTCGACACAAATCCAAATATCCAACCTCACTCTGATTGACTCGCCATCATGGTTTGTTCATCCAGTGTATAGCAGGTAATTAGTCCATCAAACAAGAGATGTTAATCGTAGTATCTTTTTCTTTAGAACATTTAACACGATAATTAATACAATTTTCAAATGTATTTGCAGTGATATTATAATTCAAGGTCTAACTATTACTGCGCCCGTAGATTCTCCTAATACAGATGGAATCGATCCAGGTTTGAATTAGTAAACCCTTTTGAGATCTAACAAGTGTTAAAGAGTTGTGTTAAGTACACAATAGTTAGAGGCGATAATCATTACCCATTCGTCTATCAGTGAGGTGATTGGGGTTATGTTTTATTTCTAACGGTTAACTGATGAAAGTATATATATAGAAAGGGGAAAAAAGGGGTAGTCAAACGGGCAGGTGAAGTCGACCCTACTGTATATTCAGTTGATAAAAATAAATCATAATATTCATAAACTGGATATAATATAATTCTATTATAATCATAAATCATATTTAAAAGGAAAATTATTTATACGCAATCCAACATTGGAGAAGAAGTATATTGAGTCAGTTTGACCCGTTCATAATAAGTAACACGTATTGACCATAATATATTATGACCCATTACCCAACGCGTAAAGATAGGATTTTTATGTTTGTGTGTGCAGACTCTTGTAAAAATGTCAAAATCCAGGATGTGTATGTGGTGTCCGGAGATGACTGTATAGCCGTGAAAAGTGGATGGGATAAATACGGCATTAAATTTGGGATGCCAACAGAACAGATGATCATAAGAAGGCTAACTTGTATTTCACCTGATAGTGCAGTGATTGCACTTGGAAGTGAAATGTCAGGTGGCATAAAAGACATTAGAGCTGAAGATATCAGCGCTATCAATTCTGAGTCTGGGATCAGAATTAAAACTGCTCCCGGAAGAGGAGCCTACATTACAGACATCTTTGTGGACGGAATGAATCTGCAAACAATGAAGTACGTTTTCTGGACCACTGGGGCCTATGGTCAGCACCCTGATCCTGGTTTTGACCCGAAGGCACTCCCAAAAGTTGATAGGATTAATTATAGAAATGTGGTTGCTAAAAATGTAACAATGGCTGGGAATATGGGTGGTATTGAGGGCGATCCGTTCACTGGGTTTTGTCTTTCAAATGTTACTATTGGGTTGAGTGAGAAGCCAAAGAAATTACAATGGAATTGTACAGATATATCCGGCGTGTCAAGTAACGTGACACCTAAAATATGTGAGTTTTTGCCTGATAATGGATCGACTAAGTGCGATTATCCATCTGAGCCAGTCCCTATCGATACAGTTCAGTTGCAGACTTGTTCTTTTAGTACTAAAAGCCAAATTATGTAACTTTATATCTAGAAATATAATCTAAATTTCCCTGCTTTAATAACCCTACCCATGGTTACTCTTCATCGAAGTCTTTCTGCTCGTTTGTTAAAGGATTGAAGTTTACTTGCTATATATAGATAACAAATTTTGAATACAAAAGTTACTTTTAGTTATTATCTAGGATACACGACGGATTACTAGATAAGTTGGATTGTAAGCTGAATGAGACTATTTACTGCCAGATATCATCCACTGACGCATATTTAGTCTGAACGTTGAAAGATAAAAGTTAGGGATAAGTACACCGAAGTGTATCCAACCTTTATTACGTGTATCCTATTTTCCAGGTATATCAGATTACCTCTTCATCACGTAACTGGTATTTTCGCTAGCATGACAGCCATACAAATTGTCATGCCATCAAAACTGGTGTCACATCAACAGTTTACTAGTTATAAGAAGTCAGATACATTAAAAGTGGAAATTTAGAAGATAGGTACCACGGTAGACGGATTGAAAATTAGATACACACAATAATCGAATGTGACAAATAATTTTGGGGTTTACATAACCAACTTTTTTTGGTCTGCGACCTGTTTGTAATACATCGGACAGTTAAAGAGGGTCACCATACTTTTATATTCTTTAGCCATTACAGGTACTACAAGGGTCAGAACTTTAATCATGCTATGTGCGTCTCTATTTCGAGAGAATTGAACCAGAGATTATTTTGTGATGGCTATCTGCATGAGTCATGTACAATATGCATCACTGCGGCAGGGAGGATGTCAAGAATATGGGTCGGTTTTACAGTATTAATTTGGGTGACTTATGGTTTAAGAGAACTAGAACAGGGTTTTACCACACCTTTTGAAACTTCATTATACCATGACATGATATACATGATCTTCATGACATACTAAGCTTTTCATCGATCTATAAATTAATATTTTACTCCCTAGCAGGATCAGCTGGACCTCGCAAGCATAGTTTTTCAATGGGAGAAGTCAAAGGTTTCCTACAAGGATGCAGCTTAATCTCATATAGCTTTGGCCAGAGTTTTCCAGTCACTGCATCAGATCACAAATGATCTTAGTAGTTCATATCATATAGATACATTCAACTTTATTAAAAGCAGCCAGAAAAGGACATAAGTTCTTGGATTCAATCATCTTATAGCGTAAATGAAAACTGATACCGATTTTATTAAGCCAAAAACAGAAACAGGGGGGTTGGTATAAAATATTGCTGTTTAGAGTAAAAGTAGAATTACCTAACAAATCTAAGGATCATGAGGACTTGCATAATCAGATAAACTATGGTACCACACCACTACACATCTACTTCTAAAGGTTATTGGCGACACCCTGCACCCGAGATGTTAAACAAAAGAAACTAACCAAATATTCGTCTGTTATCTGCATCCCATGCTATTCCGTTTAAGACATCAATCTGAAACTCGTTATATTGAGTGAATAAATACAAACTGAAAAAAAAACTAGTAATAAAAGCAATTTTAATGGTAGAATGGAGTGCAAAGCAGTTCAAGTACATATACTTACGTTATAACCAGCGTCCATCAATCCCTTCCTAAGTTCAGAAAATAAATGGAAATGTATGATTAGTTCAACCGAGTAATCAAGAACCCTGCAGAGAGGGGGTGGCGGTTAATAGAGATTTACCTTAATTCCTGAAGGAGAATCCATCCTGTCACATTTCCATCTGTTGGTGAGATTCTAGCTATGCAGTCACTCTGTGAAGTCATAATATTTGAACTTCAAATTTATATAAAGATGGTAACTCGGACTAAATGTAACAGAAAAAATGGACAAAAAGGCTCAAAAGGTAAATGGAATAAGTTATAAACAACATATTTACTTCCCAAATGTTTGCCCAAACTTCATTGTTTATGTACTCTAGTTCATTGAGATTATATACTTCATGATCTTTATATTTGATAACCTTCTCTGCGATAACTGCATAAACAAATCGGGAGGTATCAGTTTAACTAATTGAACGGCAAAAATAATCAAAATATCTGAATACAAAATGGAACGAGTCTAAGAAAACATAAAGAGTCTGATAGAATAATGTAAACCTTCCATTGTTTGAGGGTTAATTTGATATAAAGAGGAGGATCCATCACTTCCAAACAACACTTTCCCATCAGTTGCAAGTCCCCAGCCGTCTTTCATATGATGACTAAACATCTCAAACTGCGAAAATTGTTTACAAGTATTATAACTTGAAGTACACAATGAATTATTACTGAACTAACATATTAAAATCATAAGTTATTCGTCGAAAAAGATGCACATACTTTGCTTAAGTTATGTCGATCGTATATGAAACCTGTATTACTCAACCAAGTTAGTTGATACAACCTACGGAAACACATTGAATTGATCTTACATTAGCAATACAGAGTCATGATCATGAAAATGTGAAATGTAAGAAAAACAGAGAAAATGGAACAGCACCGAAACAGTTAGGGAAATATTTGCATAGGAAGATACTGAAAAATATACGGCTTAGATAAGATGCTCGAATAATGTGAGAAACATACGATTGGTGCATAGCGTAAAAAGCAGGTTTAAAATGCAAAACAGATTGTTGTTAACTGACCTCTCACCCAAAAGAGTTAAACCCTCCCCAAAATAAGTATCATCCATTTCATGCAGGGCTTCAATCTGGGGAGTTCGAAGAGATAATAGTTTCAAGATTCGAGTAATATTAACAACTAAAGAAACATGTCAACCACTAAATTAAGGAAAACAAAACCTAATGAAACACTGTCTATTAATACAGAAATATACAAAGTAAAAGAAATTATAGAGCCCATAGAACCTTTGCTGTCTGGAGATTCACTTTCCGAACTGATGACTTTAAACAAAAATGAACGCGTCAATCAACCATTTGCTACGAATTAAAATATGAAATAATCTAACAGACAGGCTTAGTTATTGAAAAAAGAAAAAAAAAAACAAAAACACAAGAAAGCAAACTGACATGTCCATTAAGTCCTGTTGACTCGAATAGAGTATCGTTGCCAGCATATAAAAGTCCCTGATCATAGGAAACCAGGAGTTATATATAAAAGATACAGGTTACCTTCATGCTAATTAACATTCATCTATAAATTTGTAGCTCAAAATGCTAATATACCTCAGTGAAAGCAGCCGGATCATGATGGAACTCATTGACAACGTTTATGGAGTAAATTGGAACATCATCTGATCCAAGAGCGTTGCACGCAAAAGCAACGACAGAAATCAGTGTCGAAACTGAAAACGGATTATTTGGAGTTCCTACATTTCTCATAGACCAACCAGCCATAGTTAATTCTGCTCTATATTGTGACGATCAGAATTGAAAGTGGCTGGAGAATGCCATAAAAAAATCAAAACTGGGACACGGGGTGCTTGCAGCTAAACAGCCAATATTCAGAGACAGGGGCAGTTTGTGTGTTTGAATGAATGAATATTACGTTGCCTTTGTATATCATTGCTTTCACATTTTTCCTATTTTTTTAATAGAAAAACTCAAAAGACTGCTCATTTTATAAGTTTTTAACAAAATTAAAGAATGAGTTGTAATCATTGAAAATCAAAATTTGTGTTAAAATCAGAAAATTGGCCAAACATATTTTAATTTGAAACTTAACCCAACGTGTTTATAAGCTACCTACCACCACCACCACCACCACCACCGTTGACAGAAATTGTGATATGGTACTGGCAAAACCCTTAATCGAATGCCCGCGCCGTTCAGGGGAGCTTTGCTCATCTCGGTCGCCGACCTCGAGGAATTTATAAAAAGGTTGGAAGCCGGACGCATATGGGAATAGTGTGGATTTGATGGGTGGCGATCCAAAAGATAGTGTGGTGGTTTGATACGGTACGGGCGCCTTACGCGCCATGGCGTCGCCGGAGATGATGTGGTGGTGGGTGGGCAGCTATAACACATTGTGTTAAGTTTCAAATCACAGTGTGTTTGACCAATATTCTGATTTTCACACAAATTTTAGTTTTTAAATAAACATTTCACTATATTATATATATAAATATATTATATATTATATATATAATATATATATATATATATATAGGGGTTGGGTATTGTAAAACAAGTATTAAAGTAAAACAAATAGACAAGATCTTGACCCTTAGATCATGGTTAAATTGATGCACGAATATTCACGAAGCAATTGATGCACGATGATTTTCATGATACACGGTGATTTTCAGTGAACAAAAACCTATTGTTTTATTTGTTTTACTTTAATAGTTGTTTTATTTTACCTAAAACCTATATATATATATATATATATATATTTTCTCTAACCCAATCAAATAGTATTAGACAATCATTTCTTTATTCCATACGTAATCAAAACTGGTTTCAACCTGTAACACCCCAACATGGCGGAATCATGAGATATCACAAGAAAAGCACAGCATGACATGGAGATTAAATAGAGACGATACTACATGCAAATAAGGATTGGGCAATCCATGAATATAAGTTCAAATACGATTACAAGTACAACAAATGGATCACAAAATGCATAAGGAACACATAACCATCAAATGTTACAAAAGAACAATTCAAAATGATGGCCAATAATCCTAAGCATAACCCGTAAAGGGATCAATGAATCACGGATCCAATAGTCAAGCCCGAATCCTAGCAAAGTCATGCAATCATCCATTTCGTCCTTGATTAACTTGATTACCTGGGTCAACATAAAGTTGGTGAGTTCGTAGGTTTAAAACGTTAAAATCATAGTGTTGGGATAACAACCGTTAAGGGTATTCAAGGATGAGGACACTTACATCATCATCCATACGTTCATAATTCATCATATCAACGTTACGTTACAACTAAACGTTCATACACAATATACACGTTAAACAATATCGTTAATAACAACGTTATGCCACATTTGTGGACTTACTCGTTATGCCATAAACATGGACTTTACGTTATGCCACCATCGTGGACTTACTCATTACGTTATGCCACTAATCGTGGACTTACTCATTACGTTATGCCACTAATCGTGGACTTACTCATTACGTTATGCCACTAATCGTGGACTTACTCATTATCACAATCATTCATCACAACAAGCATTCATAAATACGTTTACGGAAAACAAAGCATTTACGTTCACAAATCATCGTTTAATATCAATTCATTTCAAATAAACCGTTAAAACGTCTACGTAAAACAAGTACACTTTTCACCCCAAATGTAAGAGAAAACGGGGCTACGAAACTCACCTTTGATGAGCTTACACGAGTTATAGTCAAATTATAAACGTCCAACAATCGCTTCGTGAACACCACCTATCAAACATACATATTACAATCACTTGTCAAATCCTAATCGGAGCTTTATAAGGGTAAGTAAACATTGGATAACAATCGGGACTCGATTTAGTCGTGTCTTAACTCTTAAACGTCTTAATGGCTCTACCGAACATAAACAAGGACACTTTGACACGACATTTTTAGAAATGGAGATGGATTCACCCCACATGGATGTTACCATGAGGAAATAGACTCTCATACGATTCCAACGATAGGTCATATGCCTAAAACGGACAAACGGATCAAAAGATATATACATATATATATAGTATTATATATAAAACGGACTTACGGTTCAAAAGTTATTAACGTTATATATATATATCGTTTGAGTTAATATCTCAAGTTGGTTTCAAAAGTGACTCACGACTTTGAACGAATGGTTTGTCTTGTGTAAGGCACCAATAAGGTCATAAGAGGACATTCTGGAAAGGTCGGGACGATCCTAGGATGCTAGAAACGAAGCTAGGAATAAGTTAAGTGATTAAGACCCCCAATTGCGCCGCAAGTTAGGATTGCGCCGCAACAGAAAACAGTCGTTTAAGTTGCGCCGCAACTTGTATAGTTGCGCCGCAACCTACCCAGTTCAGCACCAGCACGAGCCAAACACCTCCAAAACACTCATTTTGACTCCATAAACGACCAAGGAGGATCTAGGACCCGATTTCAAGCTTAAATCCACACATTTGGACATAAACAAACATAACCCACATCTTAGTTTCATTCCATAACATCATACAAATCCGAATTCACCTCCAATTCAACCAAAACTCTAAATGAAACCCTAATTTACTCAAACCCGTTTTTGACCCGAAATCAACCAAGAACTCATAAGATTTGACTAAGAAACAAGTTCAATAACATAAAATGGAGAGATTTAGCTAGATTTCACTTACCAAAACAACCCGGATCTTAAATTTCGAATTCTTGGAAACTTGGAAAGGATGAACACTTCAAAACCCTAGATTCTTGCAAGATGATGATTATATTTGTTATTATGGTTAAATTACTTGGTTAAATCTAGGAGCAAAGCAATATTTATTATGAATTTAAGAAGATTAAAGATGGTGGGTGAAGAAGATGAAAAGGGAGTTAAAGAGAGAGAGAGAGGGATAAGGTTTTTGGTAAAAATGAAATTGAATGGATGGATGTGAGAGGGGGGAGTGAGAGGGGCCGGCCTTGGGGTCTCATTTTTGAGGCCCCGCTCCGCTAATTTCGACAAATAGCTAAACGTTAACCATTTAAATGCTAAAACGAACCCGAAAACACAAATAAATTCAACGTCACGTTATAATACGACAAAACGTTCGATAATTCATATAACTTCATGAAATCGTTTACATTCAATTACATTCAATCAAAAGTCAACCGAGTCAAAAGTCGCGAATGTTACATTATTCCCCCGTTAAAGGAATTTCGTCCCGAAATTCTAATCTAACTAGACTCGCTAAACAAGTGGGGATACTTAGCTTTCATCGAATCTTCCCGTTCCCAAGTGAACTCGGGTCCACGTCTCGCTTGCCATCTAACTTTAACAATCGTATACCGGGTGTTCTTCAACTTCTTGGTTTGCCGATCTAAGATCTCTACCGGCTCTTCCACGAACATCAACGTTTTATCGACACGAATTTCTTCCAAAGGTACATGAAGCGTTGGGTCGGCCAAGCACTTCCTAAGTTTACAAACATGAAAAACGTTATGAACTCCACTCAAGTCTTGAGGCAGTTCCAAACGGTACGCTACCGGACCAATTCGTTCTAGGATCTTAAATGGGCCAATATATCTTGGACCCAATTTACCACGTTTCACAAAACGGACTACCCCTTTCCACGGAGACACTTTGAGCAACACATAATCGCCAACTTCAAATTCAAGAGGTCGTCGTCTAACGTTGGCATACTTTAGTTGACGTTCCCGGGCCACTCTCAACTTCTCTTTGATTTGAGATATCACTTTAGTCGTCTCAACAACAATCTCGGGTCCAATGAGTTGGCTTTCACCAACTTCCGCCCAAGCTACCGGTGATCGACAATCTCTCCCATACAAAGCCTTAAATGGGCCAATATATCTTGGACCCAATTTACCACGTTTCACAAAACGGACTACCCCTTTCCACGGAGACACTTTGAGCAACACATAATCGCCAACTTCAAATTCAAGAGGTCGTCGTCTAACGTTGGCATACTTTAGTTGACGTTCCCGGGCCACTCTCAACTTCTCTTTGATTTGAGATATCACTTTAGTCGTCTCAACAACAATCTCGGGTCCAATGAGTTGGCTTTCACCAACTTCCGCCCAAGCTACCGGTGATCGACAATCTCTCCCATACAAAGCCTTAAATGGGCCAATATATCTTGGACCCAATTTACCACGTTTCACAAAACGGACTACCCCTTTCCACGGAGACACTTTGAGCAACACATAATCGCCAACTTCAAATTCAAGAGGTCGTCGTCTAACGTTGGCATACTTTAGTTGACGTTCCCGGGCCACTCTCAACTTCTCTTTGATTTGAGATATCACTTTAGTCGTCTCAACAACAATCTCGGGTCCAATGAGTTGGCTTTCACCAACTTCCGCCCAAGCTACGGGTGATCGACAATCTCTCCCATATAAAGCCTTAAATGGGCCAATATATCTTGGACCCAATTTACCACGTTTCACAAAACGGACTACCCCTTTCCACGGAGACACTTTGAGCAACACATAATCGCCAACTTCAAATTCAAGAGGTCGTCGTCTAACGTTGGCATACTTTAGTTGACGTTCCCGGGCCACTCTCAACTTCTCTTTGATTTGAGATATCACTTTAGTCGTCTCAACAACAATCTCGGGTCCAATGAGTTGGCTTTCACCAACTTCCGCCCAAGCTACCGGTGATCGACAATCTCTCCCATACAAAGCCTTAAATGGGCCAATATATCTTGGACCCAATTTACCACGTTTCACAAAACGGACTACCCCTTTCCACGGAGACACTTTGAGCAACACATAATCGCCAACTTCAAATTCAAGAGGTCGTCGTCTAACGTTGGCATACTTTAGTTGACGTTCCCGGGCCACTCTCAACTTCTCTTTGATTTGAGATATCACTTTAGTCGTCTCAACAACAATCTCGGGTCCAATGAGTTGGCTTTCACCAACTTCCGCCCAAGCTACCGGTGATCGACAATCGTTCGACAAAATATAATCCATCATCATCTTTTCTATCAAATTGTTCTTCTAAACCATGTAAAGCTTCATTGATGAAATTTTCCGGCCTAGTTGCCAATCTTTGAGCCTCGATGATGGAGTCACGAACACTCCTTTGTACGGTAAGGCTCATAGCTCTAACTCGCCTCGGTTTTACACGTTCCTTTCGACTTAACGCATCGGCTACCACGTTGGCTTTACCCGGATGGTAACGAATAACACAATCATAGTCGCTAAAGAGCTCCAACCATCTTCGTTGTCTTATATTTAATTCACTTTGGTCGAAAATGTGTTGAAGGCTTTTGTGATCGGTATAGATCACACTCTTGGTGCCATACAAGTAGTGCCTCCAACATTTTAAAGCAAACACGACCGCTCCCAATTCCAAGTCATGGGTTGGGTAATTCTTCTCATGCACCTTTAGTTGCCTAGATGCATAAGCAATCACCTTACCCCGTTGCATTAAGACACAATCCAACCCTTGTCCGGATGCATCACAATAAACAACAAAATCATCGGCTCCATCGGGCAAGCTTAAGATGGGTGCATCACACAACTTGTCTTTCAACAATTGGAATGCTTGTTCTTGTTTTTCGCCCCAATCAAACCTCCTTTCTCTTTGAGTTAACAAGGTCAAAGGTTAGGCGATTTTTGAGAAGCCCTCGATGAATCTTCATAATAGCCCGCCAAGCCAAGAAATTGACGGATCTCGGTTGGTGTCTCGGGCCTTCGCCAATTCTTTACCGCTTCAATCTTGCTCGGGTCAACGTGTATACCTCCTTTGCTCACCACATGTCCAAGGAAATGGACTTCTTCTAACCAAAACTCACACTTAGAAAACTTGGCATGTAGCTTTTCCTTCTGGAGCAACTCCAACACTAGCTTCAAATGCTTCGCGTGATCTTCCTTCATCTTGGAATAGATAAGTATGTCATCAATGAAAACAATGACAAACTTATCCAAATATGGATCACACACCCGGTTCATCAAGTCCATGAACACCGCCGGTGCATTAGTTAGACCGAAGGGCATGACCGTGAATTCAAAGTGCCCATATCGAGTTCGGAAAGCCGTTTTTGGAATATCATCTTCATGTACCCGCAATTGATGGTAACCCGACCGCAAGTCAATCTTTGAGAAGTATTTAGCGCCTTGGAGTTGGTCAAACAAATCATCAATCCTAGGAAGAGGATAACGATTTTTCACCGTTAGTTTATTCAATTCTCTATAATCGATGCACATTCGGAAAGACCCGTCTTTCTTTTTGACAAATAAGACCGGTGCTCCCCACGGTGATTGACTAGGGCAGATGAAACCCTTTTCTTGGAGTTCTTTGAGTTGGGTAGCCAACTCTTGCATTTCGGTCATGGCTAGGCGATACGGTGCCTTGGCCACGGGGGAAGCGTTAGGAACAAGTTCAATACGGAAACGAGTTGACGAGAGGGAGGCAAACCCGGTAAATCATCCAGAAAGACATCCGCAAACCCATTGACTACGGGCACAGTCTTCAATTCAACCTTGGTGACGTTAACATTATACACTTTACTTTCCCAAGACTCGGACTTTTCACCTTGAACCACTAATTCCTCACCATTCTCTAACGGTATTCTAACTATTTTATTACCACAATCAATTACCGCGTTAACGGACGACATCTAATCCATACCAACGATCACGTCAAAACTACCAATATCAAAAGGGACCAAATCTATGTAAAACGGATGGTCGTTCAAGTCTAAGATACAATCACGTGCAATTTGACTAACTCTAGACAAACCGCCGTTTACCATTTCGAGTTCAAAATAATACGTCAACGGGCTAAGACTAGCATTAATCAACGGGATAAAATCATTGGATATGAGGCTAAAATCGGCTTCGGAATCAAATAACACGGTGGCATATTGGTCATTGAGAAGAAAAGTACCTGCCACAACGTTTGGATCAACATGAGCCTCGGTCGCATTCACGGCAAAAGCTCTACCACGGGGGGCCAATTGTTGACGAGGAGCTTGAGGAAGTTGTTGTTGTTGGCCTTGAAGTCCCCAGTTTTGATTTGGACCGGCAATTTGTAGTTGATTCGGGTGCACGGTCACTTGAACTTGTTGGCCGATGAGATTTGGGCATGTGTTTCGGTAGTGCTCTTGACTACCACATTCATAGCAATTGCCCCGAGCCGGAAAACGAGCATTAAGAGGAACAACATTCAATGGTGCACCCCTAGGATTGGTGGGACACATCTTGGCCATATGGCCCGGTTGATTGCAATAGAAACACGCTTCACAACGATATTGGGGTCGGTGATGACGGTTACACCTAGGGCACAAAGGAGCCATCCCGGCATAACCTTCCTTAACCGGCATAGTCGCCGCAAACACTTTCCCACCTCTAGTTGGTTTCTTGTTGTGATACCTCTCCACCTTCTTGGTACCACTAGACTCGGCTACTTCTTTTCTCTTGCCATCACTCTTGCTCAACTTGCCACCCCTAATAAGCTCCAAAGTCACGCTAGCGGTGCGGGTGGTTGCCTCTTTGTATGTCAAAGGCATGGTGGGGTGAGAAACAAGCATTCTCACTTCATGGGGCAACCCCGCAACATACTTCTCAATTTTCACATCATCGGGTCTCACATAATGGGGAATGAGTCTAGAGAGTTGGCCAAAACGGCGAGTGTAACCCTCATAGTCTCCTCCCTTCATGGCAAGCTTAGAGAATTCTTCTTGCAAATTTCTCATTTCGTGTGCCGGACAATATTTAGTAATTATCATCCTTTTGAAGTCTCCCCAAGGTAGGTTGTTAGCCGCATCAATCCCCAATTCCTCAACCTCCTCATTCCACCATTCAAGAGCATCACCTTTCAACATGCCGGTGACATAAGAAATTCGTTGGTGATAAGCACAACCACTCCGAGCAATGATCGATTCAATTGTCTCCAACCATTCTAAACAACCCGTGGCACCACCAACTCCATTAAATTCCGGAGCTCCACAAAGTTTGAAGTCCTTGATAAAGCACCCTTGTTGGTAAGCATCATGACCTCTTGGTCGCACAAAACCTTCTCCTCCATCCTCACTGTTTACATTCACATCTTCATCTTCGTTTTGAACATGAACCGCTTCATCTTCCGGTTCTTCTTGTTCATTTCTAGCTTCCATGGCCGTTTGGATTCAGGCCACAAGATCCGGCATGAGATCATTTAGAGCTTGAGTGATAACCTCGGCGGTTACCGGGGGATTGGCACCACCCCGGCCACCTCGGCCACCACGACCTCTACGGCCTCCTCTACCACCACGTCCACCCCTACCTCCACGTCCACCTACAACTTCTTCTTCCTCTTGAGCACGAGGGCGGCGAACAACTCTTTTCGGTCTAACCATACTTCCTGAACACACGTGTTAGATTAGCAAGTTAATTCTCACATTTCACACATGAATAATCGAAATCGGCCTTCTGATGTGTAAAATCGAGTTTAAAAATTAAAACAAGAAATACCCTAAAACTGACTACTACACACTTGCGGGCAGTGGACCCGTTCGTATATAGTATAGCTAGAAGGTAAGTCCAGGATCGAACACGGGGAATGGTTTTGAAATAGTTGTCAGCTAAAGTGGTTTTGGAATAAGGATGGAACCGTAGCCGAATTGCTACCTCACCTTAACAATATGAAATTAAAGAAATTGAAATGACAAGACAATTGAAAGTAAAGAAAGTTCAAACAATATGAATAAAGATCATCCACTTCGAATCCACTTGACTTCAGTTATGATTGCACACGATAAAGATCAAATTCTTTAGAGTTGACAAGATAATCGTGAAAGGATAGAAATGCTCGCGTGGTACCACCAACCGCAAGCAAATCACCCAAACACCTAAGTTGCTAGTTTAATTACCCAAGCCGGTACCACCAATGCCTAGAAAATCTCCCCAACAATAGTTTTAATTACCCAAGCCGGTACCACCAATGCCTAGAAAATCTCCCAACAATTAGTTTGCTTGATTATCCAATTACCAATTATGCCTATGTGAATGAAAACGTGGTACCACCAACCGTTTTTAAACACGTTTACCGATTAATTCCTATTATAGATTTGACATTCACCGTCATACCATGAACCGGTGACAAACGACCATAGACAATCGAATTGCAATGATAAACATATTCACCTAGTACCACTAACGATGAACACATAAACCATCAACATCAAAAGAATAAATCACAAGGAATTAATTGATAAAGATCACGACACAACGATAATTTAATCAACTATTGAATTAAAATATTGCAATCATATCATTCGTCAAGTTTCATCAAAGTGGATGATTAGAAATCTAGTCACTCATGCTAAATAGAAAATAACAAACGAAATAGAAAGAGAACATATTGTACCAATATTTGTTGAATGTAAATTGCAAGACAGAAAATTAGATACGATCTAGATGGGTGTTCTTGAATCTTCAATGAATCCAATGATGAAATCTGAGATGATCCTTGAAATAATTCGTGTAGAACAGCTCCTAGAAAGAAAACTTTTTTATATTGGAAATAGGGTTTATTTTTCTTTATATATTCCCCCAAAATCTGATGGAAACAAGCTGAAACCCTGATTTCCCCGTGCAGTCACTGCGGCGCAGTGGGCATGGTGCACCCCCACTGCGGCGCAGTGAAGAGTCCCTGGAATTCTGATCATATGGTGACTGCGGCGCAGTGGGGTGTGAATACTCCCACTGCGGCGCAGTGGTAATCCACTGGAAACTCATTACTTTTTGGCACCCGATGACTGCGGCGCAGTGGGGCTTCACTCTTCCCACTGCGGCGCAGTGTTAAACCTCTGGAAAGCTTATGTCTTTGGTACCAACTGACTGCGGCGCAGTGGGGCAACACCCCTCCCACTGCGGCGCAGTGTAAACTTGCTGGAATTCTTGTGGCTTCTTTATTATCAGCTCTCGAACACTCGGATCAACATCTTGGCCTAAATTCGTCAGAAAATGCACCAAATGGACGCACAACCTGGTAAGAACCTGAAAGCACTAACAAACACCATAAATGCGCCAAATGCATACAAAATAGACTAAAAACACATACGAAAAAGGCCAATAATGATGTGGGCGATCTATATAAATTGGACACATCAAATCCCCCCACACTTGAGTGTTGCTTGTCCTCAAGCAAATCTGGAAATTAAGCAAAAGCATTCCTTGGCACGAAGCTATATAAACACATTACGATTATCAAAAAGAAGCCAAACCAAGCATGTCGATGACAAGGACTTTGGTGAAGCAGTTTTAATCTTAAATGAAAATCCGAAATGTTTGACAATATCTGAACAATCCACAAGCCTCAATAACACGACTAAGCAAAAGTGAAACAAATGAGCCTATCAAAATCATCCTACTCCAACAAACTTACTATTGGGGTTGAATATATATGAATAATCACTCATTGCACGGTCGTGATGCATATCTTACCATAGGCTTGAACAAGGATCATAACTTCACCGACATGGCGTGAGCACCAAGTACATCATCAAAATATGGCATATAAGTCGGTTGTAAAGTTAGGCTAAGGGTATTTACAATGGGATTTGGGATATTTAGGTTAGTGATAGGAAATAACAAAAGTATAAGTTATGTACAAAATAGTCTAATCAAACCTTACCATTGATTGCCACCAACCCATAAGATGCTATCCCTTGAACACACCTCAAAAGTAACAAGCAAACCCGACACCATTGTGGTGTATCAACTTCAAACAACTTAGGAACAACCAAATCTTCCATTCTATTCACGAACCACATGATACAACAATTCTTTTGACATATAAAAATGAGAAGTACCCACTAGTAGCCCAAGTTCTTTTCTTTCTTTCTTTTTTTTTCTATATTTTTCTGTTTTTCACTTTTTTTTTTATTTTGAACCATTTTTACTCTACTAGCAGGCACCCTCTTACAATGATGAACAATGTCTATAACAATATACTTCCTTTGAACAATCCAAGACATTCCCCAATAACTTGACCAATCGACGTATTCCCAAAGACCAAGAATATTCCAACCGATAACCCATTGAAGCTCTCCCAAACCGTCCAAACAAACCAATGACAATCAATGGCCCCCCAAAATTAGACTATCGGTATGGCGAGGTAAAGTTTACATATTTAAGTGGATTTATACAAAGGAAAAGGCTAAGTTCAAAAAGTGTGTCTAAGTGTATCTTGCACTAAAGATGAGTGCAACAAAGGTTTACAAAGAAAGGAAAATATATGCTAAAGGTACATGTATAAAAGTATGTATACTAAAGGTAAAAATATATACATAAGCAAAGGGTGAAAAGAAAGAAAATATGGGTCAAACCTAATATGCCAATTCGTCATCCAATGTACTTATATCACAAAAGTGATCTCACTGCGGTCTCGTAACGATCACCGGGCCAAGTTCTAGCTCAACACATCACCGGCACACTCAATCAAAGAAAGTAACCCGGAAATGGAATAAATTAACCTCAAATTCGCACATCTTAGTGCAGAGTTCGAAATGGAACCCTTACTCCCGAATAAATCCAAGAGCCTAAGAGAGGGACAAATTAAAGGCAATCAAACCAAAACCGTAAACACCTAGCACATCTATAAATGAATGATGAATCTCACAACTTTTAGGTGTTTGGGAATTTTGAGTATGCAAGTAATGTTATCAATCCACAAGGATTAGCCCAACAACCATTCAGAACACATTTCGCCGATTAAATTTGTACCAAGGAAAAAAAAATTTTGTAGTAAAATTGCTCATTAAGTTATTATGAATTAAGTGACAAAAGCAATTTACAACAAGGACAAGCTCAACACAAGTTTCAAATCATATCATCTTCCGTCATCTTACCAAATCGAAACAACCAATCTCAAACATGCACATCATAGTTCAGAGTTCAAGATAGAACCCTTACTCTTGGATAAAACCCAAAAGCCTACGAGAGGGACACATCCACAAGAACGGCAAAATCTCAATGGCAAAATAATAAAAGAGATATATCCGGTTGCATAAACCTATTTGCCACCCCCCCACACGTAAGATGGACAATGCCCTCAATGTCCAATACTCGGTCAAAACTAAGGTAAATAGGGGTAAGCAAAATAGACAGAAAGAATGAGAACACATACCGAATTAAGGACACATTCCGTTTCAAAACAAGTAAGTCGACCCCGCACCACAAATTGCTCTTCCTAAAAAGGAAGTCCAATTTGCTTGACGAGAGAAACAGACTAGCCCAAAACGGAATGTGCGAGAGCTGTGTGTGAAACAATGTCAGTAAAGATGCCAATTAAAAATGTTGCGCTGAACTTACTGCCAGCATATGCATGTGACATCATAGTGAGCTACTAACATGATCACACAATCAAACAAATCCAACGGGTCCTCCCCCACATTTGGGTTCCACTAAGTATTTCCATCAATTCGGATCAAACCTGCTCAATTACACATCACAAGAACAAATCCCAAATATCCATACAAAGTGCAAACTAAAAAGAGTATCATGCAGAAAATAAAAGAAACAAAGAAAAGTACAAGTGTTTCATCACCCCGTAGGGTGGATACCAGACAATGATAAATAAAGTAATGACATGAGAATACCAACATAACCAAACATCATATGATTCCATCCCACGGTACCGGATGGGAATCATCTCCTGTTATCATGTCGCCAGAAAGGCCGACCCCCGGTAAAGGGAGACGAATCATCTCCTGTTACTCCTGGTGTCCATGGTAGCCATAAGGTAGTCCAGGTTTTCCAAAAATACTCGTCACCCAATCTTGCTCCTCCTCCTGAGCTGAACCCGAACCACCTGCACCTCCTCCTAACTGACCAACATCAAATCCTGAATGAGCCCCTGCATCCAAACCTGCAAAAGATGAAGAATCACCGCCAACATGGCCACCCTGAAAGACCCCAAACTGCACTGGACCTCGAGGAGAACCTCCTAAATCATGAGGTGGTGGTGACATGTTTCCCGGGGTAGTCGTACGAGAGAAAAAAGACTGACCCCCCTGACGATAATCGGGGACATAAATAGGCGGTGGAGAGAACGGAGGAATCGGGTCAGGTCGAACAAACTCCGGCCATGATACTGAGCATCCCACATTAGCTGATAATAATCAAGGCTATAGTTTGTGTAGGCCTGCTGTGATCCAATCCAGGTAATGTCCTGATCCATTCTCCGCTGGTAGTCATCAAATCTCTGACTGTTCTGCTGAGACTCATAGATATTGTGAATAGTGTTCCCCAAGAGTGTTAAATCAAACGAGCGAGGGATGGGAATGTTACGTCCAGTCCTCCTCGGGGGCTCCTGTGGAGCATCAGCCATCTCAACATCAGCCTCCTCATCCTCCTCATGTACAGGAGGTGGTCCTTCAACCTCACCCTCATCATCTAACAACCGCTCCTGCTCATTGTCTTTCTTTTTCTTCAAAATCTTTGCCCTCCAAAGCTCCTGATACGTAAAATCCTCCTGATGCACTGGTAATGAAAGATAAGTCTGGCAATCATCAGAAGCAAAGACTCCCATCCTCTTATAAATGACCGTGATAAAATGTCCCAAAACCAGATTCGAATCAGAATGATTACACATACGGTCCAGCAGTACAAGAGGAGGCAAAGCAAACCTGGATGGAGCTCCCTCAGAAAATAACTTAAGTAACCAAAGATCATTCTGGTACGCCTTCTCCCAATGAGTCGAACGTTGTACCAAGAAAGTCACAATCATCCGGTGGAGCAACCTCAAACGTACATTCTTAATCTTTGCCACACCACTTGTGTATGTCCATGTTTCTCCCCCCGTGATCCTGGTGTAATACTCCAAGATAGACTCTCCATCACCAAATCGGCTCCTGTTCTATACCCCTTCTTCAAAATAGACCTAAACTCTGCATTCTGCAACTCCTCCCTCGTATACATCCCACAGTAGTAACCAAATTCAGCAATTGACAGCTTCCTCTACTGTCCCCCACAGTAAAACGAGACTACCCTCTCCTCAAAAATATCTTTGACTTTCCCTAACTCCTTCTTCAGTTTCAAGGTCGAATAGAATTCTAAGCATAACTCAAGGTAGGCGGCTTCACGGTTAGCAAATACCCGCCGCCAAATATCACAACTCACGTCATGCCCTCTTGACTCACCTCCAACTCTCAAACTCATAGAAAACCACCGTCGAATGTCCTCCTGTACTCCAAATACCTGAGCTTGAAAAGGAGTTAAATGTCTTGCGGGAAGGACCGCATGCTTAGAAAGCTTATACAACTTGTTCTTGTATATGTTCTTTTGGGGATGCCTAATTCTCTCAAATGATAGCCAAGCATGTCGCTCGTTCAGTTCTTCAATAAATGTGAGCGGCACCTCCATTTGTCTCTTTGAAGTCTTAGTCGGGACATCAACCGCCTCACTGGATTGCCCCTCAACCATTTTGCGCTTTCCCGCGGCCTTATCAGTAGCTCCCTGCATTCACAAACATGAAAACGACCAATTGTGAGTATTAAGAATGCAAAGTTGGGAACCATATTAAACAAGTGAAAATCTTGGCAGGAAAATCCCCCCACTGCGGCGCAGTGGGAGGTGCCATCATTCCCACTGCGGCGCAGTGGGGCTTATTCCAACATTGGGCAGAAGATTTTGCCTGCGGCGCAGTCAAGCCATCCCACTCCCACTGTGGCGCAGTGGGAAGTTGCTGGAAAATTTCTCTTCAAATCATTATGTCAAAACTTAAATTGCACATACCGGAACCGCATCAAATCTAAACCAAACCTGCACTTACTTACTAAAACAAGATTAAAACTATCTAATTCAAAGAAAAGTAAAATGCGATAAAATAACACGGGTTGCCTCCCGAGAAGCGCTTAAGTTATTAACGAGTCTTTAGCTTGACTCTACCAACCTTCAAGTTTCCAATTCAAACACGGGGATCTCATCAAATATCCCCTCAACCTGCTCTTCTTCTAAATATAGCTTAAGTCGATGACCATTGACAATGAACGATCCTTCACCATTTCGCTTAAACAACTCAACATAACCCGATCGGTATACGTGCTTAATCTCAAACGGTCCAATCCACCTAGAAGTTAGTTTAGGTTGCTTAATCTTAAATTTTGACAAAAATAACAACACTTTAGCTCCAACCTTAAACTCCTTCCTACGAATTCTCTTATCATGCCAAATCTTGGTCTTCTCCTTATATAGCCTTGAATTCTCATAAGCACCTAACCTAAGCTCATCAAGCTCATGAAGTTGCAACATTCTAAGTTCACGTGCTTCCATCAAATCCAAATTCAAATTCCTTAAAGCCCAATACGCCTTATGTTCTAATTCAACCGGTAAATGACAAGTCTTACCATAGAGAAAACGGTATGGCGTAGTGCCAATCGGTGTCTTAAAGGCGGTCCTAAACGCCCACAAGGCGTCATCTAACTTCTTTGACCACACCTTAGGGTTGTCTCCAACAGTTTTCTCCAAAATCCTTTTTAAGGCCCTATTTGTGTTTTCCACTTGACCACTGGTCTGTGGATGGTACGAGGTAGAAAAATAGTGGACAACACCATACCTCTTCATCACTTTGGCTAACTGATGGTTTGCAAAATGGGTACCACGGTCACTAATCAAGGCTCTAGGGAAACCAAAACGACAAAACAACTGTTTCAAGAAATCAATGACTACACGCGCGTCATTCGTGGGCAAAGCCTTGGCTTCGGCCCATTTAGACACGTAGTCAACGGTGACAAGAATGTACTGAAACTTATTAGACGGTGGGAATGGTCCCATAAAGTCTATACCCCAGACATCAAATACCTCACATACCTGAATGCTCTGTTGAGGCATCTCATCCCGTTTAGTGATGTTCCCCTGTCGCTGACAAATGTCACAAGTCTCAACCAAAGTCTGGGCCTCCTTGAAAAATGTTGGCCAATAGAAACCTGCATCAAAAACTTTCTTACCCGTACTGAAGGACCATAATGACCCCAGTTGGCCCGTAGTGACATGCATCCAAAATCTCTCTAGTCTCAGCTCCAGCAACACATCTCCTAATAATACCATCTGCACAGACACGAAACAAGTATGGATGGTCCCAAAAATAATACTTAACATCCGATATGAGCTTCTTCTTCTGCTGGTACGTGAAATCATTAGGTATCTCACCTGCAACCAAATAATTAGCTATATCTGCAAACCAAGGAGCATCATCAGAGTTAGAGATAAACATTAAAGACTCATCGGGGAAGTGATCAGTGATCTCCCCATCACGAAGTTCCTCCCGGTGAGGATCTTCCAAACGACTCAAATGGTCGGCAGCCAAATTTTCAGCCCCTTTCTTATCCTTTATCTCTATGTCAAATTCTTGCAACAAAAGAATCCAACGGATAAGCCTGGGTTTAGCATCCTGTTTCGAGAACAGGTACTTAAGGGCTGAATGGTCAGTGAAAACTATGGTCTTACTCAAAACAAGATATGATCTAAACTTATCAAATGCAAAGACCACTGCAAGCAACTCCTTATCCGTAGTGGTGTAATTTTGCTGGGCGGGGTTCAAAGTCTTACTAGCAAAGTAAATGGGTTTGAAATGTTTCTCAACCCTTTGCCCTAGCACAGCTCCACAGCATAGTCACTTGCATCACACATCAACTCGAAAGGCAATTCCCAATCTGGAGCTACCATGATAGGAGAATCAGTCAACTTCTCCTTCAATACCTGAAAAGCACTCAAACAAGCATCATCAAAAACAAAATGAACGTCCTTTTCCAACAAGTGGGTCATAGGACGAGTTATCTTAGAGAAATCCTTAATAAATCGACGATAAAAACCTGCATGTCCAAGAAAACTCCTTACCCCTTTCACATTGGAAGGCGGGGGTAATTTGGCAATTACATCTATCTTAACCCGATCAACCTCAATCCCGGCCTTGGACACTTTATGCCCTAACACAATACCCTCAGTCACCATAAAATGACACTTTTCCCAATTCAAAACAAGGTGTGCCCTCTCACACCGTTCAACATCCTATCCAAATTACTCAAGCAAGAATGAAAAGAATCCCCAAAAACTGAAAAATCATCCATGAAAACTTTCATGGAAGTTTCAAGCATGTCCTGGAAAATAGCAATCATGCACCTTTGAAAGGTGCCAGGGGCATTACACAAACCAAACGGCATACGCCGATAAGCAAAAGTGCCAAAGGAACAAGTGAAAGTGGTTTTCTCTTGGTCCTTGGGATCAATGGGTATTTGGAAGTACCCTGAAAACCCATCCAAGAAACAAAAGTATTCATTACCTGCAAGTCTTTCCAACATTTGATTAATAAAAGGAAGGGGAAAATGATCCTTACGGGTGGCATCATTAAGCTTACGGTAATCTATACAAACCCGCCAACCGTAATAGTCCTAGTGGCCAAAAGCTCCTTATTATCATTTTCAATGACTGTCATGCCCCCCTTTTTGGGCACACAGTGGACAAGACTTACCCATGGACTATCGGCAATAGGAAAAATGATTCCTGCATCAAGAAGCTTAATCACCTCTTTCTTAACAACCTCCTTCATATTAGGGTTCAGCCGCCTTTGTCTCTGGAAAACGGGCTTAACATCATCAAGAAAATCAATCTTATGCTGGCAAAAATTAGGACTAATACCTGGAATATCTGTGGTCTTCCAAGCAAAAGCCCGCTTATGGGCTTTAAGCACAGACAAGAGACGGTCTTTCTCGTCACTCGAGAGTGAGGAAGAGATAACCACTGGAAGAGAAGACTCACCTGACAGATATGCATACTCTAGATGGTCTGGAAGCGGCTTGAGCTCCAAGTCAGTAGGTGGTACCTCAACAGAGTTAGGTACCCTTGAACTCCCGTCAGCAACTACCTCCTCAAAAGTCTCGTCCTGGGAG
>CM067167.1:191599975-191669245 GCA_034093135.1 Erigeron breviscapus | reverse complement strand
AAGAATCCCCAAAAACTGAAAAATCATCCATGAAAACTTCCATGGAAGTTTCAAGCATGTCCTGGAAAATAGCAATCATGCACCTTTGAAAGGTGCCAGGGGCATTACACAAACCAAACGGCATACGCCGATAAGCAAAAGTGCCAAATGGACAAGTGAAAGTGGTTTTCTCTTGATCCTTGGGATCAATGGGTATTTGAAAGTACCCGGAAAACCCATCCAAGAAACAAAAGTATTCATTCCCTGCGAGACGTTCCAACATTTGATAATAAAAGGAAGGGGAAAATGATCCTTACGGGTGGCATCATTAAGCTTACGGTAATCTATACAAACCCGCCAACCCGTAATAGTCCTAGTGGCCAAAAGTTCCTTATTATCATTTTCAATGACTGTCATGCCCCCCTTTTTGGGCACACAGTGGACAGGACTTACCCATGGACTATCGGCAATAGGAAAAATGATTCCTGCATCAAGAAGCTTAATCACCTCTTTCTTAACAACCTCTTTCATATTAGGATTCAGCCGCCTTTGTCTCTGGACAACGGGCTTAACATCATCAAGAAAATCAATCTTATGCTGGCAAAAATTAGGACTAATACCTGGAATATCTGTGGTCTTCCAAGCAAAAGCCCGCTTATGGGCTTTAAGCACAGACAAGACGGTCTTTCTCGTCACTCGAGAGTGAGGACGAGAAATAACCACTGGAAGAGAAGACTCACCTGACAGATATGCATACTCTAGATGGTCTGGAAGCGGCTTAAGCTCCAAGTCAGTAGGTGGTACCTCAACAGAGTTAGGTACCCTTGAACTCCCGTCAGCAACTACCTCCTCAAAAGTCTCGTCCTCGGGAGGTGATTCATCCAAGCTTAATGCCATGACCTCTGCAAACAAAGCTTCATCAGTAATTTTTCCAGATCCTAAATTAGCGATCTCCTCCTCTCCAATATCTGTCTCCATGAATTCCTGAAATTCTTTTTTTTTTTAGTTGTCAGTTAAAGTGGTTTTGGAATAAGGATGGAACCGTAGCCGAATTGCTACCTCACCTTGACAATATGAAATTAAAGAAATTGAAATGACAAGACAATTGAAAGTAAAGAAAGTTCAAACAATATGAATAAGATCATCCACTTCGAATCCACTTGACTTCAGTTATGATTGCACACGATAAAGATCAAATTCTTTAGAGTTGACAAGATAATCATGAAAGGATAGAAATGCTCGCGTGGTACCACCAACCGCAAGCAAATCACCCAAACACCTAAGTTGCTAGTTTAATTACCCAAGCCGGTACCACCAATGCCTAGAAAATCTCCCCAACAATTAGTTTGCTTGATTATCCAATTACCAATTATGCCTATGTGAATGAAAACGTGGTACCACCAACCGTTTCTAACACTTTTACCGATTAATTCCTATTATAGATTTGACATTCACCGTCATACCATGAACCGGTGACAAACGACCATAGACAATCGAATTGCAACGATAAACATATTCACCTAGTACCACTAACGATGAACACATAAACCATCAACATCAAAAGAATAAATCACAAGGAATTAATTGATAAAGATCACGACACAACGATAATTTAATCAACTCTTGAATTAAAATATTGCAATCATATCATTCGTAAAGTTTCATCAAAGTGGATGATTAGAAATCTAGCCACTCATGCTAAATGGAAAATAACAAACGAAATAGAAAGAGAACATATTGTACCAATATTTGTTGAATGTAAATTGCAAGACAGAAATTTAGATACGATCTAGATGGGTGTTCTTGAATCTTCAATGAATCCAATGATGAAATCTGAGATGATCCTTGAAATAATTCGTGTAGAACAGCTCCTAGAAAGAAAACTTTTTTATATTGGAAATAGGGTTTATTTTTCTTTATATATTCCCCCAAAATCTGATGGAAACAAGCTGAAACCCTGATTTCCCCGTGCAGTCACTGCGGCGTAGTGGGCATGGTGCACCCCCACTGCGGCGCAGTGAAGAGTCCATGGAATTCTGATCATATGGTGACTGCGGCGCAGTGGGGTGTGAATACTCCCACTGCGGCGTAGTGGTAATCCACTGGCGCATTAGGCAGCCCTCGACTGCGGCGCAGTGGGGCTTCACTCTTCCCACTGCGGCGCAGTGTTAAACCTCTGGAAAGCTTATGTCTTTGGTACCAACTGACTGCGGCGCAGTGGGGCAACACCCCTCCCACTGCGGCGCAGTGTAAACTTGCTGGAATTCTTGTGGCTTCTTTATTATCAGCTCTCGAACACTCGGATCAACATCTTGGCCTAAATTCGTCAGAAAATGCACCAAATGGACGCACAACCTTGTAAGAACCTGAAAGCACTAACAAACACCATAAACGCGCCAAATGCATACAAAATCGACTAAAAACACATACGAAAAAGGCCAATAATGATGTGGGCGATCTATATAAATTGGACACATCACCTTCATATAACAAACAATACATACCTAAATCCTTCTAAATCGTTACAAGAACATATAATTCTACGGGGATATTATCATGGCAATGATCTAAGGCATCATCGTTTCATGCAATTCATAATCAACATCACAATCACAAGCCAACTAATACAAATATATAAAGGGGTCAAGTCATAACAAGGTGGGTAAAGCATAGTCCGAATCTTAACTTCAACATTCAACACATTAAAAGTGTTTGTATACAGGGTGTACCATCGGCTAACCCTCCACACCATTAATATATTGAATGGATGTCAATACTCGGTTCCGTTATGCCCTTTAAGTATTGGTCGGGTATGTATACAGGGTGTACCATCGGCTAACCCTCTACCCAACCAACACTCATTAAGCATACCGGGTTACCTACTATACTTCATCCACTATGCGCAATCCACGAGGTCATTAACTTCATATGACAAAGGGTAACCATAGATTTGTTGATCAGGCGCCTCTAGGGTTACCGAGTGTTATACTCCGTTAATGCCATCGTTTCACTTTGCTAGGTTAAACAATAAAAGTTCAAGAATATACGTCAACGTTCATTCGGTAAGTCACGGTGTATCCCGACACTAATACATGCATCAATCAAGTCATCACATAACAATCAAGTCAACAATCATGGAAAACCTACGAACTCCGCTTACACAAGTCTCATGCTTCACACAATTCACGTTGCACACATAGTTTCCTATCATGCATGCTAATTATGAAGATGTGGGTGCAATGGCTATAGGCTAGGTCAAACCACCTAATTCTCTACAACCACGGCTCTGATACCATTCTGTAACACCCCAACATGGCGGAATCATGGGATATCACAAGAAAAGCACAGCATGACATGGAGATTAAATAGAGACGATACTACATGCAAATAAGGATTGGGCAATCCATGAATATAAGTTCAAATACGATTACAAGTACAACAAATGGATCACAAAATGCATAAGGAGCACATAACCATCAAATGTTACAAAAGAACAATTCAAAATGATGGCCAATAATCCTAAGCATAACCCGTAAAGGGATCAATGAATCACGGATCCAATAGTCAAGCCCGAATCCTAGCAAAGTCATGCAATCATCCATTTCGTCCTTGATTAACTTGATTACCTGAAAAGTGTACTAAAACGGGTCAACATAAAGTTGGTGAGTTCGTAGGTTTAAACGTTAAAATCATAGTGTTGGGATAACAACCGTTAAGGGTATTCAAGGATGAGGACACTTACATCATCATCCATACGTTCACAATTCATCATATCAACGTTACGTTACAACTAAACGTTCATACACAATATACACGTTAAACAATATCGTTAATAACAACGTTATGCCACAATTGTGGACTTACTCGTTATGCCATAAACATGGACTTTACGTTATGCCACCATCGTGGACTTACTCATTACGTTATGCCACTAATCGTGGACTTACTCATTACGTTATGCCACCAATCGTGGACTTACTCATTATCACAATCATTCATCACAACAAGCATTCATAAATACGTTTACGGAAAACAAAGCATATCATCGTTTAATATCAATTCATTTCAAATAAACCGTTAAAACGTCTACATAAAACAAGTACACTTTTCACCCCAAATGTAAGAGAAAACGGGGCTACGAAACTCACCTTTGACGAGCTTACACGAGTTATAGTCAAATTATAAACGTCCAACAATCGCTTCGTGAACACCACCTATCAAACATACATATTACAATCACTTGTCAAATCCTAATCGGAGCTTTATAAGGGTAAGTAAACATTGGATAACAATCGGGACTCGATTTAGTCGTGTCTTAACTCTTAAACGTCTTAATGGCTCTACCGAACATAAACAAGGACACTTTGACACGACATTTTTAGAAATGGAGATGGATTCACCCCACATGGATGTTACCATGAGGAAATAGACTCTCATACGATTCCAACGATAGGTCATATGCCTAAAACGGACAAACGGATCAAAAGATATATACATATATATATATATATATATATATATACATATATATATACATATATATATACATATATATATATATGTATATATATATATATATATGTATATATATATATATATTATATAACAAACGGATCAAAAGATATATACATATATATATATATCGTTTGAGTTAATATCTCAAGTTGGTTTCAAAAGTGACTCACGACTTTGAACGAATGGTTTGTCTTGTGTAAGGCACCAATAAGGTCATAAGAGGACATTCTGGAAAGGTCGGGACGATCCTAGGATGCTAGAAACGAAGCTAGGAATAAGTTAAGTGATTAAGACCCCCAATTGCGCCGCAAGTTAGGATTGCGCCGCAACAGGAAAACAGTCGTTTAAGTTGCGCCGCAACCCACCCAGTTCAGCACCAGCACGAGCCAAACACCCCCAAAACACTCATTTTGACTCCATAAACGACCAAGGAGGATCTAGGACCCGATTTCAAGCTTAAATCCACACATTTGGACATAAACAAACATAACCCACATCTTAGTTTCATTCCATAACATCATACAAATCCGAATTCACCTCCAATTCAACCAAAACTCTAAATGAAACCCTAATTTGACTCAAACCCATTTTTGACCCGAAATCAACCAAGAACTCATAAGATTTGACTAAGAAACAAGTTCAATAACATAAAATGGAGAGATTTAGCTAGATTTCACTTACCAAAACAACCCGGATCTTAAATTTCGAATTCTTGGAAACTTGGAAAGGATGAACACTTCAAAACCCTAGATTCTTGCAAGATGATGATTATATTTGTTATTATGGTTAAATTACTTGGTTAAATCTAGGAGCAAAGCAATATTTATTATGAATTTAAGAAGATTAAAGATGGTGGGTGAAGAAGATGAAAAGGGAGTTAAAGAGAGAGAGAGAGGGATAAGGTTTTTGGTAAAAATGAAATTGAATGGATGGATGTGAGAGGGGGGAGTGAGAGGGGCCGGCCTTGGGGTCTCATTTTTGAGGCCCCGCTCCGCTAATTTCGACAAATAGCTAAACGTTAACCATTTAAACGCTAAAACGAACCCGAAAACACAAATAAATTCAACGTCACGTTATAATACGACAAAACGTTTGATAATTCATATAACTTCATGAAATCGTTTACATTCAATTACATTCAATCAAAAGTCAACCGAGTCAAAAGTCGCGAATGTTACACAACCACCATCGTATGCAAAAAAAATTGACATCTACTTTTACATCGGGTTGGCATCCACGTTAATCTAGGGATGGGCACGAGATCATCCGAGTCTTGGTACCGGTTCCAAAAATAATTACCGCAGTACTTTTGAAATTTTCTCACTACCATACCGATATCGATCTTGAAAACCATCAAAAGTCGATACTAGTGAAATTAGTTTGTTTAAAAGTAAAAAATAAATAGCAACCAATATTGTCTATGACAGATGTATGAGGAGGTTGAGATATAAATAGTCATACTTGTGGTAGAGAAGTTGCTTTGGATATCTACCTAAGCTAAAAAAAGACCCCAGGTTTTACAAAGAGTAAGGATTGAAGCCGATATTAAGTGCTTATATATTAGTTTGTTTACATATTAGTCCATAAATAACATATTTATCTATATATTTGATGGATATTTACACCCCTTCCTTACTTAAATGTAGAATTTAATTTAACACTTTTGCCAATCTCCTAATAGAAGGATTGACATGAGAGTCTTGCAATGAAGTCTTCGGCTTAAGTAGACTTACCCATGAAGGATTGGCATGAGAGTATTTTAATAGTTATTTTTAGCCAATGGTTATTTTTATGTATAAACTTTTTCTTCGTCTAAACCATGTTTAGTTTTGAGAAATCCTTATATTAGAAGTAACATGTACATATATGGTTAATGAACAACATATGAAATACAAAAAGAACAATGTGCAAGTTATAATGAGGCCGGCACATCATCAATCTAGCAATGAATAAAGAATATATTTAGCAACTGATATGACATGCACTCATCACTCATATGCCCCAGTGAACTATAATGAACAAATAATCCATCAACTAATCAAATTTATATAGTTAAACAACAATTTATTTGAGTACACACGGAGATGATGAAGGGGTTCAAGCGACATTGTTACCGCCCAAATGTTGTCAAAGGGGTAGCAATGACCTCAAATTTCGCCTAAGCGAGATACGCAAAAAAAAATGTAGGAATGATGAAAAAAACGCACTCAAGTAAATAAATTTAAATTTATATAATGAAAAGTAATAGTAAAAAAGCCATAATCATTTAAAAAACAAAATTTCATTCAAATTAAAGATTTGATATTGATAAATGTTTATAAATCAAGAGACCATAAGTGAAAATAAAAAGATTCTAACTAAACTTCTTTATCTTTTTTCTTCCACCCACCACCACCTCTACCTCATCACCATCGTCATCGTCATCCATCTCTACCATATATCAAGACATGAAAGATCTAGCAACTACTCTATTTGGCTGGATATTAATTGATTTGGCCGAATCTTCATCGATTTGAACTTCTTTGACCACCGTTGACGACTGCCTAGGAGAATTTATAGCCTTTGGGCCTAGCTAGGGTTTCTAGGCGCCATATTTGGGCGCCTAGCTAGGCGCATCATGCGCTTGCATTTACCAACTACGGTCTTCCCACAATTACAAGGGCAAAGCACAACTGTTGATTTCTATGAAACGACCACACTTGAATCTTTGTTCCTTCCTTCAAATCATCCTTGTTATGTGCCACAAAACGCTTCCAGTTTCTAATCAACACATGATTATAGGTGCAATTCTGGCGCCACTTCTTCAACGTTATAGTTTCATTGTACACTTTCAGGGTTGGACCAACCAGTTGAACCTCAATCTCTTCTCCATTATCGAGCATTAGTTTCTCATCACTCTTCAAAAATTCTTGAGTCTGGAGTTGCTTTATCGGCATGTTTAACCTGTTCAAGCTTGGTTTTAAATCACTTTCATATAAACACTTTTGAATCACCAACTTCATGTCCCAACCTCTCAATTGCCTCGTTCCTCACTACCAACCCATGCTTAACCTTTTTCGGCGTCTTCCTCATCTTTTTTTCCTTGATTTCTTTGCCTTCCGTTGTAGCTAAACCCTCTTGACATGCTAAATTCTCCATTAACTTGTTTAAATATAATTCTTGAACCATTCCAGAATAATAAGCCTCCTCTTCTTGGACCGCAGCAAAAGTAGGACACTCGTTCCTTTTCGATGAATATTGCCGTGCTATATGCATTTTCCTGAGATCATTAAGAATCATCATTTATTTATTGAGAGCTAATTAAGTTAACCATTAATTCATAATTTCATATGCTTACTAATTGAAATAGTTTCTTGATACAACTTTATAATCAAGAATTCAATACCGATGAAGAATATATACAATGTACAAGGTTAAAAAGGCCAAGTAATTTTGGTGAAAATATTAAGTACGTAGTAAATTTGAATCAGTATGCTGTATACACACAAGCATATATATGCATATATATTAGCAATAGCAACAAACTATATATAACTAATTTAGACGTACACATATTTATATAAGAAAACCAAGTTCAAGAAAGTCGTCACTGTGTTTAAAAATACGTTAACCCGTAAATTAAATTTGTGTATTTAATGAATTGCCGTTTAAAAAAAAGAGTCGTCATTGTTAGATATATTAGTTTGATCATGTGTATGTTAAATTAATCAAACTTTATATAAACTTTAAGAATAACTCGTGATGATTCAACCACAAATTCACAATATACCGAAATAGCCATATGATTGATAGATAAATACTTACAGAAATAGTTTATACATAAAACTGGATAATAGATTCAGAATAAACATAGAAAACTAATTTTGAACAAACCCCTAAATAAGAAAACGATTACATCTCAAAAAGAGTATTGTGAGATAACGGTAAGAAATAATTGGGGAATGTTCGAAACCCTAAATGGGAATGGCTGCGTATATAAAGACCAGAAAGATACAAGTCCAGTCCCTCAAGTATAGAATATAGCATTCTGGTCCCTCAGCTTCAATCTTCTATTTCCTTACAGCTTCAGCCCTCCATCTTCAAGTATTGACAATATCCACCCAAAGCATACCTGCTACTCATCATAGAGAATTAGTACCACAATTAAGTTGCTAAATCAACACCCTCCCACAACTTAAGTGTGGAAGGCATTATAAAGACCCAGTTTGTCACAAACTGGTTATGTAGAGACATAGGAAGGCCTTTTGTAATGATGTCTGCCACATTTTGATCAGAGCTAATTTTTACAGTATCAATAACCCCATAATTAATTTTTTCTCTCACAAAGTGAAGATCAATCTCAAAATGTTTAGTCTTTTCATGGAAGACAGGATTGACTGCTATTTGTATAGCAGCCTTACTGTCACAATGAATTTGAATGGGAGCATGTCTTTTGATTCCAAATTCCTCAAGAACTTTTAGAACCCAAATGATCTCACAAGTAACAGCAGCTAATGCTCTGTATAGCCTCAGCTGAAGACCTGGAGATTGTGGCTTGTTTCTTACTTTTCCAAGAAATGAGAGAACCTCCAAGAAAGAGATTGAACCCAAGTGGTACTCTTTCTGGTGGTAATCTTCTTGGCCCAGTCAGAGTCAACAAAAGCAGTGAGAGCAAGAGAAGTGTTTTCTTTAAATAAAACACCTTTACCTGGACACCCCTTAAGGTATCTAAGCACCCTCATAGCAAGTCTTAAGTGAGAGTCAAGAGGGTTATGCATAAACTGACTAAGGATATGCACAGAGTAAGCAATATCAGGTCTGGTCAGGGTCAAGTAGATTAATTTCCCAACCAGTTTTTGATATTCACAAATATTTTCTAAAGGTTTGTCATCAGCAGTGGAACCCTGAGGAACAGGATTGGGTTCCATGGGAGTTTGAGAAGGTTTACAGCCTAGAAGGCCAAAATCATTTATAAGATCTAAAGCATATTTTCTTTGAGACATGCAGAATCCATTTTCAACTTCTATAACTTCAATTCCAAGGAAGTATCTCAACTTCCCTAGATCTTTTATAGAGAACTTAGAGTTAAGGAAGGACTTACATTGATTAATTTCTTCCAAGCAGTTACCAGTGATGACAATGTCATTAACATAAACAAGCAAGGCAACAAACACACTTCCAACAGATTTAGTATAAAGAGAGTAATCACTTTTACTTTGTATGAATCCAATTTCAATCAAGGCAGAATTCAATTTTTCATTCCATTTCCTTGGTGCTTGTTTTAGTCCATAAAGGGACTTCACAAGCTTACAAACTTTAGGATCAGAACTAGGATGATAACCAGGTGGAGGTGTCATATAAACATCTTCATCAAGGTCACCATACAAGAAGGCATTATTAATGTCCAATTGAAATATAGGCCATTTGTTGTTCACAGCAACAGTTATTAAGCATCTAATGGTGACCATTTTAACCACAGGGGAGAAAGTTTCATCAAAATCAATCCCAAACTTTTGACTATACCCTTTAGCAACAAGTCTAGCCTTATACCTATCAACTTCACCATTTGACTTATATTTTATCTTGTAAACCCACTTACACCCTATTGGCCTTCTGTTAGAGGGAAGGTCAGTAAGAACCCAAGTGTTATTCTTATACAATGCTTCAATTTCATTATTCATAGCATCAACCCATATGGGTCTTATGTGACAACCGCCAAATTTGAGGTTAGCTAAACTTAGAAAGTTTACTATTCATGCGCTATTTATAGAAAGTTAAATTTAAATATGTGATATTTAAATTATTATGTGTCAACATGATCAAACGTCGTTAGAAAATAACGATGCCGACACACATTCATCAGGTTGATGAACCGGTCAAGGAGGACCTCCATAATATGCACTTTTGTGATAGATGATTTTTATGTGATAATAGGTACCTAGTTAAGATCCCTTTCGTTAGTAAAAGTGCCATATGAAATATATGCCGTTATATATTTACTAAATAATTAAATAGCGCACTTATAGTATAATAATAATTGATACAACTTATAAAAACATGAATTATAAAAACATAACATATTATTTTTAGTTTCCTAACTAAAAATTTATACAAATAATATATATGATATTATAAAAACATATGGGCCAACTAACTAGTAATGTTAGTAGGCTAACATAATTGGTAAACCAAAAATAAGCCCATACCTCTCTAGCCCATGTAAATTTCGGATAGCCCAGCCCATGACCCAAGCCCAAACCCACTTGACTAGCTTATAAGGAATTGTAGTGTAAAAAGAACCCCTGCCCCTTTGTCTTCCCCTTCCCCCCCCACCCCCCCCCCCCCCCCCCCCCCCCCCCCCCCCCCCCCCCCCCCCCCCCCCCCCCCCCCCCCCCCCCCCCCCCCCCCCCCCCCCCCCCCCCCCCCCCCCCCCCCCCCCCCCCCCCCCCCCCCCCCCCCCCCCCCCCCCCCCCCCCCCCCCCCCCCCCCCCCCCCCCCCCCCCCCCCCCCCCCCCCCCCCCCCCCCCCCCCCCCCCCCCCCCCCCCCCCCCCCCCCCCCCCCCCCCCCCCCCCCCCCCCCCCCCCCCCCCCCCCCCCCCCCCCCCCCCCCCCCCCCCCCCCCCCCCCCCCCCCCCCCCCCCCCCCCCCCCCCCCCCCCCCCCCCCCCCCCCCCCCCCCCCCCCCCCCCCCCCCCCCCCCCCCCCCCCCCCCCCCCCCCCCCCCCCCCCCCCCCCCCCCCCCCCCCCCCCCCCCCCCCCCCCCCCCCCCCCCCCCCCCCCCCCCCCCCCCCCCCCCCCCCCCCCCCCCCCCCCCCCCCCCCCCCCCCCCCCCCCCCCCCCCCCCCCCCCCCCCCCCCCCCCCCCCCCCCCCCCCCCCCCCCCCCCCCCCCCCCCCCCCCCCCCCCCCCCCCCCCCCCCCCCCCCCCCCCCCCCCCCCCCCCCCCCCCCCCCCCCCCCCCCCCCCCCCCCCCCCCCCCCCCCCCCCCCCCCCCCCCCCCCCCCCCCCCCCCCCCCCCCCCCCCCCCCCCCCCCCCCCCCCCCCCCCCCCCCCCCCCCCCCCCCCCCCCCCCCCCCCCCCCCCCCCCCCCCCCCCCCCCCCCCCCCCCCCCCCCCCCCCCCCCCCCCCCCCCCCCCCCCCCCCCCCCCCCCCCCCCCCCCCCCCCCCCCCCCCCCCCCCCCCCCCCCCCCCCCCCCCCCCCCCCCCCCCCCCCCCCCCCCCCCCCCCCCCCCCCCCCCCCCCCCCCCCCCCCCCCCCCCCCCCCCCCCCCCCCCCCCCCCCCCCCCCCCCCCCCCCCCCCCCCCCCCCCCCCCCCCCCCCCCCCCCCCCCCCCCCCCCCCCCCCCCCCCCCCCCCCCCCCCCCCCCCCCCCCCCCCCCCCCCCCCCCCCCCCCCCCCCCCCCCCCCCCCCCCCCCCCCCCCCCCCCCCCCCCCCCCCCCCCCCCCCCCCCCCCCCCCCCCCCCCCCCCCCCCCCCCCCCCCCCCCCCCCCCCCCCCCCCCCCCCCCCCCCCCCCCCCCCCCCCCCCCCCCCCCCCCCCCCCCCCCCCCCCCCCCCCCCCCCCCCCCCCCCCCCCCCCCCCCCCCCCCCCCCCCCCCCCCCCCCCACACCATCTCCATTTTCCCACTGTTTAGGGACCCTTAAGGTCGACCCTTGGGCTGCCAAAAACTCAAAAAGTCTTTCCCTTAGCCTTGAAGGTTCGGCCGAGTGGTGAACCGAAACCGAAACAAAAAAATGAATTTTCCACAAAACTACCTTAATAGCCAAAAAAAAAAAAACAGAATTAAAAAAAAACTAATAGAAAATAAAAATAAAAATACAAATAAAATAAAGCACTTACTAAAACAAAAAAATTTAACAAAAAAAAAAAAAAAAAAAAAAAAAAAAAAAAAAAAAAAAAAAAAAAAAAAAAAAAAAAAAAAAAAAAAAAAAAAAAAAAAAAAAAAAAAAAAAAAAAAAAAAAAAAAAAAAAAAAAAAAAAAAAAAAAAAAAAAAAAAAAAAAAAAAAAAAAAAAAAAAAAAAAAAAAAAAAAAAAAAAAAAAAAAAAAAAAAAAAAAAAAAAAAAAAAAAAAAAAAAAAAAAAAAAAAAAAAAAAAAAAAAAAAAAAAAAAAAAAAAAAAAAAAAAAAAAAAAAAAAAAAAAAAAAAAAAAAAAAAAAAAAAAAAAAAAAAAAAAAAAAAAAAAAAAAAAAAAAAAAAAAAAAAAAAAAAAAAAAAAAAAAAAAAAAAAAAAAAAAAAAAAAAAAAAAAAAAAAAAAAAAAAAAAAAAAAAAAAAAAAAAAAAAAAAAAAAAAAAAAAAAAAAAAAAAAAAAAAAAAAAAAAAAAAAAAAAAAAAAAAAAAAAAAAAAAAAAAAAAAAAAAAAAAAAAAAAAAAAAAAAAAAAAAAAAAAAAAAAAAAAAAAAAAAAAAAAAAAAAAAAAAAAAAAAAAAAAAAAAAAAAAAAAAAAAAAAAAAAAAAAAAAAAAAAAAAAAAAAAAAAAAAAAAAAAAAAAAAAAAAAAAAAAAAAAAAAAAAAAAAAAAAAAAAAAAAAAAAAAAAAAAAAAAAAAAAAAAAAAAAAAAAAAAAAAAAAAAAAAAAAAAAAAAAAAAAAAAAAAAAAAAAAAAAAAAAAAAAAAAAAAAAAAAAAAAAAAAAAAAAAAAAAAAAAAAAAAAAAAAAAAAAAAAAAAAAAAAAAAAAAAAAAAAAAAAAAAAAAAAAAAAAAAAAAAAAAAAAAAAAAAAAAAAAAAAAAAAAAAAAAAAAAAAAAAAAAAAAAAAAAAAAAAAAAAAAAAAAAAAAAAAAAAAAAAAAAAAAAAAAAAAAAAAAAAAAAAAAAAAAAAAAAAAAAAAAAAAAAAAAAAAAAAAAAAAAAAAAAAAAAAAAAAAAAAAAAAAAAAAAAAAAAAAAAAAAAAAAAAAAAAAAAAAAAAAAAAAAAAAAAAAAAAAAAAAAAAAAAAAAAAAAAAAAAAAAAAAAAAAAAAAAAAAAAAAAAAAAAAAAAAAAAAAAAAAAAAAAAAAAAAAAAAAAAAAAAAAAAAAAAAAAAAAAAAAAAAAAAAAAAAAAAAAAAAAAAAAAAAAAAAAAAAAAAAAAAAAAAAAAAAAAAAAAAAAAAAAAAAAAAAAAAAAAAAAAAAAAAAAAAAAAAAAAAAAAAAAAAAAAAAAAAAAAAAAAAAAAAAAAAAAAAAAAAAAAAAAAAAAAAAAAAAAAAAAAAAAAAAAAAAAAAAAAAAAAAAAAAAAAAAAAAAAAAAAAAAAAAAAAAAAAAAAAAAAAAAAAAAAAAAAAAAAAAAAAAAAAAAAAAAAAAAAAAAAAAAAAAAAAAAAAAAAAAAAAAAAAAAAAAAAAAAAAAAAAAAAAAAAAAAAAAAAAAAAAAAAAAAAAAAAAAAAAAAAAAAAAAAAAAAAAAAAAAAAAAAAAAAAAAAAAAAAAAAAAAAAAAAAAAAAAAAAAAAAAAAAAAAAAAAAAAAAAAAAAAAAAAAAAAAAAAAAAAAAAAAAAAAAAAAAAAAAAAAAAAAAAAAAAAAAAAAAAAAAAAAAAAAAAAAAAAAAAAAAAAAAAAAAAAAAAAAAAAAAAAAAAAAAAAAAAAAAAAAAAAAAAAAAAAAAAAAAAAAAAAAAAAAAAAAAAAAAAAAAAAAAAAAAAAAAAAAAAAAAAAAAAAAAAAAAAAAAAAAAAAAAAAAAAAAAAAAAAAAAAAAAAAAAAAAAAAAAAAGCCTAAGAATGCTCCCCTATCAACCTCATATTAAGGTTAAGTAGAATGATACTTACATATATTGCCTATGTTTCTTTTCTCCTTTTCCATTAGGGAAAATGTCTCGACCCGTCATTGACCTGACGTCCGATCATGAAGAAGAGTTCATCACTCAACAGCCAGTCCCATCCCCTTTGTCCCCACTCGATCAGCACGTTGAGTCTGAGCCTACTATTGAGTCTGAGCCTACCGTTGATTCCGAGGCCGTTGGTGACACTCCTAGGTCACCACTCGTTGGTCCCACATCACCACCTTTTGCCCATCCCTTTGCCCATCCACCAGCCTACTATTGAGTCTGAGCCTACTATTGAGTCTGAGCCTACTATTGAGTCTGAGCCTACTATTGAGTCTGAGCCTACTATTGAGTCTGAGCCTACTATTGAGTCTGAGCCTACTATTGAGTCTGAGCCTACTATTGAGTCTGAGCCTACTATTGAGTCTGAGCCTACTATTGAGTCTGAGCCTACTATTGAGTCTGAGCCTACTATTGAGTCTGAGCCTACTATTGAGTCTGAGCCTACTATTGAGTCTGAGCCTACTATTGAGTCTGAGCCTACTATTGAGTCTGAGCCTACTATTGAGTCTGAGCCTACTATTGAGTCTGAGCCTACTATTGAGTCTGAGCCTACTATTGAGTCTGAGCCTACTATTGAGTCTGAGCCTACTATTGAGTCTGAGCCTACTATTGAGTCTGAGCCTACTATTGAGTCTGAGCCTACTATTGAGTCTGAGCCTACTATTGAGTCTGAGCCTACTATTGAGTCTGAGCCTACTATTGAGTCTGAGCCTACTATTGAGTCTGAGCCTACTATTGAGTCTGAGCCTACTATTGAGTCTGAGCCTACTATTGAGTCTGAGCCTACTATTGAGTCTGAGCCTACTATTGAGTCTGAGCCTACTATTGAAGACTTGGAGACTCAGGTTCAGCACATGGAGGATAGACTTACGATGCAGGAGGTAAGGATTCAGAGGATCGAGGAGGCACTTCAGACTATTGCTGCTGCTATCACTATGCCACCCCCTAGCGGATCTAGCTAGATGTTATCTTTACATTTTTATTGTTCCTATTTAGGGCGGGATGTGCCCGGAAACTTTGAATTATGATGAATCTATGGATTTTGCGAAGTTACTTCTCGCATGGTTGTCTTTATTTTGAAGCAATGAAATCTATTACTTTATCCAAATTTTTATGTTTCTTTTAGTTACAATAATTTTGTTTATGATTATGTTGGCATGTTAGTATAGTTATGGCATGGTATTGTTATGTTGATGATGTGCTTGCATGATTGAGGACCTATTAATATACATTATGACGTGGTTAAATGTTGTTAGCTATCCATAAGTTAATGAAGAAAAACTTATTACACTTTTGTTTCCTTTCTTAAAGAAATGGCGCCAAAGAAAACAACTAAATCACAAACCCTGAGTTCGGCCCAAATCGAGAGGCTCGTAGCACAACGAGTCGCTGCCGCCATCGCTACTTATGAGGCAAACCGAACCACCGGTGAGGCCGAGGGAAGTGGCAATGGTGAAACACAAACAAATGCCCCAAAGGGTTGCACCTATAGGGACTTTACCTTGTGCAAACCACTGAACTTTGAGGGTACCGAGGGAACCATTGGATTACTTCGATGGTGTGAAAAGATGGAGTCAGTTTTCCGCATCAGCAATTGTCCGGAAGAATGCAAGGTGAAGTACGCGACATGCACTCTCCAAGGTGGAGCCCTGACTTGGTGGAATTTGTATGCTCACTCCGTAGGAGTTGATGCGGCTTATGCACTCACTTGGGAGGCACTAAAGGAAAGGATGCGAGGAAAGTATTGCCCAAGGACTGAGATCCAGAAGTTGGAAGCCGAGTTTTGGAACTTGACTACTAAGGGACTTGATGTACCCGCGTACACGATCCGGTTTCACGAGTTGGCCCTAGTTTGCCCAACCATGGTGGAACCCGCATTCAAGCTCATTGAGAGGTACATTTGGGGACTCCCACCTCAAATCCAAGGAATGGTAACTTCTTCCAAACCCACTGACATCGAGAGTGCCGTTGAGATGGCACATAGTTTGGCTGATCAAATGAAAAGACAAGGAGCCAAGGAAGTTGCTGCTCCAAGAGCATTTGATCACAAGAGGAAGTGGGATGAAGGGTCATCGAGAAATCTAGTTCAACAACAACCAAGACGGGCCGAGGCGGTTAAGGCTTATACCGCGGGGCCAACTGCGAAGAAAGGATATAATGGAGGTAGCCCTTATTGCAACAAATGTCGCTCTCATCATCGCGGACCTTGTATGCCGCCATGTGGCCGGTGCAAGAGGACCGGTCATACGACTCAAAATTGTAGAGCTCCAAACCCCGTGGTTAATAACAACAATGTGATGCAGAAGGGGTGCTATGAATGTGGAAATGAGGGGCACATCAAGAGGGATTGCCCAAGACTCAGAAACCAAAACAATAACAACAATCAAGCCCGTGGAAGAGCTTTCGTGATTCAAGCAAGAGAAGCTCGCCAAGACCCGAACATTGTGACGGGTATGTTTCTTCTCGAAAACCTGCTAGTTTCCGTTTTATTTGATAGCGGTGCCGATTTAAGCTTTATATCAAAAAGAATTATTCAATTGTTATCTATAACCCCCGTACCGTTAGACGATGCATATTCTATAGAACTTGCTAACGGGAAAGAAATCAAAGCCGATAGCATAGTACGTGAGTGTACTTTGACCTTAGCCGACAAACCCTTTCACATAGACCTAATCCCCGTCGAAATAGGAAGCTTTGACATCATCATCGGCATGGATTGGCTATCCAAACACAAGGCCGAGATTGTATGTCACGAAAAGGTTGTTCGCATCCCGTTAGAGAATGGAGACATGTTGATCATTCAAGGAGAAAAGTGTGGTGTAGCAATTAATCTCATTTCGTGTATGAAGACTCAAAAATACCTACGAAAGGGGTACCACGCAGTTTTAGCCCATGTGACGACAAAAGAACCTGAGGAGAAACGACTTGAAGACGTGCCTATTGCACGAGAATTTCCCGAAGTATTTCCCGAGGACTTACCCGGAATTCCTCCGATTCGTCAGGTGGAATTTCAAGTGGACTTGGTGCCCGGTGCTACACCGGTGGCACGTGCTCCATACCGTTTAGCTCCATCCGAAATGAAAGAGCTCTCGACTCAATTGCAAGAACTCTTAGATAAAGGATTCATCCGACCAAGCTCTTCGCCATGGGGAGCTCCGGTTCTTTTTGTCAAGAAAAAGGACGGATCCTTCCGGATGTGTATAGACTATCGTGAGTTAAACAAGCTTACCATAAAGAACCGATATCCTCTACCTAGGATCGATGACTTGTTTGACCAATTACAAGGATCGAGTTACTACTCGAAAATCGATCTTAGATCTGGATACCACCAATTGAGGGTAAGAGAAGAAGATATCCCTAAGACGGCATTTCGAACTCGTTATGGTCATTACGAGTTTCAAGTTATGCCTTTTGGTTTGACGAATGCACCCGCCGTTTTCATGGACCTCATGAACCGCGTGTGCAAGCCATATCTAGATAAGTTTGTGATTGTCTTTATTGACGACATACTAATCTATTCGAAAACCAAGGAAGAGCATGAGGGACATTTGAGAATGATTTTGGAGCTACTCAAGAAGGAAGAATTGTATGCGAAGTTTTCAAAATGTGAATTTTGGATTCGAACGGTACAATTTTTAGGCCACGTGATTGATAGTCAAGGGATTCACGTAGACCCCGCAAAGATCGAAGCCATCAAGAGTTGGGATGCACCGAGGACCCCAACGGAAGTACGTCAGTTCTTAGGTCTTGCCGGCTATTATAGAAGATTCATCGAGAACTTCTCAAAAATAGCCCAACCGCTGACCACCTTGACGCAAAAGGAAAAGAAGTTTGCTTGGGAAGACAAGCAAGAAAAAGCATTTCAACTACTAAAAGAGAAGCTTTGTAGTGCGCCAATTCTAGCCCTGCCCGAAGGAACCGAAAATTTTGTGGTGTATTGCGACGCTTCCCATCAAGGGTTAGGTTGCGTTCTCATGCAAAAGGACAAGGTGATAGCTTATGCTTCACGTCAACTCAAGGTGCATGAGAAAAATTACACTACCCACGACTTGGAGTTAGGAGCGGTAGTTTTCGCTCTTAAGATTTGGAGGCACTATCTTTATGGCACAAAGTGTACCATATTCACCGACCATAAGAGCCTCCAACATATTTTTGACCAAAAGGACTTGAATATGAGACAACGAAGATGGGTGGAGTTACTTAGTGACTACGATTGTGAGATTAAGTACCACCCCGGCAAGGCGAATGTTGTAGCCGACGCTTTGAGCCGCAAGGAACGAGTCAAGCCGCTTCGCGTCCGAGCATTGGGTATGACCATTCATACCAACCTCACCCCTCACATTCGAATTGCACAAGTTGAAGCATTAGAAGAAGAAAATCTCAAGAATGAAGCCTTGAGAGGAATGGAAGCGCAATTTGAAACTAGACCCGATGGAACTCGCTATTTTGCCAACCGAATTTGGGTACCCAACCGTGGGAACCTAAGAGAGTTAATCATGGACGAAGCACACAAGTCTAGGTATTCAATACATCCCGGTGGCGATAAGATGTATCATGGACTTAAGGAGATGTATTGGTGGCCTAAGATGAAGGCCGACATAGCCGCCTATGTTGGTCGTTGTTTGACGTGTGCAAAGGTTAAGATTGAATATCAAAAACCATCCGGTTTGCTTCAACAACCAAGGATACCCCAATGGAAGTGGGAAGAAATATCCATGGATTTCATTACTAAGTTGCCTAGATCCGTGAGTGGATGTGACACGATTTGGGTAATTGTGGATCGCCTCACAAAGTCCGCTCTTTTCCTACCCATTAAGGAAACGTTTGGGATGGATAAATTAGCAAGAATTTATTTGAAGGAAGTTTTGTCACGTCATGGTGTACCTATTTCGATCATATGTGATCGAGATGCCCGTTTCACCTCTAGATTTTGGAAATCTTTCCAAAAAGCTTTGGGTACTAGAATTGACATGAGCACCGCATACCACCCCCAAACCGATGGTCAAAGCGAAAGGACCATCCAAACGCTAGAGGATATGTTACGCGCATGTGTGATAGACTTTGGGAGTGACTGGGAGCGTCACTTGCCATTGTGTGAATTTTCATACAACAATAGCTATCACACCAGCATTCAAGCCGCCCCATTCGAGGCACTTTATGGGAGAAAGTGTCGGTCGCCCGTTTGTTGGATCGAAGTTGGTGATAGTCAAATCACGGGTCCAGAAATCCTTCATGAAACCACCGAAAAGATTTTTCAAATCCAAAACCGAATGAAAGCCGCACGTGACCGTCAAAAGAGCTACGCCGACGTTAGGCGAAAACCGTTGGAATTTCAAGTAGGAGATAGAGTCATGTTAAAAGTCTCTCCTTGGAAAGGAACCATTCGTTTTGGGAAACGAGGAAAATTGAACCCGAGATACGTTGGACCTTTCAAGATCGTAGAAAGGATAGGTCCCGTCGCATATCGATTAGAATTACCGCAAGAGTTGAGCAGAGTACACAATGTTTTTCATGTCTCAAACTTAAAGAAGTGTTTATCGGATGAAACGCAAACCATTCCGCTTGAAGAGATTCAGCTAGATGATCGCATGCACTTTGTAGAAGAACCCGTTGAAATCATGGACCGCGAAGTTAAGAGATTAAAACAAAGTCGCATTCCTATCGTTAAGGTTCGTTGGAACTCAAGACGAGGACCCGAGTTCACGTGGGAACGTGAAGACCAAATGAAACAAAAATACCCACATTTATTCCGTAACGTCCAAAATGCCACGTAATACCTAAAGTTTCGGGGCGAAACTTCCATTAACACGGGGAGAATGTGACAACCGCCAAATTTGAGGTTAGCTAAACTTAGAAAGTTTACTATTCATGTGCTATTTATAGAAAGTTAAATTTAAATATGTGATATTTAAATTCCTATGTGTCAACCATGAACAAACGTCGTTAGAAAATAACGATGCCGACACACATTCATCAGGTTGATGAACCGGTCAAGGAGGACCTCCATAATATGCACTTTTGTGATAGATGATTTTTATGTGATAATATGTATCATGGACTTAAGGAGATGTATTGGTGGCCTAAGATGAAGGCCGACATAGCCGCCTATGTTGGTCGTTGTTTGACGTGTGCAAAGGTTAAGATTGAATATCAAAAACCATCCGGTTTGCTTCAACAACCAAGGATACCCCAATGGAAGTGGGAAGAAATATCCATGGATTTCATTACTAAGTTGCCTAGATCCGTGAGTGGATGTGACACGATTTGGGTAATTGTGGATCGCCTCACAAAGTCCGCTCTTTTCCTACCCATTAAGGAAACGTTTGGGATGGATAAATTAGCAAGAATTTATTTGAAGGAAGTTTTGTCACGTCATGGTGTACCTATTTCGATCATATGTGATCGAGATGCCCGTTTCACCTCTAGATTTTGGAAATCTTTCCAAAAAGCTTTGGGTACTAGAATTGACATGAGCACCGCATACCACCCCCAAACCGATGGTCAAAGCGAAAGGACCATCCAAACGCTAGAGGATATGTTACGCGCATGTGTGATAGACTTTGGGAGTGACTGGGAGCGTCACTTGCCATTGTGTGAATTTTCATACAACAATAGCTATCACACCAGCATTCAAGCCGCCCCATTCGAGGCACTTTATGGGAGAAAGTGTCGGTCGCCCGTTTGTTGGATCGAAGTTGGTGATAGTCAAATCACGGGTCCAGAAATCCTTCATGAAACCACCGAAAAGATTTTTCAAATCCAAAACCGAATGAAAGCCGCACGTGACCGTCAAAAGAGCTACGCCGACGTTAGGCGAAAACCGTTGGAATTTCAAGTAGGAGATAGAGTCATGTTAAAAGTCTCTCCTTGGAAAGGAACCATTCGTTTTGGGAAACGAGGAAAATTGAACCCGAGATACGTTGGACCTTTCAAGATCGTAGAAAGGATAGGTCCCGTCGCATATCGATTAGAATTACCGCAAGAGTTGAGCAGAGTACACAATGTTTTTCATGTCTCAAACTTAAAGAAGTGTTTATCGGATGAAACGCAAACCATTCCGCTTGAAGAGATTCAGCTAGATGATCGCATGCACTTTGTAGAAGAACCCGTTGAAATCATGGACCGCGAAGTTAAGAGATTAAAACAAAGTCGCATTCCTATCGTTAAGGTTCGTTGGAACTCAAGACGAGGACCCGAGTTCACGTGGGAACGTGAAGACCAAATGAAACAAAAATACCCACATTTATTCCGTAACGTCCAAAATGCCACGTAATACCTAAAGTTTCGGGGCGAAACTTCCATTAACACGGGGAGAATGTGACAACCGCCAAATTTGAGGTTAGCTAAACTTAGAAAGTTTACTATTCATGTGCTATTTATAGAAAGTTAAATTTAAATATGTGATATTTAAATTATTATGTGTCAACATGATCAAACGTCGTTAGAAAATAACGATGCCGACACACATTCATCAGGTTGATGAACCGGTCAAGGAGGACCTCCATAATATGCACTTTTGTGATAGATGATTTTTATGTGATAATATGTATCTAGTTAAGATCCCTTTCGTTAGTAAAAGTGCCATATGAAATATATGTCGTTATATATTTACTAAATAATTAAATAGCGCACTTATGCAATAATAATATTTGATACAACTTATAAAAACATGAATTATAAAAACATGACATATTATTTTTAGTTTCCTAACTAAAAATTTATACAAAATAATATACATGATATTATAAAAACTTATGGGCCAACTAACTAATGAAATTATAAAAACATGAATTATAAAAACATGACATATTATTTTTAAAAAAAATTTATAAAAACATGAATTATAAAAACATGAATTATAAAAACATGACATATTATTTTTAAAAACATGAATTATAAAAACATGAATTATAAAAACATGAATTATAAAAACATGAATTATAAAAACATGAATTATAAAAACATGAATTATAAAAACATGAATTATAAAAACATGAATTATAAAAACATGAATTATAAAAACATGAATTATAAAAACATGAATTATAAAAACATGAATTATAAAAACATGAATTATAAAAACATGAATTATAAAAACATGAATTATAAAAACATGAATTATAAAAACATGAATTATAAAAACATGAATTATAAGCACATAATTACTACAAAACCAAAATGCTGCCGCTGTACAGCCGCACCACCACCACCTGGGCAACTTCTACGACCAGAAAAAGGATCCCTTCTTCATCCTCTTCAACCCCCTAGGGTTTTCTGCAACCCTAAACAACCAAACTCTCCCCCCCCACTGCTCCTGCCGCTGCTCCCCCCCCCCCCCCCCCCCCCCCCCCCCCCCCCCCCCCCCCCCCCCCCCCCCCCCCCCCCCCCCCCCCCCCCCCCCCCCCCCCCCCCCCCCCCCCCCCCCCCCCCCCCCCCCCCCCCCCCCCCCCCCCCCCCCCCCCCCCCCCCCCCCCCCCCCCCCCCCCCCCCCCCCCCCCCCCCCCCCCCCCCCCCCCCCCCCCCCCCCCCCCCCCCCCCCCCCCCCCCCCCCCCCCCCCCCCCCCCCCCCCCCCCCCCCCCCCCCCCCCCCCCCCCCCCCCCCCCCCCCCCCCCCCCCCCCCCCCCCCCCCCCCCCCCCCCCCCCCCCCCCCCCCCCCCCCCCCCCCCCCCCCCCCCCCCCCCCCCCCCCCCCCCCCCCCCCCCCCCCCCCCCCCCCCCCCCCCCCCCCCCCCCCCCCCCCCCCCCCCCCCCCCCCCCCCCCCCCCCCCCCCCCCCCCCCCCCCCCCCCCCCCCCCCCCCCCCCCCCCCCCCCCCCCCCCCCCCCCCCCCCCCCCCCCCCCCCCCCCCCCCCCCCCCCCCCCCCCCCCCCCCCCCCCCCCCCCCCCCCCCCCCCCCCCCCCCCCCCCCCCCCCCCCCCCCCCCCCCCCCCCCCCCCCCCCCCCCCCCCCCCCCCCCCCCCCCCCCCCCCCCCCCCCCCCCCCCCCCCCCCCCCCCCCCCCCCCCCCCCCCCCCCCCCCCCCCCCCCCCCCCCCCCCCCCCCCCCCCCCCCCCCCCCCCCCCCCCCCCCCCCCCCCCCCCCCCCCCCCCCCCCCCCCCCCCCCCCCCCCCCCCCCCCCCCCCCCCCCCCCCCCCCCCCCCCCCCCCCCCCCCCCCCCCCCCCCCCCCCCCCCCCCCCCCCCCCCCCCCCCCCCCCCCCCCCCCCCCCCCCCCCCCCCCCCCCCCCCCCCCCCCCCCCCCCCCCCCCCCCCCCCCCCCCCCCCCCCCCCCCCCCCCCCCCCCCCCCCCCCCCCCCCCCCCCCCCCCCCCCCCCCCCCCCCCCCCCCCCCCCCCCCCCCCCCCCCCCCCCCCCCCCCCCCCCCCCCCCCCCCCCCCCCCCCCCCCCCCCCCCCCCCCCCCCCCCCCCCCCCCCCCCCCCCCCCCCCCCCCCCCCCCCCCCCCCCCCCCCCCCCCCCCCCCCCCCCCCCCCCCCCCCCCCCCCCCCCCCCCCCCCCCCCCCCCCCCCCCCCCCCCCCCCCCCCCCCCCCCCCCCCCCCCCCCCCCCCCCCCCCCCCCCCCCCCCCCCCCCCCCCCCCCCCCCCCCCCCCCCCCCCCCCCCCCCCCCCCCCCCCCCCCCCCCCCCCCCCCCCCCCCCCCCCCCCCCCCCCCCCCCCCCCCCCCCCCCCCCCCCCCCCCCCCCCCCCCCCCCCCCCCCCCCCCCCCCCCCCCCCCCCCCCCCCCCCCCCCCCCCCCCCCCCCCCCCCCCCCCCCCCCCCCCCCCCCCCCCCCCCCCCCCCCCCCCCCCCCCCCCCCCCCCCCCCCCCCCCCCCCCCCCCCCCCCCCCCCCCCCCCCCCCCCCCCCCCCCCCCCCCCCCCCCCCCCCCCCCCCCCCCCCCCCCCCCCCCCCCCCCCCCCCCCCCCCCCCCCCCCCCCCCCCCCCCCCCCCCCCCCCCCCCCCCCCCCCCCCCCCCCCCCCCCCCCCCCCCCCCCCCCCCCCCCCCCCCCCCCCCCCCCCCCCCCCCCCCCCCCCCCCCCCCCCCCCCCCCCCCCCCCCCCCCCCCCCCCCCCCCCCCCCCCCCCCCCCCCCCCCCCCCCCCCCCCCCCCCCCCCCCCCCCCCCCCCCCCCCCCCCCCCCCCCCCCCCCCCCCCCCCCCCCCCCCCCCCCCCCCCCCCCCCCCCCCCCCCCCCCCCCCCCCCCTCTAAAACTTTGTATTGTAAATCCAAGAGAGCAGCCGAAGTACATGCAGTATCTTTTGAAAATAGGAATTTTTATGGGAAAACTAAGAAATTACTTAATGCATGATTTAATCTAAGTAATTAAATTTGGATGATAATGATTACGTGTAATTAATAAATGTATGTTTCCTAGGTGATTGTTCCCTCTTCCAAGTAATACCTTTATGACATAAATCCCAACATGCATAATGATTAACTTTTCTTGGAAATATAAAAGCATGCTTTAAGTATAATCATTGTTGTGATAATCTATGTTGGTAAGGTTGGGAAAACGTGCTAGTTAAATGCCACTAAATAACTATGTACATATATATTAATATATGTTATATATATATATATATATATATATATATATATATATATATATATATCTATATATATATATATATATATATACACACAGGTATATATATATATTTATATATATATATATATATATATATATATATATATATATATATATATATATATATATATATATATATATATATATATATATATATATATATATATATATATATATATATATATATATATATATATATATATATATATATATATATATATATATATATATATATATATATATATATATATATATATATATATATATATATATATATATATATATATATATATATATATATATATATATATATATATATATATATATATATATATATATATATATATATATATATATATATATATATATATATATATATATATATATATATATATATATATATATATATATATATATATATATATATATATATATATATATATATATATATATATATATATATATATATATATATATATATATATATATATATATATATATATATATATATATATATATATATATATATATATATATATATATATATATATATATATATATATATATATATATATATATATATATATATATATATATATATATATATATATATATATATATATATATATATATATATATATATATATATATATATATATATATATATATATATATATATATATATATATATATATATATATATATATATATATATATATATATATATATATATATATATATATATATATATATATATATATATATATATATATATATATATATATATATATATATATATATATATATATATATATATATATATATATATATATATATATATATATATATATATATATATAAATAATAAATACATTTAGTTATTAAGAAATATATATATATATATATATATATATATATATATATATATTTATTTCTATAGGTTAACACATTCAAGAAGATTCTCTATTTGCTAATTATTGCTACTTGAAACTAAGGTGAGTTCATAGCCCACACTTTCTTACTATTTTGGGTGAGATGCATGCTCTATGTTTTACATGTGGAACACAAGTACCAAAACTATGTATATGATGATTGTCTAAGTTGCATTGATCCCCATTAAAGTCCTCCCATCATGAATTGTTAGTTATGGATTTAAACGTGATATGATGAATAGTACTATTTGGGTTGACACCCCCATTCGGGTTGGTCGCACCAACTTGACCGATGATGGTCGAACGAATGCATGCATATTTGGATTCCCAAGTATTATGGATCAAATACTTGCCGAGGCACAATGTTACTTATTACCGTCGAGTTTCAATTCATGAGCTTAGTACAATATATACATTATATTTTTCATAGCATTGTTTTTGAACAATGGCTACACGACATTGCGGGTTAGCAATGGTCACACTTAAATCTTGTGGTTCCATGCAAAGTACTTATTTTCTCCTATGAATTCACCAACATTATTGTTGACCCATTTTAGCATGTATCTCAGGTCCGTAAGATGCACGGTAGGATTCACATAAGGCTTTTCCGCCACTTGGAGTTGATGTTTCGTTTTTATCATGGAAAAGACTTTACTTTTGTTCAAGTTATCATTGTTGTCGAAACCAATGATAGCACCACCTACCGAGGATTTAGAATTCCTAAAAACACTCTTTAAATTATTGTAATGTTTTTCCTTAATGTATTTCCAATATTTCAAGACAATGAACTTATGTTAAATGAAATGTTTTCAAAACGACTCCTTTATAGTCGTTCATTATGCCTTGTGTTGTGATTTCATGAATGTTGCACCTCGTACCCTTCCGCATTATTATGGGGTGTGACACCTTAACAGCTTCTTCATAGGTGTTAGGTTCATAATGTTTATTAAGATTAGAGACAAAACAAGAAATCTCAGAATTAAGATTAGAATAGCACACAAAGTTAGAAATGCAGGGTAGTTTTATTATCCAAACAGAAAAGTTTGTAGCCTTTCTTCTCATTGGAGTAACCAATGAGAATACATTTTTGAGATCTGCTAGAAAACTTATCATGGTTATTCAAAACAGTAGAAAAACATAAGCAACCAAAAGACCTAAGATGTGAGAGACTAGGTTCAGTTTTAAAAATTAGCTCATAAGGTGACTTTCCAGATAGGACATATGAAGGTAACCTGTTAATCAAATAGGTGGCAGTTAGAACACAATCAGACCAAAGATACAGAGATAACCCCCCTTGAAACATAAGAGCTCTTGCCACATTTAGCAAGTGTCTATGTTTCCTCTCAACAATCCCATTCTGTTGGGGAGTGTGAGGAATGGAGGTTTGATGTATAATACCATGTTTGTCAAGGAAAGAGTTCATTCTGTGATTAATGAACTCACTTCCATTGTCACTCCTAATCATTTTTATATCCTTTTGAAACTGGTTTTTCAACAAACTGTGAAATTTGGTGAAATTGTCAAAAGTCTCATCTTTGGTTTTTAACAAGTATACCCAAACAGCCCTGGTGTGATCATCAACAATAGTGAGAAAGTATTTGTAACCTTCCCTACTTTGAACCTTGTATGGTCCCCAAGGATCAAGGTGAACAAGTTCACCAAGAGTGTGAGTCTTATGCATACTCAAAGGAAAAGGGTCCCTGGTCTGCTTAGCCTTGTGACAAGTCTCACAAGGTGAAGTGGACACACAATCAATGTTCAGTTTATCTTTAAGGGTCATAAGGACAGGGTCTGAAGGGTGACCTAATCTGTTGTGCCATACATGAGTAGATAAATGACATTCAAAGTAGTGTGATTGCTTAAAATGTTGTTACCTTTAGACATATTTTTAAAAAAATACAATCCCCCACTTTGACTACCATTCCCAATCACTCTCTTGGTTTGTAAATCCTGTATGACAAAACTGTGCTGATCAAAACCAATGAATGCTTTACTATCCCTTGTGAGACTATACACAGAAAGCAAATTGACACAATATTCAGGCACAAATAACACACCAAACAGAACAATGTTGTCATTTAGTCTTAAATCACCAATTTTAAGAATCTTGGCTTGGGTTCCATTTGGATGCCCAACAGTGAGACCAAGATTAGATATATCATGTACATTAATTAACCAGGTTTCATTACAAGTCATGTGAGTGTTGGCTCCTGAATCAGTAATCCAACCCTTTTCATACATAGTGTTTTTGACACTTAAATTGAAGAAGAAAAACTTGTCAAAGTGCGTATTAAAGAAACAGTTGGAATTAAAAAAGTTACCTGCCATATTGGCTTGTAACCCTTTAGGACTAGGATTATCACTCAGCAGGTTCATTAGTTTTGCATATAGCTCAGGTGTGAAGGTCATGGTGTGAGTGGGACTAGACACAGGTTTAGTACCAGAAGTAGAAGCATTAAAGGAAGAAGTCTCATTCACAATAGCACTGTTATTAGACCTGTGATAAGATTGAGAAGAGTATTTCCTACTGGAAGTGTCCCTCCCATAACCAGAAGGGTAGCCCACAATATCAAAGCATATGTCAACAGTGTGACCATATTTTAAACTTCCAGTGCATTGAATAGAAGTATTAGGCCCTTTTTTATGAAGTTCCTGTTACTTTCAAAAGGTTTTGGTGGTTCAAAACTTTTATGGTTATCAAAACTTTTGTTGTTTGAAAATCTGTTACCAAAGGTCCTTTTTCCATTATCAACAGTTTTTGCAATAAAAGCACTATTTTGAGGTTTAGAAGAAGTCTCATTTGAGGGTATGCCTCTATGAGATTCTTCCCTGGAAATCAATGCAAAAGCAGCTTTGACAGTGGGCAAAGGGTCTCTGGTTAGAATGCTGCTTCTAATGGGCAAATACACATCATCAAGACCCATCAAGAATTGCATTAACTTTAAAAGATTGTGATGGTCCTGTATTTCTTTAGCAGCATTGCAGGTACAAGTAGGCAGTTTAACAAGTGCATCAAATTGCTTCCAAAGAGAATTCAAATTGTGGTAATATTCAGATATAGGCCTCCCATTTTGAACCAAAGAGTGTATTTTATGGTGTAGATTAAATGTGATAGACCCATCCACCTTATCATATGTTTCCTTAAGTTTTTCCCAAACAATTTTAGCATTTTTAGAAAAAATTTGCCCAAGATATAATTCCTCAGTTACAGAACCAAGAATCCAAGATAAAACCACAGAGTTACACCTATCCCATTGTTTAGCAAGAGCATCATTATCATCAGATTTTTCACAGGTACCATTAATAAAACCCATTTTATTTTTAGTTTCAAGAGCTAATTCCATGGCACAGGCCCATACTTTGTAATTTTCAGTACCTTTTAGTTTAAAGTTAATCAGTGGTGCACCTGAAGTGTCACTGGCATGCAAATAAAGTTCATCACCAAAATCTAGTTTACTTATTTGAGTACCCAACAGATCCATTACATCAAATGGATTAAGATCAGCCATAAATCAAAGAACAACAAGTACACAATCAAGAATCACACACAAAGGAAAGACAGAGCAAGAACCCTAAAGGAAAGCTCAAATGAGGAACCAGATTCTAGGACACTCAAGATGCTTGAACAAGTATCACTAGAGATCCTCTCTTCTACCAGAAGGGGTTAGTATAAAGCAGATAATATAAGCTTTAACAGATAAATAGAACAACAGTGATCACATAAACATACCATGGAAGCAAGAAGCACACAACCACATAAAGAACATAAAAAAAGAATCCAAACCTATAGGCCAAACTCTCTGTACTTGAAGCCCTCCAAGCACAAAGCAATTTGCTACAGATAAGGTAGGAGAAACAACTTACAGTGGGGTCTCCAACAGTAATTCCAATCAAAAAAAAAGGCAACCAAAGATCCAAGCACAAGAATATTTAGAAACAAATATTCCAGGTTCAGATCTATATAAGATATTCAATGGTTTCTAAACCAAAGAACAAGAGAGTATCCGCTACAAGTGGCAAGATTACAATCCTATAAAGAAGGAGAATCCCACAACACGAGCAGAAAAGAATCAATCGATTTGATACAAACCCTAGAGAGAGTAATACCCAAATCGAGACGATGACCACCAAAAAAAAAGATAAGTTTTGTAAATAAAGGTAGTTTATAAAGAAAAATAGTTTTATATATGTATATATAAAAATAATTCAGATTTGATAAAATATGAACCCTAGATATTGAGATGCGGAAAGAAATAAAGTTTTTGAAGAATCAATCGGACCAGATAAAGATCTGAATCGAGATAAAAGCAACCTGGCTCTGATATCATGTTAAATTAATCAAACTTTATATAAACTTTAAGAATAACTCGTGATGATTCAACCACAAATTCACAATATACCGAAATAGCCATATGATTGATAGATAAATACTTACAGAAATAGTTTATACATAAAACTGGATAATAGATTCAGAATAAACATAGAAAACTAATTTTGAACAAACCCCTAAATAAGAAAACGATTACATCTCAAAAAGAGTATTGTGAGATAACGGTAAGAAATAATTGGGGAATGTTCGAAACCCTAAATGGGAATGGCTGCGTATATAAAGACCAGAAAGATACAAGTCCAGTCCCTCAAGTATAGAATATAGCATTCTGGTCCCTCAGCTTCAATCTTCTATTTCCTTACAGCTTCAGCCCTCCATCTTCAAGTATTGACAATATCCACCCAAAGCATACCTGCTACTCATCATAGAGAATAAGTATCCACATTTAAGTTGCTAAATCAACAGTGTATATGTATAGAGAAGATATACAAATTATATGTATATACCTTTTCTTGAATGGCAAGTCACGATCATCAAAACTGAAGAACAAATTCGAAGATGTGGTGGCCGGTGCGTAGAAGTTAAGAGGAAGAACATCCATTATTGTTACTTTGATTTATTGAAGCAGTCGATTGAATTAATATAACTTCTAAGGAGCAATGACTATATATATATAAATATGTAATTCTAACCCTAACGAGTAGATATATATATATATATATATTATAAGACACTTATGTACATTAATATATCATTTTATATATATATATATATATATATATATATATATATATATATATATATATATATATATATATATATATATATATATATATATATATATATATATATATATATATATATATATATATATATATATATATATATATATATATATATATATATATATATATATATATATATATATATATATATATATATATATATATATATATATATATATATATATATATATATATATATATATATATATATATATATATATATATATATATATATATATATATATATATATATATATATATATATATATATATATATATATATATATATATATATATATATATATATATATATATATATATATATATATATATATATATATATATATATATATATATATATATATATATATATATATATATATATATATATATATATATATATATATATATATATATATATATATATATATATATATATATATATATATATATATATATATATATATATATATATATATATATATATATATATATATATATATATATATATATATATATATATATATATATATATATATATATATATATATATATATATATATATATATATATATATATATATATATATATATATATATATATATATATATATATATATATATATATATATATATATATATATATATATATATATATATATATATATATATATATATATATATATATATATATATATATATATATATATATATATATATATATATATATATATATATATATATATATATATATATATATATATATATATATATATATATATATATATATATATATATATATATATATATATATATATATATATATATATATATATATATATATATATATATATATATATATATATATATATATATATATATATATATATATATATATATATATATATATATATATATATATATATATATATATATATATATATATATATATATATATATATATATATATATATATATATATATATATATATATATATATATATATATATATATATATATATATATATATATATATATATATATATATATATATATATATATATATATATATATATATATATATATATATATATATATATATATATATATATATATATATATATATATATATATATATATATATATATATATATATATATATATATATATATATATATATATATATATATATATATATATATATATATATATATATATATATATATATATATATATATATATATATATATATATATATATATATATATATATATATATATATATATATATATATATATATATATATATATATATATATATATATATATATATATATATATATATATATATATATATATATATATATATATATATATATATATATATATATATATATATATATATATATATATATATATATATATATATATATATATATATATATATATATATATATATATATATATATATATATATATATATATATATATATATATATATATATATATATATATATATATATATATATATATATATATATATATATATATATATATATATATATATATATATATATATATATATATATATATATATATATATATATATATATATATATATATATATATATATATATATATATATATATATATATATATATATATATATATATATATATATATATATATATATATATATATATATATATATATATATATATATATATATATATATATATATATATATATATATATATATATATATATATATATATATATATATATATATATATATATATATATATATATATATATATATATATATATATATATATAAATTAATGCATTTAAAACTTCATCTAATAACAAAATGATACAGATATATATATATATATATATATATATATAATATGGGGAATACTACAACACATTATCAGCAAGTTTAACTAAGTCATGGGAATCAGTGAAGCAAAATCAATTTCATTGCATTAAGGCTTAAAAGTTAAAACACTCGCAATAAAACTGCCTTCGCTAATTAAACTATAAAGGCCAGAAGTCATAACAGAAAAAACAATATAGATTACACCGAGATCAAAAATTAAAACTTAAAAGATTATCACTCGGGAAAATGGAATCCATAAATTGACAAAATTGTAGAATTATAACACAGTGCTATTACAATAGAAAGTTATAACGACATCCAAAAAACTAATTTATAGTTTAAACTTAGCCTAAAATCTGCAAAATTGCAAGGATATTTAAGAGCTTGAGCTGGGGGGTACACCACCTCCTCCACGGCCAAAACTGGGTCTTCCACCAGCACCCTGCAAATTTTAGAAAACCATCGGTTAAATTATAGATGAAAAACTCACATATCGATACAGAAAACCATAGGTTCATAAATTAGTGACTCTTAAAGCAAATTTCACTATAAACATAATTTACGCTCCTCTAATGAAGATTCATATCATTTGAATTATTGAATAGAAAATTTATTATTATCCAGGCATTTAAAGATGATATTCCATGCAAAGACAATTTACTTTCAACTCTGAAGCTTTCTAAACAAAGGAAGATCTTCATGGTATCCTACGAAATTTTTTTATTGCTAGTAAGGTGAAGTAAGTGTTCAGAAATTAGATTTGTATAACTTGTCTTTGTTTTTCTGTTAGAGCATAGTTCTTAACAATATGTGTATATCTAGTAAAAGATGCTAGCCTTATCACAAGTAATCGCAGCTATTTGATTGTTAATTTTTCTTCAGGTTGTAACAATTTAACTAAATTTGTCTTGTAACAATTACAATCCTTGCCTTAATCAGATACTATACAACACCCAAAAAATGTAGCTCCAAAAGTTACAGGAGGATCAAAGTTAGTTCTTGTCTAGATGCACAAAAACAAAAAGATTATGTGCCAACGAACGACTTGAGCTCTTTCAATAACAAAGAACAATCTCCACTTTTGTTGAGTTCCGCATAGTATTCTATTAAGCAATTATTGCAATGATTACAAAATTGTGTTTTTATATAATACACAACTTTAGCTGTTAGAACAGATGCAATAGCTCCAAAAAAGTGACGGGATGGCGATGTTGCTATATTATTGTAACTTTATTTGAAGTTAGCAAACAAGGTTTCATTTCAAACCTGCCTTGCTGAAAAAAATTACCTTCTTAAGAGGTTATAATTATTCAGCAAGGAAAACAAATCTCAGAAGATAATCATAAACATTGTAAGCCTCTATAGTGCACCAAACTATCAGAGCTCGAAAAGCTTCAATGCACGAAACATTGCTTTGTATCAGATGCATTTTCATTTAAAAGCAGACATCTATTAAGCCAACAAAAAACCTTACACATAGCATTAACACTATGAAGAACTTAAGAAAATGAAGGCACTCTATAAACATTACAAACAAATTCAATCAATAAACTTTGAATATGTTCAAACAACTAAAATCCTCCTAAACTGCCTTTAAAAGACGGATTTAACAACTATCCTAAATCCCTCCATAAGCGTCTGCCGCACAAATATCATATGCATCAAATCAAGAAGCAAAGACAGAACAAGTAACAAATGAGACAATATCTATCATATTATAAAAACTAAAAAAACTTACCCTGTTGAAAGCAGGCTGGTAATCAGCCGGAGCACCACCCTTTTCGCTGCCAAATTCACCGGGAGGCCCTCTCGGCCCACCTCTATATCCATCCCTATCACCAAACCTCGGCCTATCTCCATCAAATCTCGGCGGGCCACTACAATGACAAACCACACCAATTAAATTCTCAAACATCATTAAACCTTAACCAAATTTTAAACTAAAAAATAACATATTCAACAATTACCGAGGGGGGGCACCGGAGGGGCGACCGAGGGGCTTAGCAGACTTCTTAAGAGTAGCAGGGACAATGTCAGAAGGAAGGTTCAAATAAGTTCTTAAAAACTCAATGCCATCATTAGTAAGAAACCAATAGTAATGCATCCATGCAAATGTTTCTTTGACATATTCCTTTGACTTAAAGCTTTGCATGAGCTTAATTACTTGCAAATTTGGGACATCTATTTCTGGGTGTTTTGCCAAGTTGTAATCTTTCTTTGCAAAACATACACCCTCTACACACATATATCAATAAACATTATTATTTTATATAAATAATAATAATATATACATACATATATAAATAATAAGATAGAAGAATATGAGACCTTGAAAGAGGTATTTGGAGATGGCCTTGCGATTCTTGTCAGGAATGATCTGCAAAAATAACCAAAAAATTAACAAAAATCAGTATATTATATAATATATATATATATATATAATATATATATATATAATATATATATATATAATATATATATATAATATATATATATAATATATATATATATATATAATATATATATATATATATAATATATATATATATTATATATATATATATATAATATATATATATATAATATATATATATATATATAATATATATATATATAATATATATATATAATATATATATATATAATATATATATATAATATATATATATATATAATATATATATATATAATATATATATATATATATATATATAATATATATATATATAATATATATATATATAATATATATATATATAATATATATATATATAATATATATATATAATATATATATATATATAATATATATATATATATATATATATAATATCTCTGATGAAATCAGTACCTACTATATATCTACTGTTTTCAAAAACCGGTTTCTGTGTGCATTTCTGGTAGAAGATTTGTTGATTGCCTTAATGTAGGTTTTGTTATCAACACACACAGAATCAATAAGCTTGACCAGCTCGCCCCGAGCTTTTAAGCAAGCTGAATATTAATTTCAAGCAAGGCTTATGAAACTAATCAAGCACTAATTTGTTGTTGGAGCTTGACTCGAACTCGAAAAACTATTATGCTCAAACTTCACTTCAACGAGCAGAAGCACAAATAGCTTTTGAAAGCTCGACTCTTTTACTTATTCTTGCTCGAACAAGATGGCCTACGTTTCAGGATGGGGTTTTTCTTATTCGGGTTACTTTTCAAGGGCGAGATTTTTTTGACTTATATTTATGCTGCTCTCGTAGCCATCTCCAAACCCTCCCCTAGCCACCACCGAGATGTTTGCCTGAGATCTCCTTTAAAGATGTCAGCATGATGATAACTACACCCTGTGTAATGTGTCTGGTAAATGAAGAAAATATTTAACTAAGAAGCACCCCAGCTATAAGTGTATAACAAAAAAATTATTAAGATACATTACCATTATAAACGATAAATATATATATATATATATTTACACAAGATATTACAAATATTCTTTTAAGGTATGCGTGAGGTAGGGTGTACTCGTTATGCTCCAACTTGTTCCTTTCAAAATCGGCTATGTGTAGCTCTCTTTGTTACATTCTCACGCCGACGTTAATGTTACGAAACTTTGATATATCAAGACTTACTCTGCAAGACAGTGGATCATGTTATATTCACAAGGCACGTGCAATACAGTGCAATTGAACCAAACAAAGGTAATTTGGCCTGCATAGTTGCACCTATGTTATTTACTGTTATGAGAACAAAGTACTAATTATAGCAAAACTTACACCTAGTTGGCCAGCAAGATTGATTAATTTCCGCCATGTTATCAATTCTCTGATTGGTGAACAACTTCTTTCTTCTGCTGCTGGCCCAGGGTTGTAGGGAAAAGTAAGCAATTCAACTGGCTCTCCACACCATACTCTGATGTCGCCTGCAATCCCACAAAAGTGTTAGTAGCTATATACTTGTGCACAATTTCAAGTAGAGGTGAAAAAAAGGGAACTGTGTTGGATGGATAACTAATCAACTAATTCCGGTCAAAGGGGTTATTTTTGGTACCAATTGGTTTAGGTGAATCCTTCTTTATTGAATGTTTTCATTAATAAATGTGTTACGGTATTACTGAAAGGGAGGTGATATCTGTACCACAAAACTTGATATATCTACCACCAATATGCATTACTGACTTGTATAGTTAGTTATAAAACTTGTACATTGTGGTAGATAAATCAAAAATAGTGGTACGTTTATCATTTCGCTTGCTGAAATGATTATCTATTCAGCTTATCTAATCTAATACACTTTATATAAAAAGTTATTGCATTGTATACGCAATAATATTAGAAGAAGTTATTAGAGAATATTACTAAAATGTGTTTTTTTGGAATACTTCGATGTTTAGGTCTTGAAAGTTTCACGTGCGTCGGGATCTTATAATAATTTCATTATTAGTTCGCCTGGCCAATTTACAATAAAGAACTTATGTAGTTACTTGTAGTCAAGAAAAGTTGTTAATTTACCCGATTTTGAAATGCAAACCGCAATGTTTGAACTTGTCTACCAGAACACGCTCTCAAATCAAATCCAAGGCTGTCCACACCAATTAGAGCCACCTCCTGCCATTAGTTGTAACAAGTCTTATTTCCCAACTCAAAGTAGTAACAATAATATTGAATTAAGAAATCCTACAAATTTCGGTATGTATAAAGCATGGTTTTCATTTGAAATCAAGACTTTTGTACAATTTTCTAAGACGATACATAAGAAAATGAGTAAACATTACCTCCACTTGAATCCCCTTGCATCTCCAACATAATGATTTAAGAGCTTGTGTCATCTTATCTCCATCAGATTTAACCCGAGATATGATTTTGGCAGCTAAATGTGCAACAGAATCAGGTTGAGACCTGCTAAAATCATCCACTTCAACAGACGTCTGTAGAGAAATTAGAAAGATCATACGAAGTTTTTGTTTGAAAAAATTCTATGAAAAGTGAAGGTACTCACAGATGAACTACAACCTCTAAAACTTCCTCCTAGACACAAAACAAAGGATATGTTGCGAATAAAGGGGGCACATTTAATCCATTTAATTATGAGAGTGTCAATTTGGGTTATGTTTTATCCCTAAATGGTCAAATTTGGCCAAATCCAAAAAGAAGGGATCAAACCGGTGGAACATAGCCAAATTGCCTATAATTTTACACTTGCAACCTCAAAAATCGCTTTATGCAGAGCATTTATGTTAATATTGTTAGATTATGGCTGTTGTAATCATATTTAACCCGCTAATTATTTATGGAAACTTTCAATGGACATAAAGATTCAAGGTTCAACTAAAAACGTGCCCATTTCAACCCCTACAAAAATTCTTTTTGACTCTTCACCCAACCCACTAAATCCACGTACCCATTTTACCACCTCTATTGCATATCATAAAAAAAAAAAAAAAGTAATAATAAAAAACTTAATGTTCTATATTAAATCGACAGTCAAGATCCAATATACCTGATTGCCATGTGCTGAAATTAATTGCATTTTAATCATCTCTAGCTTATAGTATGAATTCCCATTTCCAGAGCTCTGATCCTTCTGCAATGCTTCCAAGTTTTGAACATCTTGTGAAGATCCTTTAGCACTCTGTTTTGCATCTTCATCATTGGATTGATGGTTAAACATATGGTTGTTGACGACGGGATTCTCTTCAACATATGCAGGTCTCACAAGGCCATGAATTGCAAGACCAGAAGGAGGCCTGTCCATGCAGTCTATAGGAACATCTGATACAAACTGAAGAACCCCCAAAAGCATGTCACAAGTAAATGCATTAGTGACTTAAGATAGACTAAGCATGAGCGGATGAAGTATAAAACTTCACAAGAAACATGAATAGATAACTACTGAAGATGTCCCTAGCAAGAGTTACAATCCATATTGCTCAGAGAAATCTAGAGCAGGAAAATTCGACTCATCAACTACTGAACGGGTTGACTTGCATTGTTGTGGGCGAGTGGTCCAAAAATTTCGCTAAAAGAGGAAAACATTGGAAATCATCCAAAGTCTATTTAAAATAATAATTAAAAGAAAACCTCATAAATCCTTTTTTTAGTTGGATTTCTTATATATTTGTTGTGATAATTTTGTTATTGTAGTCATCAGTAATACTTCAGTTAGTAAAAAAAAAACATGTGCAAAAAAAATGTTTGTGAGTCAACCCAACCCACTCGTTTTGACCTGTACTAGCATATACCTGTTTTAGACTGGACCCATTTTAAACTGTTACCCGAGCCGCGATCTTGCTCCACTAGATAAATCCCAGGTAATTCTATGTTATATAACACCCTGCGGATAAAATCCTTACATCTGCCAGCTGATTAGCAAAATCAATTGGATGGGAAGAACGCATGGTCTCCAATTTTGCCCAGTCACCAACGGATCCATCAGAGTCATCATCATCTTCAAGAACTGAAACCCAATCCTTCTACAAACTAAGCTTGATAAGAAAAATGAACAACTAGACAATGAACACAGACATAATCAAAAAAAGAAGCTATCACCTTTACATAGTTTCCATTCACATCGTCATCATCATCTTCTTCTTCATCATCGTCAACATCACTATCTTCATCCTCAAAATCAGAATCATCATCTGATAGTCTTAATGATTCCATTTCGCTGACCATTTGTGTGGTATCTAAGCCTATTATGACTTGCTGCATCGAGTTAAATGGTTAACAAGGTTGAACAGATAGAAGTAATATTCAATACTTGATACCGCTTCACTAAGTCATTTACTTTTCCTTACTACATCTGTGTGACTGTGTCCACTTCAATTATCTTCTGAGCTAATATTGGTTGAGTCACTCTAGACTACAATGAGAAGCATGAAAACATTCTTACACGTCTGGCTTTGACTAGATGACTATTTAAAACCAATTATTTATGTTTTACTCTAAGTTTCTAACTGGTCAAATAGGTGAAAAATAGAAGGAAAAAAAGAAAGTAGCCAAGATGGAGGGGTCAAAAGTCACAAATGTATCTCTAATGCATACAACCATGTATTTCACTTTATTAAAAGACTAGATTCTTCATGTACACCCAAACACCCCCTAGATGTATCCAATAAAACGGAAACAAACTTTAATTGTGAGATGACAATGTGACATACCACAACATTATCCCCAGAAGCAAGAGTTTGCAGAACATCGTCATCATTTTTCACTTGAAAATATATATCTGCGAAGGAGGTAGAACCAATGATGAACTTCTAGTTACAAAATAATAAGTGCGACGTTGAAAATTTGACTTAGCAACTTACTTCCATTTTCACCCTTGACATAAGACAATTCGGGCAAGAAGATGTTCTCGTAGACTCTGTCATTGACCAGACCTGAGAACATAAGCAATGCGTTGCTGTTTGCCTGAAAAAAGCATCTTATGATCAATATATGAGCACCCTTCTTCGCCAAGTAGCACAAAAAAGATTACATCTCTAACGGTTTTATGAAATTCGGGAAGCTAGTATTCATTATAAAACTTGGTCATAGAAGATATGAAAAATTAAAGGATACAATAAGTGGGATATAATTGTTATTTTAAAACTCCAAGTAGCGCATTAAGTTCCTTCATTTTGGGACAAAGCTAAAGCTCAAAAGATTCAATTCTATTTCGTGGTGGATATAGTTCCCAAAAGGTAAACAAGCAAACAAAAAAGGAGGCGACGTCGGCAATTTGTATAATAACCTCCATAAAATTAGACTCCATGGTGACGAATATTTGGGCAAAGATGGCTTTCCGAGATAAATCAAAGCAGCCAAATGTTTTGTCATAATTATACTATGAAGTGCACATATAACATTGCCAATTAAGTTGCTAGACAATATGACTTGCATCAAACTATTTCATAAAGTTGCGGAGAAATTGCACATTAAAAGAACATACTCATTAAATATCTCTAAGGACCTATTCATCATGAACACATTAACACTAAACGCTTACTAGTTAACCGGATGCCCTACTCACTTGGTCTATAATAAACTTATAGCATAGGTCTTTATACATTGACTACAACTAGGTTCTTTTGCAAGCACTTTTCCTAAAAAGTTTGTAAAAACTACCTCAATAATTGTCCTACTGGTTTCAGCAGGTCTAAGAATGGCATCCCCATTTTCATCCGATTCTTCACAATCCGAAATGTCTTCAGACGGATGATATAGCTGATGTGGATTTGCCAGTTTCATGGGACCTGACAGCTCCCCTGCACAAGCCTTAATTCTGTTGTTCTTCACATTTTTGCTTCTTGTATATTTGTTCCTGCTAAAAATTACCGATTGTATATCAAAATGTGAGAAACAATTCTCCAAAAACCACCAACAATATGGTATTTGAAAAGGGTAAAAAGAAAAAATGGAAAACAAAAAACGTCTAGCTTGATTGATATTCACGGGTCCTCTGAAAAATCATAATTGACCCAAATAATAAAGTATCCGTATTTTTAATTTCCCATTAACAGTTTAACATAAAAATGGGTAAACAGAAAAGGATCCATGTCCAGTCTATCCTGGAAACATCGAGTTCTTAGCTCATTAGCATTATTATTAACTATTACAGTATCTAAATATCTTATTATAAATGGGTAAATATTCCAAGCCTACACAAACAAGTAACATGCTGTACATAAAGATAACTATCGACCGTTATTTAAACGCTTAGCGCTATAGTTAGCAAAACTCTAAAGTTATATACAACATATTATCTTGAATGTTAGCAAAACTCTAAAGTTATATACAACATACTATCTTGAATGTTATCAGCTAAAAAGATGAAATTAGTAAGTAGTATTAATGGAAAAGTAAGTGGGAAGTGGTACCTGGGATTGAAGAAAAAGAAGGAAGTGGTGTGAGAAATGAGATGGCATTGCCGTGAAAAGTGACCGGTGGGTGTATGGACGGCGGTTGCCGGTTGGATTACTACCATCTCTCTCTGGGCTTGCTGGCTCAGTGTTGGGTTTCAGCTTTATCCGATTACTTTAAAAAAGCCGATTAGTTAGTATCGACATTTTTTAAAAATATCATACTTTTTTATTTTTATAACCAACTCGGTTGGATCGAGTGACGGGAACTGAACACATTGGTTAACAGTTCGATCTTTATGGGGGAAAAAAAGGTAATTGGTTGGGAAACCCCCATTTGGTACCTACAAACCTCAGTCAGGCTAGTGTCCAGGTGAATCTCACCCACTTAATAATCCCCTGATTATCTCAAGTTTGTCTTTGGTAAGACTCGAACCCAAGTTCCCCTGAAAAGTGGCGCTGGTGGCCACTAGGCTATTACCCAATGGTTACAGTCTGATCTTTATGCCCAATAAAACGATGGGTATTTACTACTTCTTATAGTAAAAACTTGATGTTTACGAGTGTTGGCTTCTCTATCCTAAGAAAAAGTTTTTTTTTCCCCTCTAGATTTAAGATTGAGCTCTAGGTTCCTTTTTTGACTTTGGCTTTATGTCGCGTTAGGGAGAAAGTTCTTATGAAATATTCTCTCTATCTTTAAATAGAAGTAAGGTTATCTACTTTTATTTCTTATGTTAGAATTCCCTTTATTGTTATTGTTGTATAAATTTGAATTTTTTAAGCCTATAAGTTAAGGGAAAATTACCTAGATGGTCAAATTTTATGTTTTTTTTTTTTTTGGTTAATGGGTATACCCCTATAAATTTTCAAATTTTATGTTCTAGTATATCTTAATTTGGACACCTATAAAAAACATTACTCAAATAAGTCATAAAATCCTTACTACCAACAACTATGGTAAGAAATAAAATCAATTAATCAAAAAATGCCAAAAATTATAAAGGTTTCGTCACTTATATCAATTTTTACTTGTGTTCTTTTCTCCCAAACATATTTCTCTTTCTTTTGTTAGGTTCTTTTAAGTAAATATATTTGATGTTTCTATGGTTGGCATAAATACATGCTTTGATCAATTTTTAATGAGTATTTTTTTCCTTCGAATTTTGAACTGTTATAGTCTTCGTAGCTTGATAGATAGAAATAGAAGTAGTCACACTCATATATACAAGAGACATAAAAAGGAGAAGTCCGGCAAAAATTTGAGCATCATCTCACCACACAATGTGCCAACAAAATAGTTTTGTATAACTATAACTGAAATTCCAAACTCTAGTGATTTTGCTTTATTAAACATAACAATAAGAGAAGAAATATGTTCCGTGATTTTCAAAAATTAATCAACCATAATCCCTGATGTAGTATGAAACACAAACATGTCAGATTACACAAAGTCTGAATACCTAACTAGAATTCCTCACCACATCTCATAAGGCTAGCCTTAATGATGAAAATTAGTTTGCTACCTAGACAAATTTCATATTATATATTATATATATATACTAAAAAGCAAAGTTGGGTTGTGAGAGGGGTTGTACTGTAGCTAAAAGTACAACCCCTAGATGCATAAGGTACAAGTGGCTTTTGCATATCCAAATAATTAACGGCCTTAACGATCGTTAAGTGTTGCTTGGTTAACTAACGGTAGTTACAAAAATGTATTTAACGGAGTTTGTTTTCAACTTTAAGTTTTCTAACTTTTGCCACCAAAGTTTTGCTTTAGTTACTTTTTGCCACATAACTTTTGGTTTTTAAGCTTTTCCCATCAAAAGTTTATTTCTTTCTTATTTTTTACCACATAACTTTTACTTTTTAAACTTTCGCCACTAAAACTTTTTTTTATTTACATTTCCCCTTTTACTTTTTGCCAAATAACTTTTGTTTTTTAAACTTTCGCCACACAAACTTTGTTTTCAAGTTTAAGTTTCTTAACTTTTGTGATTTTTTCCACATAAGTTTGTGTTTTTAGGAACAGGCTAAACAAAAAGAAAAGGGGCTGTTTTTCGTCGTAATAGGGGCCTGTTGACACAATTCCATTTCTTTCCGTTAAGTCTCGCTCCGAAAGTTTTCTTTTATTTGCTTTTTACCACATAACTTTTGGTTTCTAAATTTTGCTACCAAAATTTCATTTTCTTTACTTTTGACCACAACTTTTGTTTTCTTAACTTTTGTCATGCAAATTTCGTTTTTCGGCTTAATGTTTTTAAACTTTTGTCACTAGAGTTTTGTTTTTCTCCCGGGGCAACGCCCGGGTAAAAATACTTGTTCAACCTAAAATGAGAAAAGTTTCATATTATTTGTCTCGTTAACCAGATATTCAAATTCAGATAGAATAACACATACAGAAATTGAAACTTACCTTTGACTGGTCAAGATCACTTAAATCTAACACAAAAGAGAGTAACAAATTGGAAAGGAGATGAGTATGACAAGTAAAAACTAGTACTAGGTGGTGGAGCCCTCATTAACACTTGGCATTATTTGATTAGTTAATTTTATTTCTTACCATAAATGTTAGGTGGTAAGGATTTCATGACCATCTAGGTAATTTATTTTATAGGTGTCTAAATTAAGATATAGAGCATAAATATTGACCATCTAGGTAATTTTCCCATAAGTTAAAGGTATAAAAACAAAGTTTAATATAATCTTTTCAATATTTATTGTTATTGTTGTATAATTTTGAATTTTTTAAGTCTGTAAGTTAAAGGTATAAAAACAAAGTTTAATATAATCTTTTAATTGAAAAGATACGTTGGTAATTTTACATTTTCATATTTAAGTAATGATCTAAACTCTTTATAATTATTATTTTTTAATGATTGTTGCGTTCATTTTAATAGTATATAAGATAAATTGAGTCATCAATAACCAAGGTGTAATTGGTTTTTTCCATTGTTTCTTTTCACCGACACATTTCAGCACCCTGATTTCCCTATATCCCATTTTTCGACACAAAACAACAAGTATTATCGGTTATATACATCGGCACTATAGTGCCGATCATTGTTTACGTTGGGAGCGTGTCATGTGACCGGTATTTTGGTTATAGTGTCAAGTCAAAGTTTACGTCAAGAACCTAATTTTCAATTGGGGGTTTTCGTTTTTGAGGCTAATATTGTGTTTTTTTTTGCTTCTATTGCCGGAAACGATGTCGAAAACTGATGTGCCTAGCTCCCCAACGTTCACCCTTATTGTTCTGCGTGAGATCTGAAACCCCTTATATTTTTCCGGCGATCCTTGTTTTCTCTGTTTGATGGGTTTTAAGGCTGTCGGTTTTGGGGCTTTGCATCTCCTTCTATGAGGGTTTGCATGTCCATGTAATGGGGTTTCTTTTCATCGCCGACCATATGCTTGTTGTTTTCCAACGATCTTTTTTTGGGGGTTTTCTGGTCATTGCTGCTTATATGCTTACTGTTTATGTATATTTATTGCTTAATATTGCCGTTAATTACTATGTAATTAGCTTGGTAATCTTTATTCAGTTGTAGTATTGTCGTTTTTGTTCCACTTAAAGCAATAGTGGTTGGAAAACTAATAGGTTGTTGGTGATGATATCCTTGAACAGATTACGTTGCCAGTTTTACATTGAATAAGCGATGATGATAACAATGTTTGTAAAAATGATACTCGGATGATCCGGGACGTATCTTGACGGGGTAAACATTCGGGTTGGCAGCCCATGGAGCCTTCGAATTCCGAATTCCCGACCCCCAATTTCCGAGCCCAAAATTGTTTTCCGTTAATGTTTTCCGACCACTTTTATTGCTTCCGGTATTGTTTGTTTTTCCTGCCACAACAAGTTTTGACACCACACCTTACTTTTTGGCAAGTTTTGACACTTTTGGCAAGGTTTTGCGTGTACATGTATCGCATTATTGGGTCTTTTTTCTTGCCAAAACTTGCCAATTGACAACTTTTGGCACTACGCCAGTTGTCCTAATATTTTGATTTAATTAAAAGATTTTAAGTTAAAATTTTTAACAATATTATATGTATATTTTATATTGCCCCTATTGATAAAGGTATACACTAACAGGTCTAATTCTGACAAACTGAACTCCTAACCCACTTAACTCCACGCTTCAGCGAAAAACCTAATAAACTGCCCGATAAAAACACCATAACAGATTAATGGTAAAATCCAATGTAATCTAAAACTAAAACTTGGGTCTCTCCAAACCAAACATTGAATGATTGGCTTCATGTCAACAAAAGAAATCGGCCAGTTGACTTATGTCTAAAGCCTTGTTGACTAAACCATTGTCAAACACATTGTCAAGATTCTTTTTGGACCATTTACCAGAATCACATTCAATCTTTTTTTTTTTTATAATTCTATGGTACGAGTGTACATGCACATGTAACTTGCTGGCCCAATGGAATTGGGGTGTAATGTAATGGTGGTTGATTTGGGAGGCGATCACACTATTTCATTCGAAGTGGGAAAAGATTTTTATGCACAGTAAGCGTTTGAAGTGGGTTGGGTGAGTCTTTTTTTTCTTTTTCTTTTCAACAAAATAGCAATAACATCTATTGTTAGATTTTTCTTTTTAGAATATTTTGGCCTTAAACAAGTGATAGAAAACATTGTTGCACAACCGCTTGTGTCTTTAAGGAGAAATCATTCATACATGATATCGCAAAATTGTGTAATATAAGTATGAACTTGAAAATATACTCTAACTATGAGTTAATTCATATTGTGTTTGGTAAACAAAAAAACGTTCATTCTTGTAAATGTATTGTTGTATTTGAAATGCCGGCCCGCATATGTACAAGCCAAGGTCATGCGGGTCCAAAATGGCAAGTCTTATAAGAATACCATTTTACGTGAACGTTTGGGAATTTGAAAATCCACCTTGGAGGCTTAACCGTGTTACTTTATACCAATTAGTTTCTTAACCCTAACGGTTCTCCGAACAAATATGTAAAACACATCATTTTCTTTTTGATAGGTTAATCGCTACTACTTTTTCAAGATAATAAAGAGCACTCACGATGTCAAACTGTTAATTAGATGGGCATATAACTTTCTAGAAGGTCCTAAAATCTTATTGCAACCTCTCAATGTGGGCCTATCATGCAAATGGATCTTTTCGATCCATTAACATTTGACAATATAATATGGAAGTTTGAAACCGATAGAAAATGTTCACTGTTTTGTTACAAGTGTTGACAGGTTAATCGCTACTCTTGGTTATTTTCCATATCGTTCCATAATTCATATTTGGTTTGATTTGAACTTACGAATTCGAACTAACAATGGGTTATAATTATACTAAAAAGGAGTAATGTTCTATTAGTTTTGTTAAAACTTAAAAATATACGTATTATTATAGCTTTATGGATTAAAGGTATTAAAATGACCATGATAAGATATGAACATGTATTCTAGGTTGATCACAAACAAACCAACCAATGAGGTTGGTTGCAAAGCAAATAATCAAGTAGGGCTGGTAACTTCTAACACAAATATGTTAACACGACACGATTATCAAATACCAGGCTTTGTGTTTGAGCTTAACATGTTTAGTATTGTATCTGATACGTTATGTCAACCCTATAATCAAGGAGAATAACCCCCAAAGCAAATATTAATTTAGAAAAATATTGAATAATTAACATCCTCACATAATATTAATCATTATGTATAACACGGTACAATTGAGATCGAAAAAAATTATCTACCAATATATATATAACAAAGTCCTAAATTCATTTCTAACAAATAGGAACCATTGGATAGATAATATACTTACACGTTAATTGGTTTTTTCCCCCAAGGGATTTTAAAATATATTTTTAGTCCTTGCATTATGTCATTTACAAAAATGGTCAAAACTTATGCAAATGCAAATGGTAGGATATATGGATCAAAAATGCATTTCGTTCTTTTTTATAACTAATTTGGAATATGGAATTATGGACACCAATAACATTAAGACATCGTTTGAGTAACGTATTGGAGTTTTCAAGTTTCAACTTAAACAAAAAGACTTTGAAACCTTCTAGATTTGAACTCAAATCCATGACGTCTTCAAATTTTGCATCCTTAGACAGTTTAAATCCTAAACCTTGAGACCTTGAAATCTTGAAGGCATACTTTGACCTAATACTTTTTTTTTTTAAATCAAGTTAAAAATTCTTTGTCTTTAGAGACAGAAATCAAATGTTTGATCCTTACCCTCTAAATTGACCGAAGGTCATTCTATACACCATCATCTCTACTTTTGGGTAAAATAGGGTCGTCTACATTTTACTTCTCTCATACCTTGTAAAAGACTAGACTGAATATGATTGTAACTTTTTTATTTTAATTACAAACTCGATTTTAACTTGATCTACTCGAACTAGTATGAATCATGAATTAACAACTATTTTTTTTCTTAGATTCTGTTTTTTGAGCACAAACCAAAGTCATTTGATAATAAGAAGCCAAATTATGATAACATGCATTGATGTTTGAGAAACGTTGGCAAAGAATGACTCGAACCCATATCCATGATCGCACTTTATTATTAATAAAAATAAAGAAGAGTAGAGTCGATCTTCAAAAATTCTTTCAACTCTATTATCATTTAACATTGACCATGATAAAAAGCACAAAACACCACAATAACTAATACCAATCACAATTTATAATTAGGTTATCTTAAAAGGTAAAAGTATGTAATTACATTTTGAACTATTTTTAGGAGCACTTTATATGATTGTAACCTATTAATCAAAGACTTAAGAGGGTTATGCCTTAGTCTTAATTTGATATAAATTGATAGGTACGTATGAGTTATGTGGTTAAAGCCTAAAGGCCATATAAATAGTCAAAGCAAACCAAGAAATGGGCCCAATTAACACTTACAACAAAAGTCAAAAGGGCAAAACACACAACACAACTTGTGTTTCATATATAACCACTTATATTCACCTTTTGATTCAACTATATATTAATTCCTCAATTATAAAAAGTCAAAGTATTCTTCAGCCCCACGGTCTTTAAAAAAGTCAACCCTTTCCGGCTGCTCCCCACCAGTTGACCGGAGGATAAAGGTCACCAAAGTCTCCACTTTTCAGACACAAATTCCTCAAAATATGGATGATGAATGGGATTTGCATGCGGTGGTTAGAAGCTGCACCACCATCTCAAATGATCATGCAACTGCCACTTCTGATACTAACACAACCTCTAATACTACCATAGATATATACGACGATATTTTCGACGATATAAAACCATTTTCATACTTGAATTATGGCGAAAATCCATTCGAGGGATTAGAGGAAGTGTACAAGGAAGGGTGTTCTCATCGACCGAGCGTGGAAAGCACTCTAGGTGTCACAGATGATGTTTCTAATGATGATAATGAACAAGTGAATGTGTTGGATGCTTCTATTGATTCTTTTGCCAATGAGAGTCCAAGTAAAAAAAGGTAATTTTATTAACTAATGTTCCAATAAATATTATATTTTGATTCCATGACAAATTGAGTTTGTATATTTAAAAATTTGGTTAAATTTGAAGGAAAAACCAGCAAAAGAAGACAGTGGTGGAATTAAGACAAGAAGAATTATGTAGTGATACATGGGCATGGAGGAAATATGGTCAAAAACCTATCAAAGGCTCTCCTTTTCCAAGGTTCTATTTCAAATTGTACATCTTCATTATATACAATATATATTAGCCAAAAGAGGGTTGGGCCGGTTGGCCGGTGGTTGGCCCCCAACCAGCCAACCTTCCATTGCAAGTTTTGTCTATGGTCATCATTAAGAAGAAAAAAAAAAGTTTTAGCAATCGGGCCTCCCCCAATCTCCTATAGTTGATCGATCTTCACACTTTGGCCCCCTTAACCTAAATCCTAACTCCGCCTCTAAAGAAATTAATTGTATGTGTATTATGTCTAAATTGGATACTTACTCGATCATTGTGTTTCAGATTCCGGTATGTGCAAGTATTAGAGAATATATATGTAAAGTTAGTAGTAGTACTACGTACCCTTAACGCATCTAAGAAAATGCCGTTGAGCTAAATATTCATGAAAAGCATAAACAAATTAAAAGGTTGTGCATCTCTATAAAGTTATTCATGAAGTGATACGCTACATTAAAATATGTATATACTAACAAATTCGTTCATTGTTTTCCCGGAATTAATGAAAAGAATTAAGAAAAATATAGAGTAATATTTTAAGAATAAGATATCTCAAAAATAAACTTGTATATAATATATATTGACTAAGAAGTGATATAGTATTCGTATATGTGTTAACAACTTTTTAGTCATGCATGAAATAAAGTTGTTAATTAGTACTTAAGTTGGTAATTGAATTATTAATGGTCAATTTGTGTTTGTGTGATTAGAAATTACTACAAATGTAGCACAACAAAAGCTTGCGGGGCAAGGAAACAAGTGGAGCAAAGCCATATGGACCCGACTATATATATTGTCTCATATTCAGGGGAACACATTCACCCTCGACCCACTCACCGGAGTCCTCTCGCCGGCAGCACGAGAAGTAATAAATTCGCTACGGCAAACCAACCACCCGTCTCTGATGACGCCGCCAATTCCAGCTAGCTATAGCTGTGGTGGTGGTGGTGGTGGTGATATATGTCTAACTTTTGTAATATGGGGTAGCTAAGTAATTATTCTATGTGGAATAGGAATAGGGAATATTTGTGGCAAAAGGAATGTTGAATGGCTGCCATCATGTCGCATTTCACTTTCTAATTGTAGCTATTGATCTCTAAAAGAATAAAGAACAGAATATGGGAATCATATAATATACTCTATAACAAAATGAATGTGTGAGATAAATCGGTACAATAATTTGGACATAGTGATAGTGTGTTTTTCTATCTAAAATCCGCATCTTAATTAGTTCATAGAAGGACAAAATAAATTATAACAACGAAATGAAATTCTTGTGTGTATATTTTTTTAGAAAATTTTATTTTTATTATGATATACATGGGTTAACTCAGTATTTTAATGATTACTTTTAAAATAATAATTTTATTTCTTAAAATGTTTATCTAGTAAAATTTTAACTTGTGAAATTAAAATGTCTACCCTAAATCACATTTGATGATGGTTGTACATTTTCAAAAATTATGATACAAAACATTATGTTATAATTTTTCTTTACCCACAGGATAATGATAAAATTTATTCATACGCACAAATATTAACTTTTAGACGTAAATAACTAACTTTTGAAACCTTTTACCCAAACAACAAAAACTAATTATTTGTGATATTAAAACGTAGAAATGTAATCATCTAAAAATCTATTTTAAAATTGAACCCCAAACAGCCCCTTAGTGTTAAAACTACTCTATTTGTAAAATTTACCTTGATTTACTTGGATTTACAACATGTGTTCACTTTACATGACTATACATTTCTTACGTTTATTTGCATTGTTGAGTGTACATTATTTCGTTAAACAATTTATGTTCCCAATTAAGTCGAATCAGTTTTGAATTTTAATCACACAAAGTAAAGTTGGGTACTTGGGTTCTTTAGCTTAACCTTTTTTTTATTCTTTGTTGATAAATAGCTTTCACGCCCGGATAATATATTTTAGCTTACATAAACCCTACAAGCATTTAAAACATAATATAATCCATTCGTTCATCTATTTTCATCACATACTCTCGTTTAAGAACTTTATCTATCTCATTAGTTTGTTATTCTAAACTTGAGGCAAGTACTTCAATTGGAAAATTAATCAACCAATTAATTACAATAGTTACTACTTACTAGTACTCAGAAACTAGTAGCAGAAACAAATTGTAAGTTGTAACGATGACCATGTTTTTTGCTGGGAGCTATTTCTAGCGGGCATTCTAAATTCTATAGAAGAAAAAACAATGAAAAGAAACTTGGGGTACTTTACCCTCGAGGCCTCGACATCATTTGATCATTAGCCACGGGAAAAAAGTATCGCCTCAAGTCTCAGCAATGCAAGGGGGATGCATTTGACAAAATTAGTGAAGTATAAATTTAAATTTGACCAATCCAGTCGATTCTTGACCGGTCTGATCGACTTTGACCAAAGTTGACCCACCCGAGTCCATGGTGTTTGATTGATTTTTTGACCGAGTATGGCAAACTCGTACCGGTAGCCCACAGATACACGATCTGATTCAGAAAAATCGGCTATATTGATCGGTTTTCACAACCATGAGTACAACACAAAACAATGAAAACTATTTATGAGGTTGGATAAGTTGAACTTGAACTCCTGGTAAACAAGCGATCCTAAATCCTAACTTCAAAATGTCACAAGTTACAAAACATAAAATACTATGGACCCCAAAGCCAATCACAAATATTTCTTTTTTACCCGTTGTTATACCGAAAATTATGTATATTTTTAACCACATATAAAAGTATAGTACATAAAAAGTATCTGTACCTCTAAAAACAAGGATAAACATCCATATAAGGTATCGAATGTTTGAACATATCTACTCTACTCCTAAATTACCCCAAATAATCGCAACTCACTTATGCCAAAAATTGAATCCTGAACTTCACCCCAGGAGGCAGCCCCGCATTGGCATCTGATAGATCATAGATCTCCCTAACTCATCTACCTAATAGTCCTCCTAATGTCCTCATTCCATGCCAAGGTTATCCACTTTTCTCTCCTAATCTCATCCTTTTATTGTAACATGTGTAATGATCATAATGTTAGGACGATTTTTAGGAGGATTAATCATTTTCCATCAATAAGCACTACATAACGTCTAACAAACAAAAATTATATAATTTTTACATACACTTTATGGATATGCATAATGCCTACTTAGACTATTAGGCACTAGGTCATTCAACTGTGAGGATCCACCCGATGCTTATTGTATTCTGGAGGCAAAATTACACTCTCTGTCAGTCCGTCTATCATAGACAATGGAGACATGTTTCATACAACACAACCTGGTTAAAAGCTGGCAAGCTGCAATTTAGGCATGAGCATGGACATAAGACCGGACCGGGTAGGCCCGAAGACCGAGATGGCATGAAAACCTAAACCGAAGCCCGGCCCGAAACACTCTCGGGCGGTCCGGTTCGGTCCCGGGTTAGACCGGGTCGGGTTCGGTCTTTTAAGGGTAGGACCGAAAATGACAATATGCTTGAAACCTTGCTACGATAAATCCTTAAATACCTGCTGTTGGCAATGGGTTTTTTTGTTTGCTGCTGATGATAAAGAAGTGGAGACAGAGGAGTGATAGATACAAACTTTGTATTGTTTGTTGAGAATTAAAAAAACTTTTTGATAAAGAGAAAGTCTTTGTAAAAGGAAAAAACAACTGTCAAGCACTAGTAACTAGTTTTTGTTTTGAAAAGTAACCATTGTATTCATATCTACCCCGACAAATCGTCGGCGGTCAACTATACAAAATTTACAACATCTTAAAATTACACCAATCTTTCCAAGACATATTATGATGTTTTCCTCTATTCTTATACCACAAAAAACCTAATGATTTAATATTTTGTATAATTTCCGTAGCACTAACACTGGAATTATTAAAGATAACCTCGTTTCTCGCCTTCCAAATGCACCAACAACTAATCATAATAATGCCTTTAATCGCCGTCTTCTCGGGATTGCTTTTCCCCGGGATCTCATGAAATTCAATAAGATCCTTAAAGTTAAAGATGAAGAATGGAGGAGTATGACACCAGGAGCTAATTGCATGCCAAACTCTCGAAGCTATACCACATTCACAGAAAAGATGGTCGATGGATTCCTCCCCATCCTCGCACAAAACACAAGTCAAATGGTTTGAAAAGCAATTACGGGCTCTGAGCGCTATCTTAGTAGGAATACGATCCATAGCCGCCCTCCACATGAATAAATTACACTTTTTGGGAATCCATTTGCTGCACTCAACCACGTACCTGTTGCTGAAGTCCTTATTACCAAGTAAGAAGCCTTTTACGTCGCTAACCGTCATCATCTTGTCCTTTCCGCCCAGCCAAATCCATTTATCGGGCCTGTTTCCCATCGTGATGCCTTCCAAAACTTTAAAAAGCTCCTCCTGTTCCAGTAGCTCTTCCCTGTTACTCAATCTTTTGGCCCATTGCCAAAGCCCATCAAACTTCCCATTGTCAAAATTGAACCGGTCCTTCACACAAGTTTTCTTATCCCTTTCCCGATTAAATAACAAGGGGAATTTAGTTTTGAGTGGATCCCTGGTAACCCAATTATCTAGCCAGAACCTGATCTTCTTCCCATCTCCAACTTCCCCTTTGAGAGATTATTGAAACCCACCCCATTAACCTTAACAGCTTCAATGAACTTAACAATATTGTTCCAAGTCCCCGGGAGATATTTGTTAACCGGAACAATGTTCCAGCCCTTTTTCGTGCAGTGGAGAATATCGATAACCTTCCTCCATAAGCTATTCGGTTCGTTTTTAAACCGCCAAATCCATTTAGACAATAACGCGATATTACTGTCTCTTAGATTACAAAGTCCTAATCCACCCACGTTTTTAGGAGAGGCAACCCTATCCCAAGCAACCCAATGAATCTTTTTACTTGAATCCGTACTACCCCAAAGGAATTTTCGCATAAGAGCCTCTAAAGAATCGATCACTTTCCAAGGAGCTCTAAAGATCGAAAAGGAATAGAATGGTAAACTTTCTAGAACAGATTTAAGAACAACAATTCTCCCTGCCATGACAAACTCGAGGCCTTCCACCTGGACAATCTCGCTTCAAAAGTGTCTACCATAAAATTCCAGTTGTTGACTTTGTTCATGTTAGCTCCGATCCAAATACCCAGGTGTTTGAAAGGAAGAGAACCAGCCGAACAAGTGAGTACCTTAGCCATCTCATTAATCTCACCGTTGCTTACCCCAATTCCGAAAAGATTGGACTTTCCAAGATGAATCTTGAGTCCAGAGCAAAGATTGAAAACACGGAGGATTCTAGCAACAACTTTGATATTATCTTCACTCCATTCCCCCAACAAAACACAATCGTCTGCATAAAGTAAGTGGGAAATAATCAAACCATCTTTAACCAAGTCGACCCCTTTAAAAAAAACATTAGCCACCGCTTTCTTGATCATGACCGACAAGGCTTCCATCACAATAAGAAACAGGAAAGGGGCAATGGGGTCCCCTTGTCTCATTCCTTTTTGACATTGGAACTCGAAGGTAGGGGAACCATTGACGAGTATGGACGACCTAGCACAAGACAAAATACCAGAAATCCAATTACGCCACTTGACCGGGAAACCCATCCATTCAAGAATCAAATCAAAAAAATTCCAATTAACGTTGTCATAAGCCTTGGCAAAGTCGATCTTGAAGGAAAATATCTTCTTGTGTTTCTTCTTGGCCCAGGAAAAAACTTCGTTAAGAATGAGCGGACCATCAGTGATATGACGGCCACTAACAAAAGCAGTTTGGTCATCCGATATGACCGACCCAATCACCTTTTTTAATCGATTGGCGAGAACCTTTGAAACCACCTTGTTAATTATCCCTATCAGATTGATAGGACGGTAATCGTTTAAATCACCCAGGTCCTTGATCTTGGGGATGAGGGTGATGAAAGACGACCCACAACCCAAGCTAAAAGTGCCCGAAGAGTGAAATTCATTGAGCAGAGAATTAAAGTCAGCCTCAAACAAATGCCAAAAGTGTTTAACAAATTTAAAATTGATACCGTCGGGTCCTGGAGCCTTGTCATTACCACAATCAAAGACGGCTTTCTTGATCTCGGCAGGAGAAAAAGCGGTCACCAGGCTCTGAGCATCTTCAGGCTTTAGTTTTAGACCTTCCCAGCAATCAAGGGTGGGCCTAGTCTTCCAGTCTTCCTGAAATTTACTTCTAAAAAAACCCAAGACATGTTTCTTCACGATCTTTGGTTTGTCCACCCAACTGCCATCAATTAGAAGGCCTGGAATGTTATTGATTGACTTCCTTTTGTTGATGAAACCGTGAAAAAATCTCGAGTTTTCATCACCATCTATGGCCCATTTAATGCGCGATTTTTGTTTGAGACTTTTGGCTTTTGCATCTTCCATCTCCGACAGACGTCTCAAGCATTCAGTTCTTATCCAACTCTCTTCTTCATTCAGTTCTTATCCAACTCTCTTCTTCATTCAGTTCTTTTACTTCCATCAACGAATCAATTTCTTCCAATTCTTCTCTGCACTTGTCTTTTTCCTCTCCTTCTTTATCGCGATTTTCGTCCCTCCACTTCTTGATCTCTTGTCTTAAAAACTTCATCTTTAACATCAATTTGGTGTCAGCAGCTCCAGAAACCTCGGCCTCTTTCCATGCATTAGTCACAATCTCCTCAAAATCTTTATTATCAAGCCAAGAGTTAAAAACTCTAAACGGTTTGGGACCATAATCCCGATCCTTGATAGATAAGAGTAGTGGACAATGATCTGAGTGGAGTCTCGAAAGTGCTCTAAGACATGCAGCAGGCCACAAGTCCAGAACATAATAGCTCACAAGAATTCTGTCAATTTTACTAAATTTCCATCTCCCATTATCAACCTTAGCAAAAGTATACTTGTTTCCTTTCATCTCGTACTCATGAAGATCAGCTTCATAAATAAAACTATTAAAATGCCTAGCACAAACCGGATTAAATATCGAACCTTTTATGTCTTCCGGGTACCTAACGGCATTGAAATCACCCATAATCATCCATGATCCCCCCATTTCATTTTTTAGCTCAATTAACCTGTCCCAGAGTATCTTTTTGTCTCTAAATCTTTGAGGAGCATACACATTGACAAGCCAAAAAACATCAGCAACACCCTTAATCTTTCCTTTGATAGCCAAAAAATTTGGCTCCTTAACACAATCAAGACGAGTGAAAGTGCCAGGGTCCCATACACTAATCAAACCGCCCGACCTTCCAGATGGTTCCACCAATTCCCAATCCATATGCGAATTTCCCCAGTAATTTTTAACCATCAAATCAGTAACTTTTGAGCATTGAATTTCTTGAAAGGAAATAAAAGACACCCCCTCCTTTATTTTGATATCACGAATCCAATTGCTTTTACACAAACCCCCGAACCCCCTAATGTTAATAGTTAAACAATTCATTTATGGCAAGCATTAATACCTTCAATAACAATGTTCTCTCTGACTTTGCCTGTGTGATCCTGGAGCTTGACACCAACAATGTTTCCCATCTCTAAAGTGCCAATTACCTCTTCTTCAATACGATCCTCCACCTTTCTGATCTCACCTGGTTCGTAATCATCTTCCACATCCACCATATTCTCCTCTCTAGTGTCACTGACCCTATTATCAGAAGCACTGATCGGACTAGGGCAGTGGTTAAGATCCACCCTATTATTTTTAGAGGCTGAATCGGGTCGGATTGGATCAATTGCCTCGTCTGTTGGAGTATTGGCCGGTTCCACTAAATCATCTAGCCCATTGAATCAGACTCCCTTTGGCGTTTCTTGGGCCTAATGTTTGGGTCCCAATTTTGTTGGCCCAAACATTTAAAAATTCATCTCCTTTTTTATTGGAAATATCCTTAAAATGTCTGTTTTTATTTTTATTAATTGGAGGGGCAGAAAAGGCATTTTTACTTGTGGGGGCCACAACATTATTGTGTTGCATGGGGAACGTGTGCAACGATTCAATCCCCAGTCCATCTGTTGGTTTTCCATGCAGCTTACCAGTTTCCAATACTTCCCATTCGTATTCTCCTCCATCCCTTCCATGTTCAAACTCCCTTTTCCAGTAGAATTTTCCGGTGCCATTGAATCAGTATCCACCGGAAAATTAGGTACCCTAATCGATCTTAACGGACACCAGTTATGTTTCTCTTCCATGATCCAGATTTTGAAGATTTTGTCTTTCCAGCACACATTCATCGACATGTTAATTGGGGAACCATCTCCTCTCAAAATGCCAACTGAGAAAGCTGAGAAATTCAAATCTTCCTTCTTGATTTCTGAGGGAGCCACCACCTTGCCAATCTGACTACCGACTTCAGCCAAAACTTCTGGTAAAGCTAAGTGAAACGGAACCCCAGAACTTGTGTTGAATAAAAGGTTTTCTCTGTTGAGGTGCAGCGTTCTTCGTCCTGGGCTTGGGCCCTGAGTTTTCTTCAAGGTTTCTATTTTCCTCCGCAAATCTAGCAACGTTGGCCTCGATATGGAACTTCCCCACTTTGGCTTTCTTCATCTTTAGAATGAGTTCAGCTTTATCACGTACCTCTTTGAACGTGACAAATCCAAACCTAACCCTATCTTTGTTCTTTTTTCTTGCAATGTAAACTCCTTTGATAGCTCCAAAATCTTCCAGAGCAGTAGCTAAATCCCAAGGTCTGCAGCCATCTGGGATATTCGACACATAAAACTTGATAATCGAAGCATCCCTGAATCTGTCACCAATCTTCTCTCTGTTGGAATCTCTTTGTTTTTTCTTAGAAAATACTTCTTTCCATTGATCTTCCCCACCACTGTTTTCTCTCTCCATATTTTCTCTTATAAGTCAATCGTTATACTTGTCGATTCTTTCACTTTTTAGTAACTAGTAACTAATACTAAATATATATTCCATTTTAATCTTTTATTGAATATTGGAAGTTGGGACTTGGAAGCTCACGTGGCATCTCAAAGACCATAACATTTTACTTCATCAATACAATATGTTTTATAAATGGATATTATTGTAGCTACCAAATTAGTTTTAATTTAGATTTATTTTTAAGTCAAAATATTAATACATTCCAAACAAACTACTGCAAAAGTAAGGGTGGGGAGTTCCTAGTGTTTCGTGCCTAGAGTCCCCTGGTATTTGTGCCTAGTGTTGCAAAAACACATAAATTTATTATTTTTACTTAGATTATTAATATAGCTAAAACTTTGTTCAATCTAATAATTTGTGATTCTGTAACTAATATTGAAAGACCGATCTACTTTGACAGTACTTTCAGCTATTATCTTTTTTCATATACAACATCATCTTATCAATTTAGTTACACTATTAAAAAATACAATAAAATGAAATGTCACATAAACACTAAAAAGATATAATTGTCTATATATTTTTAAAAAATAAAAAGTTACTATAAAATAACACAAACTAAAATATGAAATATTTTCTTATTTAATAATATAATATTAAACAAACTAAATAAATTTGGATATATTATTTTGTATATGAATATAAATAAATTTGATGATAGAATTGATATAAATTAAATTGGAAAATAATTAATAAAAAATTAAATGGAAAATTAATAAGAAATTGACATGTAAGTAAAAAAAAGGATTTGTCAAAAAAAAAAGGATAACCATAGGATTTGAACTATCCTCTTTTGTACTATATGTTTTTACGTTTGTATCACATACCTTATACACGTTTCAAGTTTTACGTATCGTTATGTTTTTCGGGACAACACCCAAGTTAAAAACCTGGTTAAAAACATATATCGACAAAAAATCTAAAACTTATCTATGTTTCAATTAATGCGGCGGCAATGACGACAACAACGTCAAATAGTGTATGTAATTTATGCATATACGTTTGATTTAAAAAGGGTAGTAGAGATATTTTATAATATAAGAGACTAATGATATAATTTAATAATTAAAAGTTTAATTATACGTTAAATGTAAAAATATACTTAAAAAGGAATTGAGATATTTAAATGTAAATACTGAATGATAAATATCAAGGTTGGATGGTGTAGCATGGTTTCTTTTATACAAACTCTTCCAGATAAGCAATATCTTAACTTTGATTACATAATTGACCGAGTTCTCATTGATGTCTTGCAAAAAAGTAATTTTATTTTCGTTAGCCATGATTGTTAAGAACAATAAAAGTAGCAGCTAGTTCGTGGGGTTTTCAATAATTTTGTCTGTTGTGATTTTATTTGTAGGTTTCAGTTTATATAAGAAAATATGTATCCTAAATATAATTTGATTTTAATTACTAATAACAACAATGATTATCCTAATTATAGTCTGATTACAATTATTAATAACAACAATATTACAATTAATTTGATTACAGTTAATAATATAAAATAAATATTGATATAAATATGTAACTTCCCTAACTTTTAGCTATATTTTGTTATGACATTGGGCAATAAAGTATTAATTATTTTTAAATTGGGTTAAAAGTGTAAATTGATGATGGAAAACCAAAAAGTGTAAATTAATTTAGACATTTAGATAGACATTAGGCAATAAAGTATTAATTATTTTTAAATTAGGTTAAAAGTGTAAATTGATGATGGAAAACCAAAAAGTGTAAATTAATTTAGATATGTGTTGATTTAATTAATTTTGAGAAATTGAGAGATGTGATTGGTCAATTGAGGTTAGATCAGTTGCCTTTTAGTATATATTAAGATTAAGATTAGCTGAAGTAATAGTTTATTTAATATAGTTTTGTGTATTTTTTCTATTAAAGATTAGTAATTAATATAGACTCGAAAATTTATTTTTATTTTTTTTAAAAAAATAACTATGATTACATAATCATTCACTATATAACTATTTTAGTTACAATTAAAGTAAAAAAACAAAGAAACATCAAGATTACTAAATTATTAATGTTTGACCAAGATTATTTAGCAGCTCTAATGAAATTAATTGATATGAATAATGAATCCCTTTATAAATATATTAATAAACCAAAGGCTTTTTCCATCCAGTTGACCATTTATAACTAGTTCACGAGTTACCCTTCTCTTTTCTCTCTCTACGGATATTTTCCTCCGCCGCCATCGAGCCAACCTTTACTTTCTTTATTTTTTTTTCAAACTAGCAAGTCTATCACATGAAAAAGAGCATACATACAGACTGCAAACACCAAAAGCCTAAAGCAAAATATAAATTTCGGTTTTATCGGGCCAGACCGAGTTTTTTCGGGTTTTAGCCCGAACTGGACCGAAACCCGAAAGTTACAAATTTTGTGAACCGAAACCCGGACCGTTTGTGGATCGGTCGGTCCGGTTCGGGCCGGTCTCGGTCGGGTCTTGATCGGGCTTCGGGTTTCCGGTCCATATGCTCATCCCTAACGTATAGCCAGGAATTTGAAAAGTGTGTCCTTATGGCCAATATACTTAAAACGTCCATTCTACAAGAGGTGGCAAGTTCAACTACTAACAGGCTGAACTGGTTAAAAGTCATCCAATATCCATTTTTAATTCATACAACCTTTTAAACCATTTTATATAAAGATTTTGGATAAGGCCAGTGATAATAATATTTTGCATTAATAATAAAGCATCAAATACCTACAGGATTATAAGACAAAAAACGGGTCAACCTAACCTAACCCGGTTAAATTACCAAAAAAAAATGACTTTTCAAACCCAACCTGTTTTGACCCTTTATATAACTGGCCCGACTCATCCATCTTGTCACTTCTACAAATTAGTAATCAAACAAGGAAAAACACAAAGAAATGATTAGGCAGATAGAAATGTCGATCCATTGATAAAGGATAGTGATTTTAATGTGTAATAGCATAAAAACTAATAATATTATACATCTAACCTTTACGAGCAGAGACCTATAAAAACCCAATTCCATCTCCATTTAGATCATCACCTTCCATCAGTGGGCACTCATTACAATCATGCCCGAACTCCCCACAACATGGCACAGAGCAACGCCTTCGGTTTTTTAAACCATCTGGACGCCTTTCCTTTGGATTCCCCATATTTAACGATTCATGAGGATTCCCAGTAAAACTTTGGACAATACTATCAGAATCCTCAACTTCTGGAAGAATCAATGAATCAGGCGGGCTATTGTTATAAGTTACATCATTAACACTATTAGATGGCCGATGAAAATCCTCGAGACGAGTCAACACCAAGTTAATTTGACCACAAGCAAAGTTTAACCGTTCATCCGTCTCCATGGATTCAGAAACTAAGTTTGAAACCAATGACTGTAGCATCTGAACATTTCCTGAGGGTTGACCCAAAGCAGGATTAAGAATAGATTTTGTGTAATTTAAGGAATCACGCCAACGAATGGGAAGGTACTGATAAGGGATGTGAAAACAGTTGTTCGTAGATAGAACACGGAGTATATGTCTACAAATGATTCCTGAAAATTCAAAATCATGGCAACTGCAGCTAATAAATTCATCATGCGGGACCCAAATGACTTTACACCCACCATTCATTTCAGTGTGGTGTCTTACGATGAAGTAACTTTCATCTACTAATATGGATGCATATTGTGGGGCCAAGACGAGTTGTTCTTGAAACTTGGTGAATGCATATGGAGTAAGAACACTGGCAGCATGCGATTCTATAGGTGAACCTGTTTTGAGAGATACTTTCTGGCTTCTAATCAATTTTTGTTTTAATGCAGCTTGGTCTTTAGCATCTATAAATGCCGCTACCTAGAAACAGCAGAATGTTGTTAAGAGTCATGTATTTTTATGCTAACTAGTAAAATAAGAGATCAGCTATCTAGATTAACAATGTAATTTCATATATTTCCCTTATTATCATTTTACCTTTTTGTGTCTCAAATACCATCCATCTTTTACATGTTGTCCCTTTTTAACATGGTGTAACCCGAATACCAAAAAAGATGGCGAAAGCTTAGACTAACCGGAGTGAGGCTTCCAAAGGAGGGGGCGGCTTATAACACGTGGTGCCATATCATATAGGAGAAAGCCCCCTCCAAAATGGTGGAGTGGGGCTTTTAAAGGAGGGCAGCTTGTACACACACATATATATAATACACACACACACACACACACACAAACACAACACAAATACAAGGAGGGCGCCTAATACATGCCGGGCAACTCCTTTCTTGGCCAAAACGCCCCTTGGTATGAAGCCTCTCTCAGGTGAGCCTTATTGGCCTAAATATGAATATTATATATGAGGATGATGTGACACAATTTGGGTTCTCTGATGCCTTACGTTTGAATGGCTGAACACTATACAACTGATTTATTATAGAACCATCAAATAGCTATCCCACATTTACAAACTAAACCATGTCACGTCAGATCTAGGTTAACAAGACTTTAGCGCCTTTGTGGATATCTATGTTACACAATTGTTGAAAGAAAAAAAAGGGCAGATTTTATAAGTTATTAATGCGAATTGTAATAAAGTAACGCACACAAAGACAAGTATTCATGCATACTAAATCGATGTATTAAAAGAACTAAATTATTAATGCGAATTGTAATAAAATAAACTGTGAAATCATAATTCTTAAAAAAATGTATGACCATGTGGTTGTGGGTCAACCCAAACTGGCCCTAGCACAGTCTGACTTGTTAACAAAACCGCCCGAGTCCCGGCCCTCTCAATTTACCAACTCTTACTAAAAAGTTTATAAAAGGAGAGCGATACCTGCTCCACAAAGTTTTCAAGAACAGACTGTGCACTTAGAAACCGTTGGATGAAAGATTTTATCGACTCTGGCTGAAAGGTACTTGTCATTCCTGCAAAGAAGAAGCACCTTAAGAATGGCAGTGCCCAGAATGTGCGTAAAGCATACAAGCTGACAATGTGTTTGTTTCCATGAAGTCCATACGTATCAACCATCTCCCTCCATCCTAATTCAAATTCATCAACTGAGTGCAAATTAAAGAGTCCATGAAATTCAGATTTCCAGAGATCATATTGTGAGCCAAGCAGTACTGAAAACCAGTCTGAAAACTTTGAACTAATATGCCAAATGCAGAAGGCATGCTTTGTCCTAGGCATTTCAATAGCAATTGCTTCCTTGAGCCACATGTTTTGGTCAGTTAATATTGTTTCAGGAGCCTTTCCATTCATGAATCCTAAAAATGTCTGCCATAAGAGAATGAAACCAAAGAAAGAGAAAGGAATATAAACGTCTGTCACTTGAAATGCTATTGAACAGATCTAGTATTCTAGTAATAGGATGACGAGAGTTGTTGGATATCAGGAAGATCATAATGTAAGCCACCAAGTAACCACCTTGACCATTATAAATAGATAACCAAATAATTATTCTTCTTCCCTCCTCGGAAATGACTCATTTTATTTTCATTTAGATCTTTCACCGATGATCCACTAAAAATGCGTCAAAAAGTTCAGTGAATGTGTGTGTTTGTGTTAATGAAACATATAGCAAATTTTCGAAGGATAAACTGAAAATTAAACAAAGAGGTACAGAATCTGTTATACAAACTGATGCTAACTGAGAGGTTGAATATCATGGTCTACATCTTATTAAAAAAAGTAGACGCGGCAACTTAGACTTACTTACGAATCTTTTGACCAGGAATAGCTGACAGGTAAGTAGATAAACTAGGTCAAACAGACTAAATAAGTCGCAAGGGCTTTCGTAGTGTATTTTCAATAATTTTGTTTTAGGGAATTATGTTATTATAACACAATAACTGTACATTAAAAACTTAAGTTCCGGAGAAAAAGTGTTTGTGTCATCCCAATCAACCTGGCTCATTTAAGCCCGTACCAAAAACTTACCCATTTGACCTGGTCAGCCTTACCCAACCTGCCAATTCTGCCATCTCTAATGAGAAGCCATATGCAGATGAAAAGACCAACAAAAATCAATTCGTATAGGTTCTCACCTTTAAGGCCCAACAGAATGACTGCATATTCTCATCACGTAGAAGCACACAACCAAAAAAGCAATTTGTTCCATAGTTGTCAACACCGAGCCAAATTCCAAGATGCATATCATAAGCATCCAACCTGTGGGTTGTGTCAAATAGCACAACATCTCCGAAAGACTCAAAAGATCGAACCGATGAACCATAGGACCATGAAATGTGGTCCAGACGGCTATTCGCATCAATCTTGAAATTGTATTTAAAGTTTGGATCTTTATCCTTTTTATCCTTACACATTTTAAGAAGATCAATAGCGTCATTATCTCGGTCGGCATTACTGAAAGACTGAAGTAAATTCCGCACATCAATTTCCGTGAACGGTAAACAACCAAGTTTCACGCCTTTTTCTAACTCCATCAGCCGTAACATCTGTCTTACTGACATCCCAGCTTTTGCAAACATACATATACGACTTTTGTCATCACATGACATGGTGCAGTAATCAGGAAGCAGTTGAAGTTGAACACTGTTTGACCTCGAGATCTCGTGATTGTGAATGTTACTGAAACCCGTGATACGCCACTCAGGAACATCAAAATCTGCCCGTTTCACAATTCTCATATATGCTTGACATCCACAACGGGATGACTTGCGGTTTCTTTGTACCTTCCCATCCTCCGATGGTTTTATTTGTGCGAATCCACCGCGGTGGCAGGTAAAATCCCGTCTTGTAATTCCTCTCCCAACACCATCTTTACCACGGGTACGATGACGACGAATTGAGAAGCCGCACTGCTTAGCAAAGCTACAGTAGAACTCATAAGCAGCATCTTGAGAAACAAACCTTTGGCCAATGAAAGGCACAAGGTTAATGGAAGTTTGTCGATACAGAATTGTGTCCTCAGGAATTTCCTCAATGGTGCCAATATCATCAGTGGATAAATCTGTGCCGTTTTCAGATGTGCTCATTTTTATTTAATGCCCAGAATGCAATTTTAAACGTAGTCCCTGAATAATAAGGAAATGCATGTAAGAGTCTTGCAAAAAAAAAAAAAGGAAATTCATGTAAGAATACTAGAAGATAAGAGAATAACGAAATAATAAGCTGACAGAAAGAAACCCTAATGTATCAGGATAGTAATGAAACGTGTTCAGGTCAAAACATGTTACTGTTGTATGGGCTAAAAGTCGGTCGGTTCTAGACTATTAGAAACACCTATTTCTAAATAAAAATTGTTAGATAACTAGTGGGTGAGTGTTCGTTTAATAATAATGTATTGAAGAAGTTTCATCACTCTTACACAGCTTAAGTACACTTTGGACAACTTTCGGCCTAAGCTAATACTTTATTCTCCCTGATTGATATGTACGAAATAAAAAATGACCCAAACTAAGCCATTTCTTCCAAACAGTGCCACCTCAAAGAAGAACAGAATAGGTGAAAGCAACCTCACCTATTATGGTTGCAATTTATATGCGCTTGACTTCAGCTTCAACAGTGGTGATAATGTAAGAACAAAATTCTCCACTATTTCTTAGGTAAAACGAGAACTACTCCAATCTATTACTATATTGATCTTCACTTTCATCTTTGAGGGGTAAAATCGTCAAGCGACTAGACTGTGGTACTAAGTTGTAGCAAATTGACGGCAGAAGATAGGCTTCATAAATTTCCTTGACTTAACACCAATAATGCTAAACATCAACAACAATACCCAACCCTGTCAAAGGCCGGGGATGGTAAATGTGGGATGTAGATAGTCTTACCTCTACCCAAGGGTAGAGAGCCTGATAGGAGTGATAGCTATGTTGGACCAGTTGGAGCATACCCGGGTCAAGCAATTGAGATCCAGCCCAATCCAGGATGGGTCAGTTTAGTACAGAACTACTGATGGTCCAGTAGTCCATTCACATGTCACGTATTATTTTCTTTAGTATGTAAATTTTAGGGGGTGTTTGGTTGCGGAAAACACCCCTTGTTTTCCATTTTTGTTTTCCAAGAAAACATGAAAAACAGAAAACGCGTTCTAATCATAGTTTTCTAAGAATGTTTTCCAAGAAAACAAAAAACAATGTTTTCCATTTTTCCATAGAAAACTTGAAAACATCTTTTTCTTGTTTTCCATTTTCCATTTCATTCCTCCCTCTCCCCTCACATCTCTAACATGTTTTCTAGTTTTCTAATTAGAACGTGTTTTCAAAATTTTTATTTGTTTTCTAGAAAATAAAAACTCCTTTCATTTTCTAGAAAGTTATAAATGAAAAACTAGAAAACATTTTCTCCAACCAAACGGGCCCTTAGTATTTTTATTTTCTTTATTTTAGATAATTAGTGAAGCAGTTATTTTCCTAAAATGTAGCATCATGGGTGTTTGCTGAAACCCTTTTATGTATTGTACCTGTGAATGGAATGAGGCAGTTTTTGAGTTTTAAAAAAAAAAAAATTCTCTAGTTTCTTTTAGGGAAAATTTCTTCCATTGCTATCTTATTCTTTGGCAGAAATTGAGAGGTGATCTTTGGAAAGTAGTTCGAGTGCACGAGGTGTGTCTGTATCGTGTTTCTTGGATTAGAAAGCCCAACGAAAAGCTTGAGTGGTGAGACTGTATCTCAAGGTAATCGTTGTTATTACAATTGATTGTTGTTCGGGTTATTTTGATCCAATCCTAAGGTCTATTTCCTATCAGAGCCGAGAATAAAAACTCATCAATATTAAGATGAAGCTCATGAGTATAATAATAAATACCCCCCGATACATTTGAAGTAACGAAAAGTTTAAGTTGCCCATAGAAAACAGCTAACTTTAACATAGTAATTGGGAAGAGAGTGCAAATAAAATATTAGCATGTGACTACAATCAGCGAATATGAAGAGAGTGCAAATAAGATATTAGCTGATTAGCTGTAACTACAATCAGCGAATATACACCAACTATACATAACAATCGTTATAAAACTGGGTTTGTAATGACTTGGATAAACCTTTGAATCGTATGAGTTTACTTATGCAACAAAGTATTTCGATCCTACAATTGCCTTAGGGTATCACAAAATCTTCAAATGAGATAAGACAGAAACTCTAACAAAAACCAAATAACTTAGAGCTAGAACAGATAGTAAATTGTTAGTTTTCGTGTGGATAGTATACAAAATCGAGTTGGCTGAAACAGGCATGCACTCCACACTCTCTAGCTCGTAGTTGAGCTTGACCGGAAATCCCTTGGTCTCAAGTAAATTACAATAATACATTATAGCTGACGACACTAAAAGCACCACTCCGTTGAAAAGGATACTTGATAACCTTTTTATTCTTGACAAGATATGGTTCGCTAAAAGTAACGTATTAAGACTTAAGAGCAATGCAATGTATGTAACTTACAAACCTGTGTCTACCAAACTTTCGATTATTGTTATTGTGTGTACCTTCCCTCTTATAACTTGTAACGCAAAACTTATTTCGCTTTCATGTCAACAAACATATCCGTTTACCGAATGAAGAGGCAACCAAACCAGATATATACTATAGCAATGAATTAAAAGATTTTACACACAAGTGATAGTTATAAGATTTTGATTGGTCGGATACATACAATAAACTCATACATATTTTGAATAATATCATATTTTGATACATTTCAAGACACTTAAACCTTAATGAATCAGTATAATAAACATGCTACAATCTTCAAAACCCTAACTAATACAGTAAAAAATAAATATCTTATTCCACATTTACTTGTTAAATAACAATAATAATTATAGAAATAATGATAATCATAGTTGCTATGTAAGAAAATGTATAATAAATTGGATTATTGGAGTAACATAATATTTCAAATATATGTTTTTCGAGCTACAGATTGTAATTAAAAAAGAAAAATCATACCTATTTTTTTTGGTGATTGATGTTGAGAAAATGGAACACTATTCAGCAGGGTTTGAGAGTTGCGAATGCGTTTCGATTGAGCTGAAAACAGAGCGAGTTTACAGTGAAATATTTTACTTACTGAATGAGATTTTTATCTGAGTTTAAAGGAAAGACTGACTGACTGACAAAGTAAAAATGATTTTTGTAATTTTACCTGCATTTTGGGAAAAGTTTTTTCCTTTTTCTTTTTGGGATTTCCTTTGGGTCTTACAAGGGATAAGTTTAAAATATTCTAAATGTTTATATTCTTGTATAAAATTAAGGGCTAGGTTTTTTATATAAAAGTATACAATATTTTTATATACGTTAACTACAACCTTAAAATTGTATTTAGCATTTTCCATTTCTTTTTAATGGTACTTTGGGGAAAAGTTAATTACCAAAACTACACAAAGAAATAAAAGTCATGTTGGATGAGACTAACTTAATAAAACCATACAGTTTATCGTTTTAGTCATTAGTATATAAATTTGTAAAAAAATAATGTGTATACGTATTAGGTGAAATATAAATAACTGGAGATTATTTTTGTTTATTAACTTGAAAATGAGACATGAAATTTGAATTAATATAATAAGTTTATAATTAGTAAATCTATTAAGTAAAAGGTAAATGGGACAATGTTCTCATCTTCAAAAGATGTTTGTCATAATATTTTATATAATAAGTTAGATTTTCAAATTTTTTGATACAATACCTCATTTTTGTTAACTTTTTACGAAGAAATTAATACGATTTTTAGAAAGATATATTATGTGTGTACAGTCTTGGGTTAATACGATTTGACATAGTTGTTGATATTACATGTTTAGCATGATATGCAGGTTGTGACACGAGTCATGTTGTTGTTTGTCTTTCACGCATCCTGTTATGTGTTAAGCTTTACTTGTGGTATACGGATGACTAACCTAAGGGTGTGCTTATAGGAGTCTTGGGCGAGCGTCTTGAGGCCATAGGACGCAGGACTTCTATTGGCAGTGAACGTCCAACATTTTGCGTCTTGGGTCAGAGTCCTGGAGCAGAAGATGGGAGACGCTCCAGTGGGTCCTAAAACGGTCGAATTGGATTAAATTAAAAAAAATAAATTTGTTTTCTTCTCATTTCAAACACAACGGCTACTTCTTCTTCTTCTTTAAACCAA
>CM067167.1:191559975-191592475 GCA_034093135.1 Erigeron breviscapus | reverse complement strand
CATTAACCCTTCATTAAATGTCACTACATAGACATAATTCTTCATATTTCACACATTTATACTACATTAACATTTAGGTTTTCAAACCTCACACATTAACTACGTATATGCATATATTCACACTAGACTTAACGACACACATGAGGTTGACTTAACAGCGTTAGTCAAATCTTAAAGAAAAGTTCGGGATGTTACATTAAACCTACGAACTCACCAACTTTATGTTGACACGTTTTAGTACACTTTTCAGGTGAATAGGTTAATGGAAGACATATTGGATGATTTATTGTTTGATTGTGCTAGGATTGGACTTGGACTTGGACTACATGGATACGTGATTCATAGTTACCGATTATGGGTTATGCTTAGGATCATTTACCATCTTTTGAACTATATTTTGTAAACGTTTGATGGGCGTGCTCCTTATGTATTTTTGTATGATTCCGGTACTTGTAATTGATTGATATATGGATTGTCCAATCCTTTAAATGCATTCTAGATGGTCTCTACTTAATTTCCATGTCGTGTTGTGCTTAGTATATAACCCTCATGAATCCGCCTTGTTGGGGTGTTATAGAATGGTATCAGAGCCAGGTTGTATAGAATTAGGTGGATCGACCTAGCCTATAGCCATTGCACCCACATTTCATATTAGCATGCATGATAGGAAATTTTGTGTGCAACGTGAATCTTATGATGCATAAAACTTGTTTAAACGGAGTTCGTAGGTTTTTCATGAATTGTGACTTGATTGTTATGTGATGACTTGATGGACGTATATGTTAGTGTCGGGATACACCGTGACTTTGCCGAATAAACGTTGATGTATATTCTTATAGTTTTATTGCTTAACCATAGCAAAGTGAAATGATGGCATTAATGGAGTATGACACTCGGTAACCTTAGAGGCGCCTGATCAACAAATTTAAGGTTACCCTATGTCATATAAATTTAATGACCTCGTGGATTGCGCATTGTGGATAAAGTATAGTAGGTAACCCGGTATGTTTGATGAGTGTTGGTTAGGTGGTGGGTTAGCCGCTGGTACACCCTGTATACATACCCGACCAATACTTAGAGAACATAACGGAACCGAGTCCCAACATCCATTCAATATATTAACGGTGTGGAGGGTTAGCCGCTGGTACACCCTGTATACATACACCTTTAATGTATTGAATGTTGAAGTTAAGATTCAGACTACGCTTTACCCGCCTTGTTATGACTTGCCCCCTTTTTATATTTGTGTTAATTGGCTTGTGATTGTGATGTTGATTATGAATTGCATGTAACGATGATGCCTTAGATTATTGCCATGATAAAATCCCCGTAGAATTATATATTCTTGTAACGGTTTAGAATGGATTAGGTATATATTGTTTATTAATTGACGGTCGATTTTGATTATTCGTGTGTGAAATGTGAGAATTAACTTGCTAATCTAACATGTGTGTTCAGGAAAGAATGGTTAGACCGAAAAGAGTTGTTCGCCGCCCTCGTGCCCAAGAAGAAGAAGAGGTTGTAGGTGGACGTGGAGGTAGAGGTAGAGGTGGACGGGGTGGTAGAGGAAACCGTGGAGGCCGTGGTGGTCGTGGTGGCCGAGGTGGCCGGGGTGGTGCCAATCCCCCGGTATCAACCGAGGTCATTACTCAAGCTTTAAATGAAGTAATGCCGGATCTTGTGGCCCAAATCTCAGCGGCCATGGAAGCTAGAGGTCCTCAAGAAGAGCCGGAAGTTGAAGCGGAGAATGAGGAAAGTGAAAATGAAGATGTGAATGTGAATGGTGAAGAAAATGATGGAGAAGGTTTTGTGCGACCAAGAGGTCATGATGCTTACCAACAAGGATGCTTGTTTAAAGACTTCAAACTTTGTGGAGCCCCGGAGTTTAATGAAGAAGGTGGTGCCACGGGTTGCTTAGAATGGTTGGAGAGTATTGAATCAATCATTGCTCGGAGTGGTTGCGCTTTTCACCAAAGAATTACTTATGCCACCGGTATGTTGAAGGGTGATGCCCTTGAATGGTGGAATGAGGAGGTTGATGAATTGGGGATTGATGCGGCTAACAACCTACTTTGGGGAGAGTTTAAAGATATGATAATTGCTAAGTATTGCCCGGCACATGAAATGAAAAACTTGCAAGTGGAATTTTCTAAGCTTGGCATGAAGGGAGGAGACTATGAGGGTTACACTCGCCGTTTTGGCCAACTCTCTAGGCTCATTCCCCATTATGTGAGACCCCAAGAAGTGAAGGTTGAGAAGTATGTGGCGGGATTGCCTCACGAAGTGAGAATGCTTGTTTCGCACCCTACCATGCCATTGACATACAAAGAGGCAACCACCCGCACCGCTAGTGTAACATTGGAACTTATAAGGGGTGGTAAGTTGAGTAAAGATGATGGAAAGAGAAAAGAGGTGGCCGAGTCGAGTGGCACCAAGAAAGATGATAGGCGTGATAATAAGCGCCCTAGTCATGGTGGGAAGGTTTATGCGGCGGTTGTGCCGGCGACGGGTCCTCCAAAAGGTGGTTATGCCGGGGCTAGTCCTTTATGCCCTAGGTGTAACCGTCACCATTGGACTAATGTGAGATGTGATGTTTGCTTCCTATGTAACCAACCGGGTCACACCTCCAAGTTTTATCCTAATAATCATCGAAATGCTCCATTGATGTTGCTCCTCTTAATGTGAGACGTCCCCCGATGGCCCCGGGTACTTGTTATGAATGTGGTAGCCAAGACCACTATCGTAACCGGTGCCCAAATCTTATTGGGCAACAAGTCCAAGTGACCGTGCACCCTAATCAACTTCAAATTGCCGGTCCTAATCAAAACCGGGGAAATCAAGGCCTACAACATCAAGCTCCACAACAACAACAACTTGCTCCCCGTGAAAGAGTTTTTGCCGTGAATGCGGCCGAGGCTCGTGTTGACCCAAACTTCGTGGTAGGTACTTTTCTTCTCAACAATCAATATGCCATCATATTATTTGACTCGGGTGCCGATTTTAGTCTTGTTTCCAATGACTTCATCCCGTTGATTGATGCTAGCCTTTACCTTTGTCGTATTACTTTGAACTTGAAATGGTAAACGGTGGGTTAACTAAAATTGATCAAGTTGTTCGTGATTGTAACTTAGAGTTATGTGACCACCCGTTCTTGATAGACTTGATTCCTTTTGATATCGGTAGTTTTGATGTAATTGTGGGAATGGATTGGATGTCGGCAATGAACGCGGTTATGGATTGTGGTAGTCGGGTGGTGAAAATTCCGTTAGATGATGGCGGTGAGTTAGTAGTTCAAGGCGAGACAACCGAACCGTGGGAAGGAAAGATCTATAATGTTAACGTTACAAAAGTTGAGTTTAAAGCCGTACCCGTGGTTAATAGATTCTTGGATGTATTCCCGGATGACCTACCGGGTTTGCCTCCCTCTCGTGAACTTGATTTCCACATTGATCTTGTCCCAAATGCTTCTCCCGTGGCCAAAGCACCCTATCGCTTAGCCATAACCGAAATGTAAGAGTTGGCCGCCCAACTCAAAGAACTTCAAGAAAAGGGTTTTATCTGCCCTAGTCATTCACCGTGGGGTGCACCGATCTTATTTGTCAAAAAGAAAGACGGTTCCTTCCGTATGTGCATCGATTATAGAGAATTGAACAAACTCACGGTGAAAAATCGTTATCTTCTTCCAAGGATTGATGATTTATTTGACCAACTCTAAGGTGCTCGTTTCTTTTCCAAAATTGATTTGCGGTCGGGTTACCACCAACTATGTGTCCATGAAGATGATATTACCAAGACGGCTTTTCGTACACGATATGGGCACTTTGAATTCACGGTTATGCCTTTCGGGTTGACAAATGCACCGGCGGTGTTCATGGACTTGATGAACCGGGTGTGTTCGCCCTACTTGGATCAATTTGTCATTGTTTCATTGATGACATCCTTATCTACTCCAAGACAAAAGAAGAACACGCCGAGCATTTGAAACAAGTCTTGGAGCTACTCCGGAAAGAGAAATTGTATGCCAAGTTCTCCAAGTGTGAATTTTGGCTTGAAGAGGTCCACTTTCTTGGTCACGTGGTGAGCAAGGAAGGAATCCATGTGGACCCAAGTAAGATTGAAGCGGTGAAAAATTGGAGGCGACCCAAAACGCCAACCGAGATTTGTCAATTTCTTGGTTTGGCGGGTTATTATAGACGGTTTATTGAAAAAATTTCCAAGATTGCCCAACCTTTGACCTTGTTGACTCAACGAGAAAGAAGGTTTGATTGGGGCGAAAAACAAGAACAAGCATTTCAATTGTTGAAAGATAAGTTGTGTGATGCACCCATATTAAGCTTGCCCGATGGAGCCGATGACTTTGTTGTTTATTGTGATGCGTCCGGGCAAGGATTGGGTTGTGTCTTGATGCAACGGGGTAAAGTAATTGCTTATGCATCTAGGCAATTGAAGGTGCATAAGAAGAATTACCCGACTCGTGATTTGGAATTGGGAGCGGTCGTATTTGCTTTGAAATGTTGGAGGCACTACTTGTATGGCACCAAAAGTGTGATCTATACCGATCACAAAAGCCTTCAACACATTTTTGATCAAAGTGAATTGAATATGAGGCAAAGAAGATGGCTTGAACTTTTTAGTGATTACGATTGTGTTATTCGGTATCACCCGGGTAAGGCAAATGTTGTAGCCGATGCTTTGAGCCGAAAAGAATGAATAAAGCCAAGACGAATTCGAGCCATGAGCCTTGTCGTGCAAAGGAGTGTTCGTGACTCCATCATTGAAGCACATTGGCAACTAGGCAACTAGGCCGGAAAACTTCATCAATGAAGCATTACACGGCTTAGAAGAACAATTTGATAGAAAGAATGATGACGGGTTATACTTTGTTGAATGATTGTGGGTTCCCATTCTTGGCGGGTGGCGATTGAAATTGATGAATGAGGCTCATAAGTCGGCCTACTCGGTTCATCCGGGTCCCGACAAGATGTATTTTGGCTTGAGAGACCTATATTGGTGGCCGGGAATGAAGAAAGAAATTGCTAGATATGTTAGTGAATGCATCACTTATTTACAAGTGAAAGCCGACCACAAGAAACCGCCCGGTTTGCTAGTTCAACCGGCGACACCAAAGTGGAAATGGGAAGATATCGCCATGGACTTCATCACGAAGTTACCTAGAACGAGTCGTGGTCGGGACACCATTTGGGTGATAGTTGACCGGTTGACTAAGTCGGCTCACTTCTTAGCCATCCGGGAAGATGATAAATTTGACACCATGGCACGCTTGTACATCAAAGAGGTGATATCCAAACATGGAGTGCCGATTTCCATCATAACCGATCGGGATGCCCGATTTACCTCAAAGTTTTGGAAGGCGTTCCAGAAAGCAATGGGTACTCAACTCAACATGAGTACGGCGTTCCACCCTCAAACCGATGGTCAAAGTGAAAGAACGATTCAAATGCTTGAAGATATGTTACGAGCTTGTGCCATCGATTTTGGTGGCAATTGGGATGTACATTTACCGTTAGTTGAATTCTCCTATAATAATAGCTTCCATGCTAGTATCCAAATGACTCCGTTTAAAGCATTATATGGGAGAGATTGTAGGTCACCGATAGCTTGGGCGAAAGTTGGTGAAAGCCAACTCATTGGGCCTGAAATTGTCATTGAAACGACCAAGGTGATCTCACAAATTAAAGAGAAATTGAGAGTGGCCCGTGAAAGACAAATGAAGTATGCAAACGTTAGACGACGACCTCTTGAATTTGAAGTCGGTGATTATGTTTTGTTAAAAGTATCCCCGTGGAAAGGCGTAGTTCGGTTTGTGAAACGTGGCAAGTTGGGCCCGAGATACATTGGCCCATTTAAAATCCTTGAACGAATTGGCCCGGTAGCTTATCGATTGGAACTTCCTCAAAACTTGAGTGGAGTTCATAATGTTTTCCATGTTTTTAATCTTAGGAAGTGTTTGGCCGATCCAACACTTCACGTGCCCCTTGAAGAAATCTGTGTCGATAAAACGTTGAAGTTTGTAGAAGAGCCAATAGAAATTCTAGACGGGGAAACTAGGAGGCTTAAGAACACTCAGTATACACTCGTTAAAGTGAGATGGCAAGCTAGACGTGGACCCGAATTTACTTGGGAACGTGAAGATTCTATGAAAGCCAAGTATCCCCATTTATTTGACGAGTCTAGTTAGATTTAAATTTCGGGACGAAATTTCTTTAAGGGGGAATGATGTAACATTTGTAAAATTTGACCCGTTTGACTTTTAATAAACGTGAATTAAACGTGCTTATTTGATTATCGGACCGTTGGCCCGAACGTGTTAAACGATTTATTGTTCTAGTTAATTTAAATAATTCATTTATTTATTGTGAACTAGAAACGTGCATTTATGCTAAACGAGACTATGTGGACGTATATATATATATATCGGGTTGAATCGTAAAACGATTTATTAGTTGACTGGAAATGTAATCGGGTGATCCATGGGTCGACCCATGACCCATGAACCACCCCATGACCCAACCCTATTCAACTTCACCCAATTAACATCTTCCACCCTTATCCATTCAATTTCTTCCATTCCCTTCTCTCTCTACATTCAATCCAAGACTTTTCTCTCTCTCTCTCTAAATTTCTACGTCATTTATTGTATTTGAAACTAATTTAATGCTAGAATAATAATTGATATCATCAAGTAATCATCATCTCAAAGGTTGGAAGATCAAAGTGCAAGAAATTGGGTAATATAGCTTAATTTTGGATTTAAAGCTTGCTTGGAGTTTTTGGTAAGTGAATCTTGTCCATCATTTCCATTTTTATGTTTATAAACCTATTTTCAATCAAAATAAACCAAACTTTAGTCAAGAATCAAGCCAAAACATTAAATGGGTCGAATTAGGGTTCTTAATCCTCAAAACGGGTCAAAACCGGGTTTTTCACTTGTTTGTTGGATGGAGTTGAATTCTTGGAGTGGGTTATAATTTAAATCATGTTTATAGTCTAATATAATCCACTCCTGGTCAATAATTCGGGTTTAAACCCATGAAAACCGAAATTAGGGTTTTAATTAATTAATTAGTTCAAAAACTAATTTGTAACCTAAATGGATGGCTTAAGATCGGATTTAGAAGGGGGCATGACTTTGTTTGTATCCAACTCGACCATCAGTACATAAACATGTTTTAGGTTCCTTACAAACCGATTTAACAACCAAAAAGTTAGGGTTTTGATATATATATATATATAAGTATATTTTTGGCCAAAAACTAGTTTAATTTAAAATATATATATATAATAAACATATATTGTCTATTATGCCCAATAATGAAACGAACACTATAAATGAAACTTATGAAAGTTAGAACATACATACATACATACATACATACATACATACATACATACATACATACATACATACATACATACATACATACATACATACATACATACATACATACATACATACATACATACATACATACATACATACATACATACATACATACATACATACATACATACATACATACATACGTACATACATACATACATACATACATACATACATACATACATACATACATACATACATACATACATACATACATACATACATACATACATACATACATACATACATACATACATACATACATACATACATACATACATACATACATACATACATACATACATACATACATACATACATACATACATACATACATACATACATACATACATACATACATACATACATACATACATACATACATACATACATACATACATACATACATACATACATACATACATACATACATACATACATACATACATACATACATACATACATACATACATACATACATACATACATACATACATACATACATACATACATACATACATACATACATACATACATACATACATACATACATACATACATACATACATACATACATACATACATACATACATACATACATACATACATACATACATACATACATACATACATACATACATACATACATACATACATACATACATACATACATACATACATACATACATACATACATACATACATACATACATACATACATACATACATACATACATACATACATACATACATACATACATACATACATACATACATACATACATACATACATACATACATACATACATACATACATCATCATAATACATACATCGTATATACTTATACATACATACATACATACATACATACATACATACATACATACATACATATGAATACATACACTAAATAAACTTAACGATGAGTCTTGAACATCGAGGGCCCCCGGACGTTAGAAGCTCGTTAATTATTAATAACTCGACCTTTTTACGTTGGTCATGAGACCGAAGAGTCGTCTAAGGTTATAAGTCAATTTAAAAACGTCAAGTAAAGACTTGTAATGTAAAACGTGTGTACATGTTGATAGGTGGACACGTGTGACGATCATTGGGCGATATTAATTGATTATAAACCTCTCTTTTGCCAAATCAAGGTGAGTCTCGTAGCCCCTACGTTTATACTATTTGGGGTGGAAAGTGTACTCGTTATTAAACGGTTGTCGGTTGATTCACTTGTTATGATATGGAACGAGATGTTGAATGCTTATTTGTTTTGATTGTTCACGTGATTGTATGTGTTTATGATTGCGCATTAATTATTATGTAAGTCGTGCCAGAAACGTATTTCGCGCATTGTTCATCATGTAAGTCGTGCCGGTTTATCGCGCATTATTTATTATGTAAGTCGTGCCAGAAACGTATTTCGCGCATTGTTCATCATGTAAGTCGTGCCGGTTTATCGCGCATTATTTATTATGTAAGTCGTGCCAGAAACGTATTTCGCGCATTGTTCATCATGTAAGTCGTGCCGGTTTATCGCGCATTATTTATTATGTAAGTCGTGCCGGTTTATCGCGCATTATTTATTATGTAAGTCGTGCCAGAAACGTATTTCGCGCATTGTTCATCATGTAAGTCGTGCCGGTTTATCGCGCATTATTTATTATGTAAGTCGTGCCAGAAACGTATTTCGCGCATTGTTCATCATGTAAGTCGTGCCAGAAACGTATTTCGCGCATTGTTCATCATGTAAGTCGTGCCAGAAACGTATTTCGCGCATTGTTCATCATGTAAGTCGTGCCAGTTTACCGCGCATTATTTATTATGTAAGTCGTGCCAGAAACGTATTTCGCGCATTGTTCATCATGTAAGTCGTGCCGGTTTATCGCGCATTATTTATTATGTAAGTCGTGCCAGAAACGTATTTCGCGCATTGTTCATCATGTAAGTCGTGCCGGTTTATCGCGCATTATTTATTATGTAAGTCGTGCCAGAAACGTATTTCGCGCATTGTTCATCATGTAAGTCGTGCCGGTTTATCGCGCATTATTTATTATGTAAGTCGTGCCAGAAACGTATTTCGCGCATTGTTCATCATGTAAGTCGTGCCGGTTTATCGCGCATTATTTATTATGTAAGTCGTGCCAGAAACGTATTTCGCGCATTGTTCATCATGTAAGTCGTGCCAGAAACGTATTTCGCGCATTGTTCATCATGTAAGTCGTGCCAGGTATTTCGCGCATTGTTCATCATGTAAGTCGTGCCAGAAACGTATTTCGCGCATTGTTCATCATGTAAGTCGTGCCAGAAACGTATTTCGCGCATTGTTCATCATGTAAGTCGTGCCAGTTTACCGCGCATTATTTATTATGTAAGTCGTGCCAGAAACGTATTTCGCGCATTGTTCATCATGTAAGTCGTGCCGGTTTATCGCGCATTATTTATTATGTAAGTCGTGCCAGAAACGTATTTCGCGCATTGTTCATCATGTAAGTCGTGCCAGAAACGTATTTCGCGCATTGTTCATCATGTAAGTCGTGCCGGTTTATCGCGCATTATTTATTATGTAAGTCGTGCCAGAAACGTATTTCGCGCATTGTTCATCATGTAAGTCGTGCCGGTTTATCGCGCATTATTTATTATGTAAGTCGTGCCAGAAACGTATTTCGCGCATTGTTCATCATGTAAGTCGTGCCAGAAACGTATTTCGCGCATTGTTCATCATGTAAGTCGTGCCAGAAACGTATTTCGCGCATTGTTCATCATGTAAGTCGTGCCAGAAACGTATTTCGCGCATTGTTCATCATGTAAGTCGTGCCAGAAACGTATTTCGCGCATTGTTCATCATGTAAGTCGTGCCAGAAACGTATTTCGCGCATTGTTCATCATGTAAGTCGTGCCAGAAACGTATTTCGCGCATTGTTCATCATGTAAGTCGTGCCAGAAACGTATTTCGCGCATTGTTCATCATGTAAGTCGTGCCAGAAACGTATTTCGCGCATTGTTCATCATGTAAGTCGTGCCAGAAACGTATTTCGCGCATTGTTCATCATGTAAGTCGTGCCAGAAACGTATTTCGCGCATTGTTCATCATGTAAGTCGTGCCAGAAACGTATTTCGCGCATTGTTCATCATGTAAGTCGTGCCAGAAACGTATTTCGCGCATTGTTCATCATGTAAGTCGTGCCAGAAACGTATTTCGCGCATTGTTCATCATGTAAGTCGTGCCAGAAACGTATTTCGCGCATTGTTCATCATGTAAGTCGTGCCAGTTTACCGCGCATTATTTATTATGTAAGTCGTGCCAGAAACGTATTTCGCGCATTGTTCATCATGTAAGTCGTGCCGGTTTATCGCGCATTATTTTATTAATTAATTGGTTTAATTGTAATAAAATAATGAAATAAACAATAAAAAAAATTTTTTTTTTGATAAACCCCAATTCGAAAATCTGGAAATAAAAAAAAAAAATTTTTTTTTTAGGAAACCCAAATTGCAAGTTTTGATTTATTGCATGATTAATGTGTTAATTGCATGCGTTTATGGATTACCTCTATTTTAATTGTTAAAAAGAAGTAATAATCATGAGTTTTTACATGCAATTGATTCATGATTATTACTTAGTTATAATGATAAAATTACTTGATCACTAGGTCTTTTAGGTGGATAATTAAAATAATTAATTGTTTGACAATGTGATAATTATATATTAATGTTGCTGCTTGACACCAGTCCACTAAAACGATCATATCTTTTAATCCGTAAGGAGTTAGAAGTCGTCGTTTGAACAGTAGATACTTGACTCATAGGGCTACAACTTTGTAGTTCTATGCTAAGTCCAGTTCGGCCATCCTCTAGGCCGAAATGGGTCGTGAAGCTGCTGGATTTTTCAAATCAGCACCTTATGTGTTTATGTGATAAATTTGTTATTAAATTTTGGCTTACGCAATCAAGTTTACTTGATGTATGTGGTCATTTTCCTTGAGAAAGGGGAGCCAATCTTAAAACATAGTGGCCTAACCGAGGATGGATACCTAATTGTTACGTGTTTATATTTAGTATGTTTAGTTTTGCCCTTTAAGAAAATTGTGTGCAAAATTGTTTTTAGAAAATTAAACTTGACTAAATTACATTGAAATAATGATTTTGTTTATAAAATTGGTGCCCTAAAATCAAAAGATACACCGGCTCACCCATTTGAACAAACTCTAAGAGAGGTATAAGTCGGAGTGCGTTAGCCTCCTAAAAGGGCGGGTTTTTAATTGCGTCCATCGCAAACCTTTGCCCTTGCGCTTCTTTGTGCGTTCAAATGGAGCTACCGAGCTCTTTTGTATTTAAAGGCAAGAAAATGAGTTTTATAAACATATTATGTTTAGAAGATATGCATGAATCTTCAAACATAACTTTTTGATCACACATCAAATTGATTGACCCAATAAAGTTAAGTCATTGCCATCCTACTTGTAAAGGACACTTGTGGCTGTTGTTTTACTCACTGGTACACAGTGGTGGACAAATTTGCGCGTTCTTGGTTGGACGACTTAAAGCGAGTTAAGCGGTGAGACCTTAACCCGTGGCAAAAGATGGGACAAAACATGACTACAAATCACTTGATGAATCAAATGTAATTTGTAGGTCCCATTCTTACTAGGAATTGCACATGTAATGCAATTACTGCTCGTCACTTACCTTTTGAGTACAATCATTTCTAACAGATCAACTGATGAAATGAGTGTATGTCAATTGGATCCTAGCCTTAATGAAATTAATTGTTTATTTTATAAACATTGGGTAATTGATTTCTTAAGGATTTATTATCGAAAATACTGATTTTTGAACTTAATCTGTTTTGTAGATGGCAATGAATCCTCCTACAAACACCAATGCTTTTCGGCAAATGTTTGAAAGAGAAAAACTTAATGGATCAAATTTCAATGACTGGTATCGTCAACTGAGAATTGTTCTAAGAGTTGAAGAACGCATGGATGTCATTGAAAGGCAATGGTCAACCGAACCAGGTGCTGAATCAACAGCAGTTGAAAGAACTGAATATAGAGTTCAATACACTAAATTCAATGAAGCTTGTTGTTTGATGCTTGCGAACATGTCTCCCGAGCTTCAGAAACAATTCGAGAATTACACTCCATATGATATGATCAGAGAACTTAGATCCTTATATGAAAAACAAGCTGGAGTGGAACTATTCGACTTAGTCGTGGAACTCCATGACATGAAACTTGAATCTGGAAAATCGGTTAGCAGTCATGTGCTCAAGATGAAGAGCATTTTGACAAATTGGATTCGATGGAGTACGCTTATCATAAAGAGGTAAAAGTTGGCATGATTCTCAAATTCCTTACTAAGGAATTTGAGGGCTTTGTGCAAAACTATACCATGCACTCTATGAAAAAGAGCGTCACTGAACTTCATGCTATGCTCATTGAATATGAGAAGACGATTCCAAAGAAGGCCAATGACCCAAATGTTCTTATGATAAAGGGGGGTTGGATCCAGAAAGCTAAGAAATCGCACCAAGCTAAAGGCAAGTTTGATGGTAAGGGCAAGGGTAAGCAAGCTGCTAATTCCCCCAAACCAAAGAAAACCCCTCCGGCTAAAAAAGAGCATCCGGCAAAAGACCAGACCTATCATCATTGTAATGAAATCGGGCACTGGAAGAGGAACTGTCCCAAGTATCTTGCCGAGTTGAATGTGAAGAAGAAGCAAGCTAGCAGTGCTAGTGCTTCAGGTATCTTTACTATTGAATTATTTTCCTTTACTAAGCGTAAATCATGGGTTTATGACACTGGCTGTGGAACTCATATCTGTAATGAATTACAGGCACTTAGGAAAAGGAGGAAGCTGAAGCCCGGAGCTTTGCAGCTGTTCGTGGGCAATGGTCTACCAGCACCTGTTGAAGCTATTGGAGAATATCATTTAGTTCTTCCTTCCAGTTTAATTATTGTTTTAGACAATTGTCATTATGCGCCATCTATTACTAGAGGTGTAGTTTCAGTTTCAGTGTTAAAACACAACGGATTCAATAATGTTTTTAATGATAATGGTATTTCAGTTTCTAAAAATAATGTTCATTATTTTGATGCTATTGATAATAATGGTATTTATGAAATTGATATGCGTGGTTGTGATTCACTAAATGATAATTCAATGTATAATGTTAGCAAAAGAGCCAAGACTAACTTGGACTCTACCTATATTTGGCACTGTCGTCTTGCACACATTGGCAAAAATCGCATTGAAAGACTCCACCTTGAGTGGATCTTACAATTAAATGATGAATCGTTTGATAAATGCGAGTCATGTGTTTCCGGTAAAATGACTAGAAAACCTTTTCTGCATAAACCGGAGAGGGCTAAAGATCTTCTTGGACTCATTCATACCGATGTTTGCGGCCCATTTAGACATGTGTCAAGAAAAGGAGCTAGCTACTTCATAACGTTTACGGAGGATTTCAGTCGTTATGGTTATGTTTACTTGCTTAAACATAAACATGAAGTGTTTGAAACATTCAAAGAGTTTAAAATGAAGTAGAAAATCAACTCGGCAAAACCATCAAGATTCTTCGTTCAGATCGAGGTGGTGAATACTTAAGCTAAGAGTTTAAGGATTATCTGAAAGCGTGTGGAATTGTCCAACAGCTTACTCCTCCATACACTCCTCAACATAATGGAGTGTCTGAAAGGAGAAATCGAACCTTGCTAGACATGGTGAGATCTATGATGAACCTTACAACTCTCCCAATTTTGTTTTGGGATTATGCTCTAGAGACTGCTGTACGCATTCTCAATATGGTTCCAACAAAGAAGATTGACAAGACACCATATGAATTATGGCATGGAGATATCCCTAATCTGTCTTACTTAAGAGTCTGGGGGTGTGAGGCACTTGTGAAGCGCGATACGCCTGACAAACTTGGACCCAAAACTACTAAGTGCATCTTTGTCGGATACCCTAAGGAAACGATGGGTTACGACTTCTATGATCCTGTCAAAAACACTGTTCGCGTTGCTCGATATGCTGAATTCTTTGAAAAGAACTTAGCTCAATCGAAAAGTGGGAGGGTTGTAGAACTTGATGAGACTCAAGAAGAAGATGTGTCACCTTCTGAAGCTCCCAGCAATCATCAACTTGGGGGGGGGAATGTTCAAAGTGATGAACCTCAAGTCGATGATGATGAAGCGATTCCACTTTGTAGGTCCATAAGGACAAGACGTCCTACTGACAGATTATGTCTGATGGTAGAAGAAAACGTTTTAGGAGATCTCGATGAGCCTCCAAATTTCAAAGCTGCATTATCAGATCCGGTATCTGACAAATGGCTTGAAGCTACGAAGGTGGAAATAAAATCCATGAAAGACAATCAAGTCTGGAGCTTGGTTGATCTTCCACAAAATGCTCAAACTGTTGGGTGTAAGTGGATCTTCAAGTAGAAGACGGACATGGATGGAAATGTACACACCTATAAAGCTCGTCTCGTGGCGAAAGGTTATACTCAACATTTCGGTGTTGACTATGATGAGACCTTTTCTCCAGTTGCGTACATTAGAGCTATTAGGACTCTCTTAGCCATAACTGCGTACTATGACTTTGAGATATGGCAAATGGATGTTAAGACTGCCTTCTTAAATGGTTACTTGGATGAAAAAGTCTATATGGATCAACCTGAAGGTTTTATTGATCCAAAACATCCCAACAAAGTATGCAAGCTTCAAAGGTCTATTTATGGACTAAAGCAAGCATCAAGAAGTTGGAATAAGCGGTTTGATGAAGAAATCAAAAAGTTGGTTTCGTTCAAAATCCCGATGAGCCATGTGTATATCGCAAAGCTAGTGGGAGTAATGTTACTTTCCTTGTCTTATATGTTGATGACATATTGATCATAGGAAAACACATTCCAATGTTGCAAGATGTTAAATCCCATCTTGGAAAGTGTTTTGCCATGAAAGATTTAGGAGAAGCGGCATTCATTCTTGGAATCAAGATCTACCGAGATAGATCAAAGCGATTAATTGGACTAAGTCAAAGTGCTTATATTGATAAGATCTTGAAACGATTCAAGATGGAGAATTCTAAGCGTGGGTTTACACCTATGCAAGAAGGACTTAGTTTATCTATCAAACAGGGTGCTACTACACCTAATGAGGTGGAGCGTATACGAAGAATCCCTTATGCTTCGGTTGTGGGATCTATTATGTATGCGGTTAGATGCACTAGACCCGATGTGGCGTTCGCGCAAAACATCGTTAGCCGATATCAACAGAATCCAGGTGAAAGTCACTGGACTGCTGTTAATAGCATTCTGAAGTACCTACGGGCTACTAAAGATATGTTTTTGATGTATGGAGGAAATCCAGACTTAGAGATCAAAGTGACCGGATACTGTGATGCTGGATTTCAAACTGATAGAGATGACACGAAGTCTCAGTCAGGATTCGTCTTCGTTCTTAACGGAGGTGCTGTGGATTGGAAAAGCAAGAAGCAAACCACAGTTGCCATGTCTGCAACAGAGTCTGAGTACATTGCCGCCTCAAAAGCCGCAATGGAAGTAGTCTGGATAAGGAAGTTCATTAGCGGGCTTGACGAGATTCCCTCGAGTGACTTACCCACTGATATGTACTGTGATAACACTGGTGCATTAATCATTGCCAACGAGCCCGGAGCTCAGAAAGGTGCCAGACATTATGCTAGAAGATATCACTATGTTCGTGAGCAGATCGAACTAGGGAGATAAAATTACTCAAAGTTCACACAGATTTTAACTTAGCTGATCCTTTCACAAAAGCTTTGGCTAGGCCCAAGCTTGAAAGGCATGCCGAGGGCATAGGACTTAAATTAGCTAGTTATTTCATGTAAATCTGTTGTTTCGGTATTTGGATAAGGGATGTTAAACAATTTATATCTTTCATAATGAAATAAAGTACTTGATATGTTTGATTTCATTTAGTATTAATTGTATCATATATTTGCATGTTTAATCCTTGAATATTTTATTAAATATTCTAAATTGTCCATTGTCGATTAATTATATGGAATATAATTAAACTAAGACAAATCTGAGCGATTGGTTATATTCTTTGAATATATAATGGCTGGTCCCACCAAACTCACATGGTATCCATATGATGCATATCGGACTACCCACTAACGAATTTATCACTTTATGGATCGGCGTCATTAAGTGAAATTCGTAAATGGTTACTTATTGATCCTTTGACTTGAGATACAAGCAGGTCAGCATGTATGGATTGCACTTACTAGATATAGTTCTAACTCTCCTGAATAAGGGAGTACATAAAGGGCAATTTTCAGAAAGTGTAGTGAAGTATGATGACTGACACGTGTAGTCAATACAGGATTTGTTCCTCCAACTAATAGTTGCAGAATGATACCATTGGGCCCCTCATTAGGACTATTTAAGATGTTTACATGGCCATGTCCAAATGAATCCAGATGTGTCTGGATTATGTTTGGTAATCTTAAGTAGTGATGAAATGAGAAACATAATCGTTAAATCATGAAATGACATTGATCCATATTCATGTTTAACACGGTATCTGAACAAAGGGATAATAAATGCCTCAACCATTTAAATATACTTTAAGAAACTATACTTAAATATTTCTGGGAACATTGGCGTGTTGCTAGACGCTAACCAATGTTATTACCTTCATTTGTTACGAGCTCAAGTGGGAGCTGTTAGTATGTGATCACGTAAAATGAACGTATGCCCGGAAATGATTTGAGCCTACGGGGTCACACGTCTCGATTCAAATATAGTTAATATTAATTGATTTATTAATTAATATGGATCACGAATAAGTTAACGAATGGTCATTAATATTTAACGGTTACTAGCTAACGGTCGTTAAAGTAAGAAGATAAAACGATTAGGGAAGATTCTAGAAAAGCATAAAGGGGCCCGGCCTCCCTACTAGGTTTCCTAGTGAAACCCTAAACTTGATGGCCAAGTTTAATTCTACCTATAAATACATAAAGGTAGCCTTATGGTTTTCTTGAACAAAACAACAAACTACAAAGAGAATTGTAACTCCCTAAACCTCCCATCTCCTCCTACTCCTCTCTTCTTTGGGACGGCCAAACCAAGGGAAAACCCTTTGGGTTTTTGGTTTTCGGTTTTGAAGAAGGATATCAAGCCAAAGGTTGCTCGGTTCGTGATCAAGTGCTAGCACACCTATATCGGTGGATCGTGTGTGCAATCGTAGAGGGATTTACTTCAAATCCTTTTAAAGTTTTTTACTTTATCATCTACATTAAGAGGTATTCCTTAATCCTATTTCAAGGTTAATTATTTGATTACATGGTTTGATTTGCTTCCGTTGCGTACTCGTGAATAATGATATTTAAGATGTGAGTATACGATGATATGATGTATATGTTGATATGAAACCAATGTGAACCCGTGGAGAGATATGAGTATTGATGTTAAGGAGTGTTTGTAGTTGGCCTGGTTGAGATCCTTGGCCAAAAGTAAAAGAAGCTTCATAAGAAGTTAATTGGCTTGTGCTAGTGGGATGGAATCATATTTACGGTGAAAGTTGATTCGAAAGTTATCCTCACCTAAGGGGGAGGTAATTGTAACATCCCAAACTTTTTAATTAACGGTTGACTTGAGTCGTTAAGTCAACGTAAAGTGTTCGTTAAGTTTAGGGTGGATTAACGCTTATATGTAGTTAAAGTGTTTTATGTGTGAGACTTGAATGTCTTATTAATTGATGTAGAAATATGTTTAAAGAAGAAGTTATGTGCCTTTTTGTAACACCCCAAGCCGAGGCTCGGAATATCACGGAAATCATATAGCACAAGGTGGAATTACAATAGAACAAGAACTAAATGCAAATAACGATTCAGTGAATCCATACAAAGACGAAACAAGTACCAAAATACAAAAGGAGCAATAACCATCAAGGTTACAAATGAGCATTCAAAAGATGGCAATTAATCCTAAGTATAATGCAAAAGAGAAGGTCTATGAATCCTTGATTCATCAAGTCCAATTCCCGGGTTAAACAGCAAGCAAGCAACTATACTCCACGCCCAGGATTAACCTGATTACCTGAAAAGTGTACTAAGCATAGTCAACACAAGGTTGGTGAGTTCGTAGTAATGGTCCACAAGGAACCATAAACAATAATCATAATGTACAAGTAGAGGCCAAACGTGACTTACAGTGAGCCTCTAAGTAACACAACAATATCCAATCAACAAAATTTCATAAGTACGTAAATGCGTGTAATGAATGCTCAATGATATGAATATCAAATGCAAGTACCAAAAGCATAAATAAGTCAACATGCCTATCTTATGCGTGAACGCCAGTCACCAATGCAACGATACCCTTCTGTCATCACAATGAACAAGGCTGTATCTCAAAAACATCGAGATATATATGTCTATATACTCGGAGTCAGGCACTACATCCAAAATGGGTGCATACATCTATGCACCAGGATGTCGGCAATCCCCTGCCGAGGGTTATCAACAATGTATGCAATGCTTACAATCAAATGTAAATGCATCAATCATGAACCAACAATCAATATACGATGAACTTGAACAATCAATAATCGTAAGTTATAAGCCACTAATCAACATTCAACGAACGTGAACCAACAATCAATAATCACCGATCATAAATCAAAATTTCAATTTAAACCAACTATACGTACATACACTTAAGAGGATTCTACTTCCTTCGAGTCCCAGATGCTTATATATAGGGTCACCCGCAGCCTTCCCACCACATCTAAAACCCAATGAAGGCATAACCGACTTCCATGTATGTACGTCAATCCTAACATAAATGAAATACTTAACCAAAACATAAACCAAGTCAACCAAATGAAAAGAACCGTCACATCAATCCAACAATCAAGTCAAACAATCAATAAATCAATAAATGCAAGTAAACACGCCAGGTTCACACTTTTCAGCCCGAATCTCAAGTAGGGAGATACGAAACTCACCTCGATTGGTTAAGAAAGCTAAGATTGATTAAAGTCAGTTATTGTCGTACAATGTTCACTTCACGTCCAACACCTAAATATCGATCATATACATTCACATCAACATACATAAACACATATACGTAGTTATCAAATACTCGGCAAAACCCTAATTAGGTTTCCAAAGTGTTTCTCGACGTTAAATGACTTCTAAGACTCTTAATCAATGTTATGCAAGGTAAGAAGTGAATTAGGTTAAGACTCGTAAAAAGGTCCAGAAGGTCAAACTAGGTCAAACAAGGAAAATTTCCAGAAAACAAATGCCGTAATTTACGGCCTTCAGGGGCGTAAGGTACGGTGGCAAAAATACAACGGGCGTAAGCTACGGTCAATATGGGCGTAACCTACGGTCCTCTAGAAAGTTCACTTTTGGCGTAGGAGTGGCGTAAACAGTGGGTTTTTGGGCGTAAGGTAAAACTTCGGCGTAAGCTACGCCCAAAAGGGCCGTAACTTACGCCCAAACAAAATTGCACTAGCGTAACTACGCCCCATGGGGCCGTAGGTTACGCCCCCTACTGGGCAACCCACGAACAGCAGCAGCAGTTTAGTGCAGAAACTAAACCCAAAAACCCCCAAAGTCGACCCAAATCGATTTACAACGACTTGAAACCCATTTCGAAGCATAACTAAACATCAATAGCCATAAATACACATAACCCAACCCACAAATTCGACCAAAACATCACTATCACTTCCAAATCCTTCAAACCCTAACCCTAACCCTAAATTCCATTTTTTTTACCATTTACAAGACTTGGAAACCCATCAAAACGACTAGAAACATAAGAGCAAGCATAAATAGAAGTAATTGGGATGAATTTGACTTACCAAAGCTTCTCTTTGAGCTAGAACCCGAAATTAGGTCAAAATGGCTAAAATGCAAGACTTCCACCTTTGATTCTTCGATATGACGATAATGTGGTATAGATGGCGATGATTCTAGTGTTATATCCTTTCCAAACACTAAGTAGATGGTAGAGAGAAGAGAAAGAATGGTCTTGCCTTGTTCTTGAGAGAAAGGGAAAAAAGAGAGAAAGATAGATAGATGGTAGATACGAGAGGTAGGTAGAAGTTGAAAGGAGGAAGCAAAGGATAAGGGGGGTGGGGAAATGGTCGTTGCGCTGGTTTAAAATACCGACCTACACATAACACGAACTCGACTAACATACCACATAGTCATAAATCATAAATGGGCCCAAATTACTTCATTCAATAAGTTTGTTAGTCAAATTACACAAAGTCAACGGGTCAAAATTCGCGGATGTTACATTATTCCCCCGTTAAAAGAATTTCGTCCCGAAATTCAACAAAACCCTAATTATTAAACAAATGCGGGTACTTAGACTTCATGTGATCCTCTCGCTCCCAAGTGAACTCGGCTTCACGTCTAGCATTCCATCTAACCTTCACAATGGTGTAGCGCTTCTTCTTGAGTTTCTTTTCTTGACGGTCCAAGATCTCTACCGGCTCCTCAACAAAGTTCAAATTCGAATCAACCCTAATTTCGTCCATAGGCACATGATGTGTAGGATCCGCCAAACACTTGCGCAAATTACAAATATGAAACACATTATGCACACCGTTAAGCTCTTGAGGCAATTCTAGCCGATAAGCAACTTTCCCAACCCGTTCAAGAATCTTGAAAGGACCAATATACCTTGGTGCAAGTTTTTCCCGTTTCACAAAACGTACGACGCCCTTCCAAGGTGACACTTTCAAAAGTACAAAATCACCAACTTCAAACTCCAACGGTCTCCGCCTCACATCGGCATACTTCTTTTGACGCTCACGGGCCAATTGCAACTTCTCCTTAATTTGAGATATTACCTTAGTCGTTTCAATCACAATTTTTGGCCCGATGAGTTGACTCTCTCCAATTTCGCCCAAGCTAGAGGAGAACGACATATCCTACCGTACAATGCTTTAAAGGGCGCCATTTGAATGGTAGCGTGATAACTATTGTTGTATGAAAACTCGACTAGCGGCAAATGGTCTTCCCAACTTCCACCAAAATCAATCGCACATGCCCTCAACATGTCTTCAAGTGTTTGAATGGTTCTCTCGGTTTGCCCATCCGTTTGAGGATGAAACGCCGTGCTCATGTCAAGTCGAGTACCCATGGCTTTTTGAAAGGCTTCCCAAAATTTTGATTTGAAACGGGCATCCCTATCCGAAATGATAAAAATCGGCACTCCATGCTTAGATATTATTTCCTTGATGTACAAACGAGCCAAAGTGTCAAATTTATCGGTTTCACGAATGGCTAAAAAGTGAGCCGACTTCGTTAACCGACCTACTATCACCCAAATCGTGTCACGACCGCTTCTCGTCTTCGGTAGTTTAGTAATGAAGTCCATTGAAATATGTTCCTTTTCCATTCGGGCATCACCGGTTGTACCAACAATCCGGGTGGCTTCTTGTGATCGGCCTTAACTTGTAAGCAAGTAAGACACTCACTCACATACTTAGCCACATCACGCTTCATGCCCGGCCACCAATACAAGTCTTTCAAATCAAAGTACATCTTATCCGACCTGGGATGGACCGAATAAGGCGATTGATGAGCTTCATTCAATATAAGCGTTCTTAAGTCGCCGAAAATAGGAACCCAAAGTCTTTCAACCATGTATAGTCCATTATCATTCTTTCGGTCGAATTGTTGTTCCATGCCATCTAGGTTTTCGTCTCCAAAGTTTTTCGGTAGGGTGGCTTGAATTTGGGCTTCAATGATCCGATCACGAATATTTGGCCCTACCGTGAGGCTCATAGCTCTAGCCCGTCTTGGCTTCACTCTCTCCTTTCGGCTCAAGCATCGGCTACTACATTTGCTTTGCCCGGGTGATAACGGATGTCACAATCATAATCACTAAATAGCTCTAACCAACGCCTTTGCCTCATGTTCAATTCACCTTGGTTAAAGATGTGTTGGAGACTTTTGTGATCGGTGTAAATCACACATTTGGTGCCATAGAGATAATGCCTCCAACACTTTAAAGCAAACACAACCGCTCCCAATTCCAAATCATGTGTCGGGTAGTTCTTCTCATGCACTTTCAATTGACGAGAGGCATAAGCAATAACCTTACCCCTTTGTATAAGAACACAACCCAACCCTTGCCCCGAGGCATCACAATAAACAACAAAATCTCGATCCCATCCGGTAGTGTCAAAAATAGGAGCATCACATAGCATATCTTTAAGTGTTTGGAAGGCGTTCTCTTGTCTTTCGCCCCATTCAAAGTTTCTATCTTTTTGAGTCAAGAGGGTGAGTGGTTGTGCAATACGAATTTTCAATGAATCTTCTATAGTAACCCGCCAATCCAAGGAATTGGCGGATCTCGGATGGCGTTTCGGGTCTTCTCCAATTCTTGACCGCTTCAATCTTGCTTGGTCCACATGAATACCATCCTTGCTCACTACGTGACCAAGAAAGTGGACCTCTTCCAACCAAAACTCGCACTTGGAGAAATTTGGCATACAACTTCTCTTTTCTTAGTAGTTCAAGCACCTCACGCAAGTGCCTCAACATGCTCCTCCTTTGTCTTCGAGTATACAAGTATGTCATCATTGAACACAATGACAGACTTGTCTAAGTATGGTTGACACACCCGGTTCATCAAGTCCATGAACACCGCCGGTGCATTAGTCAACCCAAAAGGCATTACGGTGAATTCAAAATGACCATACCTTGTGCGAAAAGCCGTCTTGGGGATATCATCTTCATGTACCCGGAGTTGATGATAACCCGAGCGAAGATCGATTTTTGAAAAGTGCTTAGCACCTTGAAGTTGATCAAATAAGTCATCGATTCTTGGGAGGGGATATCGGTTCTTCACAGTGAGCTTGTTTAATTCCCGGTAGTCGATACACATTCTGAAGCCGTCTTTCTTTTTGACGAAGAGAACAGGAGCACCCCAAGGAGATTGACTAGGGCGAATGAAACCCTTCTCTTGGAGTTCCTTGAGTTGAGTTTGTAGCTCTTGCATTTCGGTTAAGGCTAGTCTATATGGAGCTTTTGCTATGGGCGCGGCTTCGGGAATAAGATTAATACGAAAATCAAGTTCACGAGTTGGAGGTAATCCCGGTAAGTCATCCGGAAAAACATCGGAAATCACAAACAATAGGAACGGTCTTCAATTCTACCTTTGGGATGGTAGCACTAAAGACTTTAGAATTCGAGAGATCGGAGATTTCGCCTTGAACCCTAAGATTTTACCGTTAGCCAAAGGTATCTTAACAACTCTCTCACCACAATCAATAGTTGCATTTACCGCCGTCAACCAATCCATACCCACATAATATCAAAACTACCAATATCAAAGGCATAAGGTCTATAAAGAAATCGACATCTTTCAAAGTCAAGACACAATCGCGAAGTATTTGACTAATTTTTGTTAGTGACCCGTTTACCATTTCAATGTCAAGCACATAGTTTAAAGCACAAGGATTCACATCAATCAAAGGAAAAAAATTAGAAGACACGAGGCTATAATCGGCCCCGGAATCAAATAGGACGGTGGCATAGTGACCATTAAGGAGAAAGGTACCTGCTACTACGTTGGGATCGTTGCGGGCTTCATTTGCATTGGCCGCAAAGGCTCGGCCGCGTGGTTGCACTTGATGGCCTTGTTGTCCCCGGTTTTGGTTAGGCCCGACCATTTGGAGTTGATTGGGGTAAACGGCTACTTGAACTTGTTGTCCCACCCATCGAGGACAATTATTACGGTAGTGGTCACGGCTACCACATTCAAAACATTCGCCTCTTCTTTGGTTACCTTGAGGAGGAACGGCCCGAACGGAAGCCACATTCATTGGACCCGCCCTTGGAGCTCTACAATTTCTAGCTTCGTGCCCGAGTTGATTGCAATTAAAGCATGCCCCACATGGGTATTGGCGGGATGATGCCTGTTGCATCTCCCACAGAAAGGATGAGGCCCAAAATAAGCCTTCTTAGCCGGTTCCACTGCCGCCATCACCCTACCCCTATTAGCATTTCTAGGGTCAAACTTTCCCATCTTCTTTACCCCACTCGACTCTCCCACTTCTTTCCTCTTGTTCGTTGAGGACTTTCTCAAAACACCACTCCTCAACAAATCTTCAGTCACACTCCCGGCTTGGTTAACCGCATTAGCCAAAGAAGTAGGCATGTTAGAGTTTACATATGATCGGACTTGAGGATTCAAGCCCAATACGAACTTCTGGATGGCCTGGGGCTCGGTACCCACCAAGTGAGGAATGAGGGTAGACAACTCTTGAAATCGTCTAACATAGCCCTTGTAATCGGCCCCCTCCATGTTGAGATTTGCAAACTCAATGGTTAAGTTTTGTAGTTCATACGGAGAACAAAACTTTGCTTTCACTTTGTTCTTGAAGTCAATCCACTCCAAATTATAAGTCCGTCCCAACGTTATTTCCTGGTTCCACCAACTCAAGGCATCATGTCTAAACATGCCGGATGCGTAGGAAATCCGGTCATCATAGGTGCAATGACTCCTTTCGATCACCGCCTCTATCGCCTCAAACCATCTTATACATTCCGTGGGACCACCTTTCCCATCAAACTCCGGTGCCCCACAACTTTTAAAGTCTTTAAATACACACCCTTGACGGTATCCTCCCTGTTGATTATACATGGGCATACCGTTTCCAATTCCCACCGGTCCCTCTTCTTCATTTTCTTCGGCATGAGGTTGGGCATTTTCATTATTTTCATTTTCTGGAGCTTCGTTGTTTTGAGCCACGTTATTTTGCCCAAGATTTGCCATGACTTGAGCAATAATGGTTGGCATGATATTGGCGATCGTTTGAGCAATCACCTCGGCCATGTTTGGCTCAGGGACCTCACCACGACCCCTTCCTTGGCCCCTACCACGACCTCTGCCACGGCCCCTACCACGGCCCCTACCTCCTTGTACCTCCGGTTGAGGTTCTTCCTCTTCAGCCCTATAGTTCGTTCCGGTTCTCCTCGGTCTCACCATCTCTATAAACAAGTGACACGTTGACCCAAGAGTTAGTCTCAAATGCTCACATGTTAGTCACACAAGTAGTCAATGCTCTCATACCGATACTACATACACATTTCATAACATTATGCTAAGGCAAAAGTGTTAGCATCATAAGGGATTTTTACATATCATAACATCAAGTAATCATGCTCAATACATCATACAATCAAACAATTAACACAGATGGGTTAAGTATAATCTGAATTCGCTATGCTCTCTAGTTATTGACCGGGTATGTATACAGGGTGTACCAACGGCTAACCCTCCACCCAATCAACTTCCATTAAGCATATCGGTTCCTATTATACTTTAAGCCACACGTGCGCAATCCACGATGTCATGAACTTGCTATAATATCGGGTAACCATAAAAGAGTTGATCGGGTTCTTTTAGGGTTGCCACAATATTATACTAAGTTAATGGCATCCCATCATTTTGCCCTAAATCATCACATTAGTTCCAACAATTAACAACAAAAACCCATATTAACCATAATCTACAATCATCACCTTGAATTCAAGCTAACACACAAGTGGTCTTAACTACGAACTCACACGGGGATTCACGAAATTCACATTGCACACATTTCCTAACCATGCATGCTATATGAAGAGTTTTAACTTAAGCCGTAGTCTAGGTCAAACCGCCTAATTCTCTACGACCACGCATGGGCCACCATTCTGTAACACCCCAAGTCGAGGCTCGGAATATCACGGAAATCACATAAGGTGGAATTACAATAGAACAAGAACTAAATGCAAATAAAGATTCAGTGAATCCATTACAAAGACGAAACAAGTACCAAAATACAAAAGGAGCAATAACCATCAAAGGTTACAAAGGAGCATTCAAAAGATGGCAATTAATCCTAAGTATAATGCAAAAGAGAAGGTCTATGAATCCTTGATTCATCAAGTCCAATGCCCGGGTTAAACAGCAAGCAAGCAACTAAACTCCACGTCCGGGGAGAACCTGATTACCTGAAAAGTGTACTAAGCATAGTCAACACAAGGTTGGTGAGTTCGTAGTAATGGTCCACAAGGAACCATAAACAATAATCATTAAGAACAAGTAGAGGCTAGACGTGACTTACCGTGAGCCTCTAAGTAACACAACAATATCCAATCAACAAAAATTCATAAGTACGTAAATGCGTGTAAATGAATGCTCAATGATATGAATATCAAATGCAAGTACCAAAAGCATAAATAAGTCAACATGCCTATCTTATGCTTGAACGCCAGTCACCAATGCAACGATACCCTTCTGTCATCACAATGAACAAGGTTGTATCTCAAAATCATCAAGATATATATGTCTATATACTCGGAGTCAGGTCTACATCCAAAATGGGTGCATACATCTATGCACCAGGATGTCGGCAATCCCCTGCCGAGGGTTATCAATAATGTATGCAATGCTTACAATCAAATGTAAATGCATCAGTCATGAACCAACAATCAATATACGATGAACTTGAACCAACAATCAATAATCGTAAGTTATAAGCCACTAATCAACATTCAACGAACGTGAACCAACAATCAATAATCACCGATCATAAATCAAATTTCAATTTGAACCAACTATACGTACATACACTTAAGAGGATTCTACTTCCTTCGAGTCCCAGATGCTTATATATAGGGTCACCCGCAGCCTTCCCACCACATCTAAAACCCAATGAAGGCATAACCGACTTCCATGTATGTACGTCTATCCTAATAAATGTAATACTTAACAAAACATAAACCAAGTCAATCAAACGAAAAGAACCGTCACATCCAACAATCAAGTCAACCAATCAATAAATCAATAAATGCAAGTACACACGCCAGGTTTACACTTTTCAGCCCGAATCTCAAGCGAGTAGGGAGATACGAAACTCACCTCGATCGGCAAAGAAGTAAAGTATGATATAAAGTCAAGTTACTATCGTTCAATATCCACTTCACGTCCAAAACCTAAATATCAATCATATACATTCACATCAACATACATAAACACACATACGTACTTATCAAACACGGCAAAACCCTAAATAGGTTTCCAAAGTGTTTCTCGACGTTAAATGGCTTCTAAGACTCTTAATCAATGTTATGCAAGGTAAGAAGTGAATTAGGTTAAGACTCGGCGCGTAAAAAGGTCCAGAAGGTCAAACTAGGTCAAACAAGGAAATTTCAGAAAAACAAAGGCCGTAACTTACGGCCCAAAGGGGCGTAAGGTACGGTGGTCAAAATTACAACTGGCGTAAGTTACGGTCAAACTGGGCGTAACCTACGGTCCTCTAGAAAAGAAGGTTTTGGCGTCTGGAGTGGCGTAAACAGTGGGTTTTTGGGCGTAAGGTAAAACTTCGGCGTAAGCTACGCCCCAAAGGGCCGTAACTTACGCCCAAACAAAATTGCACTAGCGTAACCTACGCCCCATAGGGCCGTAGGTTACGCCCCCTACTGGGCAACCCACGAACAGCAGCAGCAGTTTAGTGCAGAAACTAAACCCAAAAACCCCCAAATTCGACCCAAATCGATTTACAACGACTTGTAACCATTTCGAAGCATAACTAAACATCAAACCATAAATACACATAACCCAACCCACAAATTCGACCAAAACATCATAATCACTCACAAATCCTTCAAACCCTAACCCTAACCCTAATTTCCATTTTTACCATTTTCAAGTCTTGGAAACCCATAAAAACGACTAGAAACATAAGAAGAACAAACATAAGTAGGTGTAAATGGGATGAATTTGACTTACCAAAACTTCCTTTTGAGCTAGAACCCGAAATTAGGTCAAAATGGCTAAAATGCAAGACTTCCACCTTTGATTCTTCGATATGACGATAATGTGGTATAGATGGCGATGATTCTAGTGTTATATCCTTTCCAAACACTAAGTAGATGGTAGAGAGAAGAGAAAGAATGGTCTTGCCTTGTTCTTGAGAGAAAGGAAAAAGAGAGAAAGAGATAGATAGAAGGTAAAATGAAGGGAGGAGGAAAGGATAAAGGGGGGGGGGGAAATGGGTCTTGGGGGCTGGTGGGTCAGACTACCCACGGGCCGACCCGTTTCTCTTCTCAAGCCACAATAAAATTAGTTACACATTTAAACACCGACACACATATTAACGACCCGACCAACATACCACAGAGTCATATAATCACAAATGGGCCCAATTATTTCATTCAACAAGTTTGTTAGTCAAATTACACAAAAAGTCAAACGGTCAAAATTCACGGATGTTACATTATTCCCCCGTTGAAAGAATTTCGTCCCGAAATTCAACAAAACCCTAATTATTAAATAAATGCGGGTGCTTAGATTTCATGCGATCCTCTCGCTCCCAAGTGTACTCGGCTCCACGTCTAGCATTCCATCTTACCTTCACAATGGTGTAGCGCTTCTTCTTGAGTTTCTTTTCTTGACGGTCCATGATCTCTACCGGCTCTTCAACAAAGTTCAAGTTTGAATCAACCCTAATTTCGTCCATAGGCACATGATGTGTAGGATCCGCCAAACACTTGCGCAAATTACAAATATGAAACACATCATGCACACCGTTAAGCTCTTGAGGCAATTCTAGCCGATAAGCAACTTTCCCAACCCGTTCAAGAATCTTGAAAGGACCAATATACCTTGGTGCAAGTTTTCCCCGCTTCACAAAACGTACGACTCCTTTCCAAGGTGACACTTTCAAAAGTACAAAATCACCAACTTCAAATCTCCAACGGTCTCCGCCTCACATCGGCATACTTCTTTTGACGTTCACGGGCCAATTGCAACTTCTCCTTAATTTGAGATATTACCTTAGTTGTTTCAATCACAATTTCTGGCCCGATGAGTTGACTCTCTCCAATTTCCGCCCAAGCTAGAGGAGAACGACATATCCTACCATACAATGCTTTAAAGGGTGCCATTTGAATGGTAGCATGATAACTATTGTTGTATGAAAACTCGACTAGCGGCAAATGGTCTTCCCAACTCCCACCAAAATCAATTGCACATGATACATAGTAGAATGAAGGGAAGAAAGGATAAGGGGGGGGATGGGTCATTGAGGGCTGGTGGGTCATGGACTACCCACGGGCCGACCCGTTTCCCTTCTCAAGTCACAATACAATTAGTTACATATTCAAATACCGACTACACACACTACGACCCGACTAACATACCACATAGTCATGTAAACACAAATGGGCCCAATTATTTCATTCAACAAGTTTGTTAGTCAAATTACACAAAAAGTCAACGGGTCAAAATTCACGGATGTTACACTTTAGAAGGTGTTCAAAGTGTTAATCAAGTTGTATATAGTCCATAGAGGTGTTTTGGGCTAATAATATGACTTTACGAAGTTTAGGGACCAGTTTTGACATGGTGTGAAAGTCAAAAACGGGATTAGGGTCAATGGGGGAGTCATTAGTTTATCAAATCAGATCTAATAACTTTTCTCCCAAGCCCTAGCCACCCCTTTGATCCCCTATCAAATTCCTAAGCCGAAAATCCTTCAAAACGTGTGATTCAAGTGAAGTTTGATCAAGATCTCTCATCCTTGCTTTCATCTACAGTTAATATAGACGATTTCCCTTTGATTTGTGATCATAAGAGTCGATCATATGGATCTTACTTCTGGTCTCTAGGGTTGAGATTGATTTGATTATGTTTCATTGTCGATTATTGGGGTTTTCGGGTAATTTAATGTATTGTAATTGTATCCTCTTGTTCCTGGAACAAGTGATCTTGTGAAATCATTATATGAGTCATATTTTGGGTGCATATGAGGTTCATAGGTCGTGGTGGTTGCTATGGTCATTTGATGGTCGAAAATTGCTTGCAAAACTAAGGGTTTACTAGATCTGAAAAATTAGTAATATTGCAAAAATCATATCTCTTTCAATTAGAAGAGTTATAAGATGAATCTTATATTTTTGAAAAGGTCTATGTGTCCTCTTGATTCGATATGAACAATGTTTCTTTTGATTTTGCCCAGATATGAAAAAATGTCAATTTCCAGAAGTGGTCGGATTTAAGACGAATTCTGTAGGTCTGTTTTGCAGACGCCATAACTAATTCATTAGAGATCTTCAAGAGTCAAACTTTATATTTCTGGAAAGGTCTTTGAATTCCCTACATTCCTTAAGAACTAAGTTTTGACTCATTTGGTCGTCTTGAGGTCAAAAAGTCGCCTGCAAGTGAAGGGCGCGAGTCAGTCTTTAGACCAGCACTCCATATGCGGCGCATATAACCTATGTGCGGCGCATATCGGGTCCTGGGAGGTTTCTGGGTGAGTTTTGAAGCAAATATGCGACGCATATTCAAAGCATGCGCCACATAAAGGGTCTGTGAGCCCGTTTGAGGTCCGAAACAAGCGTTTAAGGGTCCTATAAGTGTACCTAAGTTAATGTATGGTCTTATAACCTTATTAGGTTGGGTTTATACAGGTTTAATGACTATGAACTCGAGATAGGTTGTCGGGATCACAAACAAGATACATTAACGTTGCTTATTGATCGTCACGAGGTAAGATACACTACTTTGACACGCTGAGGGTTCAACGAAAACATGGTTTTCATATAATAACTTCCCAATTGATATCTTGATTGCTTATGGGTATTCGGGGTTACACGGGAGGTGATATGGGTTATGTAGTTGACCATTGAGACCTGAAATGCAGTCCCAAATGAAGTATAATGTAGTGAATGTTATGATATGTAGTATAATGTAGTGTATGTTATGATATGAAGTATAATGTAGTGTATGTTATGATATGAAGTATAATGTAGTGTTATGTTATGAAGTGATATGCAGTATCTTGTGATGCATTGAGATGTAGTATATGTTGTTGATTGTTGATATGTGCATGATTGTATGGCTTGCTCATCTAGTTCACTAGACTTGTTAAGTTGCCATGACACGTGCACGTTTAAGGGCCCAAAACGTAAAAGCAGTTAACGTAGTAAATGTTTAGGTAATGTAGTCACCTAAACTAAATGATGCAGTTTCGAGCTCGTAAAACTTTGATGCAGGAAAGTGTTAAGCTTAACCCGTACTTGCCCTAGCCCGGCTAAGTGCGTTGACGTAGGTTGCTTGGGTGGCTCCTTGCAACATGGTCATTGAGATGCAGTTGAGTAATACGAGGGGTCTGACCCGCCCTCATTTGTCTTGTGCATACGGATTACTCGGGATTGGCTTGCCATTCCTTAACGACGTTTGATGTTCAACTGAATGGTTGTCATCTAGTCGGGTGTAACTTATGTTACACATTGACGCAGTTAAAATGTAGTAAAGCAGTTAAAACATAGTAATGCAGTTAAAATGTAGTTACGCAGTTAAAAGTAGTAATGCAGTTATGTGGTTATATGTGTGTAATGCAAATGAAGGATAGGCACATTTAGGGTGTTTCATCCTATTATGTAGTTTTGATGATGTGATATGCTTGATGTGTGTTGTGCCTTAATGACGTTGATTAAATCCACAATTTTAACTGGACAAATGCTTTAATAACATAGTGATATCTTACTTAGCTAATTCGTTAGCTAAAACTTGTTTCTTAAATGTGTGCTCCCTCAGGTTTAGCGTAGCTGAGGTAGTTGATGAAGAAGAGCGAGGAATGGGTAGATAGCTTGCTGATGACCTTAGCTACCCATAGTTGTTGCACATTTTTAGACTCTTGCTTATGTTTTGGCATTTATGTAGTTTGATTATTATGTAGTCGGTTGTTTTGTGTTGGGCAGCCGACGGGTTTCTATTTAAACTTGTTTATGACGATATGACCGAGTAACACCAATGATTAAAGAAACCAAACAGATTTTAATTGGTTTTGGACTTTCAAAGTTTACTTCCGCTTTGTTATAACGCCGTTAGCGAAAATTTTTGGAAACCCGTATTTTTAAATGAAGGGTGTTACAAGTGGCTCAGAGGTTTACCTTTTTCACAAGCACCACAGAGTCTATCCTTTTCAAATGAAAGATGAGGGAGGCCACGAACAAGGTTCTTTTTGGCCAGAGAGTTGATGGTTTTGAAATTCACATGCGACATACGCTTGTGCCA
>CM067167.1:191384696-191558975 GCA_034093135.1 Erigeron breviscapus | reverse complement strand
AGTATTTCGCGCATTGTTCATCATGTAAGTCGTGCCGGTTATCGCGCATTATTTATTATGTAAGTCGTGCCAGAAACGTATTTCGCGCATTGTTCATCATGTAAGTCGTGCCGGTTATCGCGCATTATTTATTATGTAAGTCGTGCCAGAAACGTATTTCGCGCATTGTTCATCATGTAAGTCGTGCCGGTTATCGCGCATTATTTATTATGTAAGTCGTTCCGTTATCGCGCATTTTTCATCATGTAAGTCGTGCCGGTTATCGCGCATTATTTATTATGTAAGTCGTGCCAGAAACGTATTTCGCGCATTGTTCATCATGTAAGTCGTGCCGGTTATCGCGCATTATTTATTATGTAAGTCGTGCCGGTTATCGCGCATTATTTATTATGTAAGTCGTGCCAGAAACGTATTTCGCGCATTGTTCATCATGTAAGTCGTGCCGGTTATCGCGCATTATTTATTATGTAAGTCGTGCCAGAAACGTATTTCGCGCATTGTTCATCATGTAAGTCGTGCCGGTTATCGCGCATTATTTATTATGTAAGTCGTGCCGGTTATCGCGCATTAATTATTATGTAAGTCGTGCCAGAAACGTATATCGCGCATTGTTCATCATGTAAGTCATGCCGGTTATCGCGCATTTTCATCATGTAAGTCGTGCCGGTTTATCGCGCATTATTTATTATGTAAGTCGTGCCAGAAACGTATTTCGCGCATTGTTCATCATGTAAGTCGTGCCGGTTATCGCGCATTATTTATTATGTAAGTCGTGCCAGAAACGTATTTCGCGCATTGTTCATCATGTAAGTCGTGCCGGTTATCGCGCATTATTTATTATGTAAGTCGTGCCGGAAACGTATTTCGCGCATTGTTCATCATGTAAGTCGTGCCAGAAACGTATTTCGCGCATTGTTCATCATGTAAGTCGTGCCAGTTTACCGCGCATTATTTATTATGTAAGTCGTGCCAGAAACGTATTTCGCGCATTGTTCATCATGTAAGTCGTGCCGGTTATCGCGCATTATTTATTATGTAAGTCGTGCCGTTATCGCGCATTATTTATTATGTAAGTCGTGCCAGAAACGTATTTCGCGCATTGTTATTATGTAAGTCGTGCCAGAAACGTATTTCGCGCATTGTTCATCATGTAAGTCGTGCCGGTTATCGCGCATTATTTATTATGTAAGTCGTGCCGTTATAACGCATTATTTATCATGTAAGTCGTGCCGGTTATCGCGCACTATTTCAAGGTTAATTATTTGATTACATGGTTTGATTTGCTTCCGTTGCGTACTCGTGAATAATGATATTTAGTTATATATTCCAACAGTGGTATCACGAGCCACCCATGTGATTTCTAATTACCTAAAAATCAAAACTTGAAGGGGGGTTAAGGTTTCATATTTTTCGAATTTTTTATGTAATTATTTTGATTATTTTATTAATTAATTGGTTTAATTGTAATAAAATAATGAAATAAACAATAAAAAAATTTTTTTTTTTGATAAACCCCAATTCGAAAATCTGGAAATAAAAAAAAAATTTTTTTTTATTGATAAACCCCAATTCGAAAATCTGGAAACAAAAAAAAAAATTTTTTTTTTTTTTTTTTTTTTTTTTTTTTTTTTTTTTTTTTTTTTTTTTTTTTTTTTTTTTTTTTTTTTTTTTTTTTTTTTTTTTTTTTTTTTTTTTTTTTTTTTTTTTTTTTTTTTTTTTGATAAACCCCAATTCGAAAATCTGGAAATAAAAAAAAAATTTTTTTTTTTTTTTTTTTTTTTTTTTTTTTTTTTTTTTTTTTTTTTTTTTTTTGATAAACCCTAATTCGAAAATCTGGAAATAAGAAAAAATTTTTTTTTTTTTTTTTTTTTTTTTTTTTTTTTTTTTTTTTTTTTTTTTTTACAACCCTGTCTTCTATGCTTCAATGTATCGTTGTTTTTTTTTTTTTTTTTTTTTTTTTTTTTGTGTTTTTTTTTTATTATATATATAGTTTCTTTTTATTTTTTCATTCGTGTGTTATTTTTTTTTTTTTTTTTTTTTTTTTTTTTTTTTTTTTTTTTTTTTTTTTTTTTTTTTTTTTTTTTTTTTTTTTTTTTTTTTTTTTTTTTTTTTTTTTTTTTTTGATAAACCCCAATTCGAAAATCTGGAAATAAAAAAAAAAAAAAAAAAAAAAAAAAATTTTTTTTTTTTTTTTTTTTTTTTTTTTTTTTTTTTTTTTTTTTTTTTTTTTTTTTATTTTTTTTTTTGATAAACCCCAATTCGAAAATTGGAAATAAAAAAAAAAATTTTTTTTTTTTTTTTTTTTTTTTGATAAACCCCAATTCGAAAATCTGGAAATAAAAAAAAAAATTTTTTTTTTTTTTTTTTTTTTTTTTTTTTTTTTTTTTTTTTTTTTTTTTTTTTTAATTGTAATAAAATAAATTGAAATAAAAAAAAAATTTTTTTTTTTTTTGATAAACCCCAATTCGAAAATCTGGAAATAAAAAAAAAAATTTTTTTTTTTTTGATAAACCCCAATTCGAAAATCTGGAAATAAAAAAAAAAATTTTTTTTTTTTTGATAAACCCCAATTCGAAAATCTGGAAATAAAAAAAAAAATTTTTTTTTTTTTTGATAAACCCCAATTCGAAAATCTGGAAATAAAAAAAAAAATTTTTTTTTTTTTTGATAAACCCCAATTCGAAAATCTGGAAATAAAAAAAAAAATTTTTTTTTTTTTTTTTTTTTTTTTTTTTTTTTTTTTTTTTTTATAAACCAATTCGAAAATCTGGAAATAAAAAAAAAAAAAAAAAAAAAAAAAAAAAAAAAAAAAAAAAAATTTTTTTTTTTTTTTTTTTTTTTTTTTTTTTTTTTTTTTTTTTTTTTTTTTTTTTTTTTTTTTTTTTTTTTTTTATTTTTTTTTTTTTTGATAAACCCCAATTCGAAAATCTGGAAATAAAAAAAAAAATTTTTTTTTTGATAAACCCAATTCAAATTGGAAATAATTTGTTTATTTTATAAACATTGGGTAATTGATTTCTTAAGGATTTATTTTCGAAAATACTGATTTTTGAACTTAATCTGTTTTGTAGATGGCAATGAATCCTCCTACAAACACCAATGCTTTTCGGCAAATGTTTGAAAGAGAAAAACTTAATGGATCAAATTTCAATGACTGGTATCGTCAACTGAGAATTGTTCTAAGAGTTGAAGAACGCATGGATGTCATTGAAAGGCAATGGTCAACCGAACCAGGTGCTGAATCAACAGCAGTTGAAAGAACTGAATATAGAGTTCAATACACTAAATTCAATGAAGCTTGTTGTTTGATGCTTGCGAACATGTCTCCCGAGCTTCAGAAACAATTCGAGAATTACACTCCATATGATATGATCAGAGAACTTAGATCCTTATATGAAAAACAAGCTGGAGTGGAACTATTCGACTTAGTCGTGGAACTCCATGACATGAAACTTGAATCTGGAAAATCGGTTAGCAGTCATGTGCTCAAGATGAAGAGCATTTTTGACAAATTGGATTCGATGGAGTACACTTATCATAAAGAGGTAAAAGTTGGCATGATTCTCAAATTCCTTACTAAGGAATTTGAGGGCTTTGTGCAAAACTATACCATGCACTCTATGAAAAGAGCGTCACTGAACTTCATGCTATGCTCATTGAATATGAGAAGACGATTCCAAAGAAGGCCAATGACCCAAATGTTCTTATGATAAAGGGGGGTTGGATCCAGAAAGCTAAGAAATCGCACCAAGCTAAAGGCAAGTTTGATGGTAAGGGCAAGGGTAAGCAAGCTGCTAATTCCCCCAAACCAAAGAAAACCCCTCCGGCTAAAAAGAGCATCCGGCAAAAGACCAGACCTGTCATCATTGTAATGAAGTCGGGCACTGGAAGAGGAACTGTCCCAAGTATCTTGCCGAGTTGAATGTGAAGAAGAAGCAAGCTAGCAGTGCTAGTGCTTCAGGTATCTTTACTATTGAATTATTTTCCTTTACTAAGCGTAAATCATGGGTTTATGACACTGGCTGTGGAACTCATATCTGTAATGATTACAGGCACTTAGGAAAAGGAGGAAGCTGAAGCCCGGAGCTTTGCAGCTGTTCGTGGGCAATGGTCTACCAGCACCTGTTGAAGCTATTGGAGAATATCATTTAGTTCTTCCTTCCAGTTTAATTATTGTTTTAGACAATTGTCATTATGCGCCATCTATTACTAGAGGTGTAGTTTCAGTTTCAGTGTTAAAACACAACGGATTCAATAATGTTTTTAATGATAATGGTATTTCAGTTTCTAAAAATAATGTTCATTATTTTGATGCTATTGATAATAATGGTATTTATGAAATTGATATGCGTGGTTGTGATTCACTAAATGATAATTCAATGTATAATGTTAGCAAAAGAGCCAAGACTAACTTGGACTCTACCTATATTTGGCACTGTCGTCTTGCACACATTGGCAAAAATCGCATTGAAAGACTCCAACGTGAGTGGATCTTACAATTAAATGATGAATCGTTTGATAAATGCGAGTCATGTGTTTCCGGTAAAATGACTAGAAAACCTTTTCTGCATAAACCGGAGAGGGCTAAAGATCTTCTTGGACTCATTCATACCGATGTTTGCGGCCCATTTAGACATGTGTCAAGAAAAGGAGCTAGCTACTTCATAACGTTTACGGAGGATTTCAGTCGTTATGGTTATGTTTACTTGCTTAAACATAAACATGAAGTGTTTGAAACATTCAAAGAGTTTAAAAATGAAGTAGAAAATCAACTCGGCAAAACCATCAAGATTCTTCGTTCAGATCGAGGTGGTGAATACTTAAGCTAAGAGTTTAAGGATTATCTGAAAGCGTGTGGAATTGTCCAACAGCTTACTCCTCCATACACTCCTCAACATAATGGAGTGTCTGAAAGGAGAAATCGAACCTTGCTAGACATGGTGAGATCTATGATGAACCTTACAACTCTCCCAATTTTGTTTTGGGATTATGCTCTAGAGACTGCTGTACGCATTCTCAATATGGTTCCAACAAAGAAGATTGACAAGACACCATATGAATTATGGCATGGAGATATCCCTAATCTGTCTTACTTAAGAGTCTGGGATGTGAGGCACTTGTGAAGCGCGATACGCCTGACAAACTTGGACCCAGAACTACTAAGTGCATCTTTGTCGGATACCCTAAGAAAACGATGGGTTACGACTTCTATGATCCTGTCAAAAACACTGTTCGCGTTGCTCGATATGCTGAATTCTTTGAAAAGAACTTAGCTCAATCGAAAAGTGGGAGGGTTGTAGAACTTGATGAGACTCAAGAAGAAGATGTGTCACCTTCTGAAGCTCCCAGCAATCATCAACTTGGGGGGGAAAATGTTCAAAGTGATGAACCTCAAGTCGATGATGATGAAGCGATTCCACTTTGTAGGTCCGTAAGGACAAGACGTCCTACTGACAGATTATGTCTGATGGTAGAAGAAAACGTTTTAGGAGATCTCGATGAGCCTCCAAATTTCAAAGCTGCATTATCAGATCCGGAATCTGACAAATGGCTTGAAGCTACGAAGGTGGAAATGAAATTCATGAAAGACAATCAAGTCTGGAGCTTGGTTGATCTTCCACAAAATGCTCAAACTGTTGGTGTAAGTGGATCTTCAAGAAGAAGACGGACATGGATGGAAATGTACACACCTATAAAGCTCGTCTCGTGGCGAAAGGTTATACTCAACATTTCGGTGTTGACTATGATGAGACCTTTTCTCCAGTTGCGTACATTAGAGCTATTAGGACTCTCTTAGCCATAACTGCGTACTATGACTTTGAGATATGGCAAATGGATGTTAAGACTGCCTTCTTAAATGGTTACTTGGATGAAGAAGTCTATATGGATCAACCTGAAGGTTTTATTGATCCAAAACATCCCAACAAAGTATGCAAGCTTCAAAGGTCTATTTATGGACTAAAGCAAGCATCAAGAAGTTGGAATAAGCGGTTTGATGAAGAAATCAAAAGTTTGGTTTCGTTCAAAATCCCGATGAGCCATGTGTATATCGCAAAGCTAGTGGGAGTAATGTTACTTTCCTTGTCTTATATGTTGATGACATATTGATCATAGGAAAACACATTCCAATGTTGCAAGATGTTAAATCCCATCTTGGAAAGTGTTTTGCCATGAAAGATTTAGGAGAAGCGGCATTCATTCTTGGAATCAAGATCTACCGAGATAGATCAAAGCGATTAATTGGACTAAGTCAAAGTGCTTATATTGATAAGATCTTGAAACGATTCAAGATGGAGAATTCTAAGCGTGGGTTTACACCTATGCAAGAAGGACTTAGTTTATCTATCAAACAGGGTGCTACTACACCTAATGAGGTGGAGCGTATACGAAGAATCCCTTATGCTTCGGTTGTGGGATCTATTATGTATGCGGTTAGATGCACTAGACCCGATGTGGCGTTCGCGCAAAACATCGTTAGCCGATATCAACAGAATCCAGGTGAAAGTCACTGGACTACTGTTAAGAGCATTCTGAAGTACCTACGGGCTACTAAAGATATGTTTTTGGTGTATGGAGGAAATCCAGACTTAGAGATCAAAGTGACCGGATACTGTGATGCTGGATTTCAAACTGATAGAGATGACACGAAGTCTCAGTCAGGATTCGTCTTCGTTCTTAACGGAGGTGATGTGGATTGGAAAAGCAAGAAGCAAACCACAGTTGCCATGTCTGCAACAGAGTCTGAGTACATTGCCGCCTCAGAAGCCGCAATGGAAGTAGTCTGGATAAGGAAGTTCATTAGCGGGCTTGACGAGATTCCCTCGAGTGACTTACCCACTGATATGTACTGTGATAACACTGGTGCATTAATCATTGCCAACGAGCCCGGAGCTCAGAAAGGTGCCAGACATTATGCTAGAAGATATCACTATGTTCGTGAGCAGATCGAACTAGGAGAGATAAAATTACTCAAAGTTCACACAGATTTTAACTTAGCTGATCCTTTCACAAAAGCTTTGGCTAGGCCCAAGCTTGAAAGGCATGCCGAGGGCATAGGACTTAAATTAGCTAGTTATTTCATGTAAATCTGTTGTTTCGGTATTTGGATAAGGGATGTTAAACAATTTATATCTTTCATAATGAAATAAAGTACTTGATATGTTTGATTTCATTTAGTATTAATTGTATCATATATTTGCATGTTTAATCCTTGAATATTTTATTAAATATTCTAAATTGTCCATTGTCGATTAATTATATGGGAATATAATTAAACTAAGACAAATCTGAGCGATTGGTTATATTCTTTGAATATATAATGGCTGGTCCCACCAAACTCACATGGTATCCATATGATGCATATCGGACTACCCCACTAACGAATTTATCACTTTATGGATCGGCGTCATTAAGTGAAATTCGTAAATGGTTACTTTATTGATCCTTTGACTTGAAATACAAGCAGGTCAGCATGTATGGATTGCACTTACTAGATATAGTTCTAACTCTCCTGAATAAGGGAGTACATAAAGGGCAATTTTCAGAAAGTGTAGTGAAGTATGATGACTGACACGTGTAGTCAATACAGGATTTGTTCCTCCAACTAATAGTTGCAGAATGATACCATTGGGCCCCTCATTGGGACTATTTAAGATGTTTACATGGCCATGTCCAAATGAATCCAGATGTGTCTGGATTATGTTTGGTAATCTTAAGTAGGGATGAAATGAGAAACATAATCGTTAAATCATGAAATGACATTGATCCATATTCATGTTTAACACGGTATCTGAACAAAGGGATAATAAATGCCTCAACCATTTAAATATACTTTAAGAAACTATACTTAAATATTTCTGGGAACATTGGCGTGTTGCTAGACGCTAACCAATGTTATTACCTTCATTTGTTACGAGCTCAAGTGGGAGCTGTTAGTATGTGATCACGTAAAATGAACGTATGCCCGATTTGAGCCTACGGGGTCACACGTCTCGATTCAAATATAGTTAATATTAATTGATTTATTAATTAATATGGATCACGAATAAGTTAACGAATGGTCATTAATATTTAACGGTTACTAGCTAACGGTCGTTAAAGTAAGAAGATAAAACGATTAGGGAAGATTCTAGAAAAGCATAAAGGGGCCCGGCCTCCCTACTAGGTTTCCTAGTGAAACCCTAAACTTGATGGCCAAGTTTAATTCTACCTATAAATACATAAAGGTAGCCTTATGGTTTTCTTGAACAAAACAACAAACTACAAAGAGAATTGTAACTCCCTAAACCTCCCATCTCCTCCTACTCCTCTCTTCTTTGGGACGGCCAAACCAAGGGAAAACCCTTTGGGTTCTTTGTTTTTGGTTTTGTAGAAGGAGATCAAGCCAAAGGTTGCTCGGTTCGTGATCAAGTGCTAGCACACCTATATCGGTGGATCGTGTGTGCAATCGTAGAGGGATTTACTTCAAATCCTTTTAAAGTTTCTTTACTTTATCATCTACATTAAGAGGTATTCCTTAATCCTATTTCATAGTTATTTATTTGATTACATGGTTTGATTTTCTTCCGTTGCGTACTCGCGAATAATGATATTTAAGATGTGAGTATACGATGATATGATGTATATGTTGATATGAAACCAATGTGAACCCGTGGAGGGATATGAGTATTGATGTTAAGGAGTGTTTGTAGTTGGCCTGGTTGAGATCCTTGGCCAAAAGTAAAAGAAGCTTCATAAGAAGTTAAAAGTGTTTTATGTGTGAGACTTGAATGTCTTATTAATTGATATAGGAATATGTTTAAAGAAGAAGTTATGTGCCTTTTTGTAACACCCCAAGCCGAGGCTCGGAATTTCACGGAAATCATATAGCACAAGGTGGAATTACAATAGAACAAGAACTAAATGCAAATAACGATTCAGTGAATCCATTACAAAGACGAAACAAGTACCAAAATACAAAAGGAGCAATAACCATCCAGGTTACAAAGGAGCATTCAAAAGATGGCAATTAATCCTAAGTATAATGCAAAAGAGAAGGTCTATGAATCCTTGATTCATCAAGTCCAATGCCCGGGTTAAACAGCAAGCAAGCAACTATACTCCACGCCCAGGATTAACCTGATTACCTGAAAAGTGTACTAAGCATAGTCAACACAAGGTTGGTGAGTTCGTAGTAATGGTCCACAAGGAACCATAAACAATAATCATAATGTACAAGTAGAGGCTAGACGTGACTTACAGTGAGCCTCTAAGTAACACAACAATATCCAATCAACAAAATTTCATAAGTACGTAAATGCGTGTAATGAATGCTCAATGATATGAATATCAAATGCAAGTACCAAAAGCATAAATAAGTCAACATGCCTATCTTATGCGTGAACGCCAGTCACCAATGCAACGATACCCTTCTGTCATCACAATGAACAAGGCTGTATCTAAAAATCATCGAGATATATATGTCTATATACTCGGAGTCAGGCACTACATCCAAAATGGGTGCATACATCTATGCACCAGGATGTCGGCAATCCCCTGCCGAGGGTTATCAATAATGTATGCAATGCTTACAATCAAATGTAAATGCATCAGTCATGAACCAACAATCAATATACGATGAACTTGAACCAACAATCAATAATCGTAAATACACATAACCCAACCCACAAATTCGACCAAAACATCACTATCACTTCCAAATCCTTCAAACCCTAACCCTAACCCTAAATTCCATTTTTTTTACCATTTACAAGACTTGGAAACCCATCAAAACGACTAGAAACATAAGAGCAAGCATAAATAGAAGTAATTGGGATGAATTTGACTTACCAAAGCTTCTCTTTGAGCTAGAACCCGAAATTAGGTCAAAATGGCTAAAATGCAAGACTTCCACCTTTGATTCTTCGATATGACGATAATGTGGTATAGATGGCGATGATTCTAGTGTTATATCCTTTCCAAACACTAAGTAGATGGTAGAGAGAAGAGAAAGAATGGTCTTGCCTTGTTCTTGAGAGAAAGGGAAAAAGAGAGAAAGAGATAGATAGATAGATAGATAGGTAGAAATGAAAGGGAGGAGGAAAGGATAAGGGGGGGGAAATGGGTCTTGGGGGCTGGTTAAATACCGACTACACATACAACGACCCGACCAACATACCACATAGTCATATAATCACAAATGGGCCCAATTATTTCATTCAACAAGTTTGTTAGTCAAATTACACAAAAAGTCAACGGGTCAAAATTCACGGATGTTACATTATTCCCCCGTTGGAAGAATTTCGTCCCGAAATTCAACAAAACCCTAATTATTAAATAAATGCGGGTACTTAGATTTCATGCGATCCTCTCGCTCCCAAGTGTACTCGGCTCCACGTCTAGCATTCCATCTTACCTTCACAATGGTGTAGCGCTTCTTCTTGAGTTTCTTCTCTTGACGGTCCAAGATCTCTACCGGCTCTTCAACAAAGTTCAAATTCGAATCAACCCTAATTTCGTCCATAGGCACATGATGTGTAGGATCCGCCAAACACTTACGCAAATTACAAATATGAAACACATCATGTACACCGTTAAGCTCTTGAGGCAATTCTAGCCGATAAGCAACTTTCCCAACCCGTTCAAGAATCTTGAAAGGACCAATATACCTTGGTGCAAGTTTTTCCCGTTTCACAAAACGTACGACGCCCTTCCAAGGTGACACTTTCAAAAGTACAAAATCACCAACTTCAAACTCCAACGGTCTCCGCCTCACATCGGCATACTTCTTTTGACGCTCACGGGCCAATTGCAACTTCTCCTTAATTTGAGATATTACTTTAGTCGTTTCAATCACAATTTCTGGCCCGATGAGTTGACTCTCTCCAATTTCCGCCCAAGCTAGAGGGAGAACGACATATCCTACCATATAATGCTTTAAAGGGCGCCATTTGAATGGTAGCATGATAACTATTGTTGTATGAAAACTCGACTAGCGGCAAATGGTCTTCCCAACTTCCACCAAAATCAATTGCACATGCCCTCAACATGTCTTCAAGTGTTTGAATGGTTCTCTCGGTTTGTCCATCCGTTTGAGGGTGAAACGCCTGTCAGAGAGAAGAGAAAGAATGGTCTTGCCTTGTTCTTGAGAGAAAGGGAAAAAGAGAGAAAGAGATAGATAGATAGATAGATAGATAGATAGATAGATAGATAGATAGATAGATAGATAGATAGATAGATAGATAGATAGATAGATAGATAGATAGATAGATAGATAGATAGATAGATAGATAGATAGATAGATAGATAGATAGATAGATAGATAGATAGATAGATAGATAGATAGATAGATAGATAGATAGATAGATAGATAGATAGATAGATAGATAGATAGATAGATAGATAGATAGATAGATAGATAGATAGATAGATAGATAGATAGATAGATAGATAGATAGATAGATAGATAGATAGATAGATAGATAGATAGATAGATAGATAGATAGATAGATAGATAGATAGATAGATAGATAGATAGATAGATAGATAGATAGATAGATAGATAGATAGATAGATAGATAGATAGATAGATAGATAGATAGATAGATAGATAGATAGATAGATAGATAGATAGATAGATAGATAGATAGATAGATAGATAGATAGATAGATAGATAGATAGATAGATAGATAGATAGATAGATAGATAGATAGATAGATAGATAGATAGATAGATAGATAGATAGATAGATAGATAGATAGATAGATAGATAGATAGATAGATAGATAGATAGATAGATAGATAGATAGATAGATAGATAGATAGATAGATAGATAGATAGATAGATAGATAGATAGATAGATAGATAGATAGATAGATAGATAGATAGATAGATAGATAGATAGATAGATAGATAGATAGATAGATAGATAGATAGATAGATAGATAGATAGATAGATAGATAGATAGATAGATAGATAGATAGATAGATAGATAGATAGATAGATAGATAGATAGATAGATAGATAGATAGATAGATAGATAGATAGATAGATAGATAGATAGATAGATAGATAGATAGATAGATAGATAGATAGATAGATAGATAGATAGATAGATAGATAGATAGATAGATAGATAGATAGATAGATAGATAGATAGATAGATAGATAGATAGATAGATAGATAGATAGATAGATAGATAGATAGATAGATAGATAGATAGATAGATAGATAGATAGATAGATAGATAGATAGATAGATAGATAGATAGATAGATAGATAGATAGATAGATAGATAGATAGATAGATAGATAGATAGATAGATAGATAGATAGATAGATAGATAGATAGATAGATAGATAGATAGATAGATAGATAGATAGATAGATAGATAGATAGATAGATAGATAGATAGATAGATAGATAGATAGATAGATAGATAGATAGATAGATAGATAGATAGATAGATAGATAGATAGATAGATAGATAGATAGATAGATAGATAGATAGATAGATAGATAGATAGATAGATAGATAGATAGATAGATAGATAGATAGATAGATAGATAGATAGATAGATAGATAGATAGATAGATAGATAGATAGATAGATAGATAGATAGATAGATAGATAGATAGATAGATAGATAGATAGATAGATAGATAGATAGATAGATAGATAGATAGATAGATAGATAGATAGATAGATAGATAGATAGATAGATAGATAGATAGATAGATAGATAGATAGATAGATAGATAGATAGATAGATAGATAGATAGATAGATAGATAGATAGATAGATAGATAGATAGATAGATAGATAGATAGATAGATAGATAGATAGATAGATAGATAGATAGATAGATAGATAGATAGATAGATAGATAGATAGATAGATAGATAGATAGATAGATAGATAGATAGATAGATAGATAGATAGATAGATAGATAGATAGATAGATAGATAGATAGATAGATAGATAGATAGATAGATAGATAGATAGATAGATAGATAGATAGATAGATAGATAGATAGATAGATAGATAGATAGATAGATAGATAGATAGATAGATAGATAGATAGATAGATAGATAGATAGATAGATAGATAGATAGATAGATAGATAGATAGGTCCAAGATCTCTACCGGCTCTTCAACAAAGTTCAAATTCGAATCAACCCTAATTTCGTCCATAGGCACATGATGTGTAGGATCCGCCAAACACTTACGCAAATTACAAATATGAAACACATCATGTACACCGTTAAGCTCTTGAGGCAATTCTAGCCGATAAGCAACTTTCCCAACCCGTTCAAGAATCTTGAAAGGACCAATATACCTTGGTGCAAGTTTTTCCCGTTTCACAAAACGTACGACGCCCTTCCAAGGTGACACTTTCAAAAGTACAAAATCACCAACTTCAAACTCCAACGGTCTCCGCCTCACATCGGCATACTTCTTTTGACGCTCACGGGCCAATTGCAACTTCTCCTTAATTTGAGATATTACTTTAGTCGTTTCAATCACAATTTCTGGCCCGATGAGTTGACTCTCTCCAATTTCCGCCCAAGCTAGAGGAGAACGACATATCCTACCATATAATGCTTTAAAGGGTGCCATTTGAATGGTAGCGTGATAACTATTGTTGTATGAAAACTCGACTAGCGGCAAATGGTCCTCCCAACTTCCACCAAAATCAATCGCACATGCCCTCAACATGTCTTCAAGTGTTTGAATGGTTCTCTCGGTTTGTCCATCCGTTTGAGGATGAAACGCCGTGCTCATGTTGAGTCGAGTACCCATGGCTTTTTGAAAGGCTTCCCAAAATTTTGATTTAAAACGGGCATCCCTATCCGAAATGATAGAAATCGGCACTCCATGCTTAGATATTATTTCCTTGATGTACAATCGAACCAAAGTGTCAAATTTATCGGTATCACGAATGGCTAAAAAGTGAGCCGACTTCGTTAACCGATCTACTATCACCCAAATCGTGTCACGGTCGCTTCTCGTCTTCGGTAGTTTAGTAATGAAGTCCATTGAAATATGTTCCCACTTCCATTCGGGCATTACCGGTTGCACCAACAAACCGGGTGGCTTCTTGTGATCGGCCTTAACTTGTAGCAAGTAAGACACTCACTCACATACTTAGCCACATCACGCTTCATGCCCGGCCACCAATACAAGTCTTTCAAATCAAAGTACATCTTATCCGACCCGGGGTGGACCGAATAAGGCGATTGATGAGCTTCATTCAATATAAGCGTTCTTAAGTCGCCGAAAATAGGAACCCAAAGTCTTTCAACCATGTATAGTCCATTATCATTCTTTCGGTCGAATTGTTGTTCCATGCCATCTAGGTTTTCGTCTCCAAAGTTTTCCGGTAGGGTGGCTTGAATTTGGGCTTCAATGATCCGATCACGAATATTTGGCCCTACCGTGAAGCTCATAGCTCTAGCCCATCTCGGTTTCACTCTCTCCTTTCGGCTCAAGGCATCGGCTACTACATTTGCCTTGCCCGGGTGATAACGGATGTCACAATCATAATCACTAAATAGCTCTAACCAACGCCTTTGCCTCATGTTCAATTCACCTTGGTTAAAGATGTGTTGGAGACTTTTGTGATCGGTGTAAATCACACATTTGGTGCCATAGAGATAATGCCTCCAACACTTTAAAGCAAACACAACCGCTCCCAATTCCAAATCATGTGTCGGGTAGTTCTTCTCATGCACTTTCAATTGACGAGAGGCATAAGCAATAACCTTACCCCTTTGTATAAGAACACAACCCAACCCTTGCCCCGAGGCATCACAATAAACAACAAAATCTTCGATCCCATCCGGTAGTGTCAAAATAGGAGCATCACATAGCATGTCTTTAAGTGTTTGGAAGGCGTTCTCTTGCCTTTCGCCCCATTCAAAGTTTCTATCTTTTTGAGTCAAGAGGGTGAGTGGTTGTGCAATACGGGAGAAGTTTTCAATGAATCTTCTATAGTAACCCGCCAATCCAAGGAATTGGCGGATCTCGGATGGCGTTTCGGGTCTTCTCCAATTCTTGACCGCTTCAATCTTGCTTGGATCCACATGAATACCATCCTTGCTCACTACGTGACCAAGGAAGTGGACCTCTTCCAACCAAAACTCGCACTTGGAGAATTTGGCATACAACTTCTCTTTTCTTAGTAGTTCAAGCACCTCACGCAAGTGCTCAACATGCTCCTCCTTGTCTTCGAGTATACAAGTATGTCATCAATGAACACAATGACAGACTTGTCTAAGTATGGTTGGCACACCCGGTTCATCAAGTCCATGAACATCGCCGGTGCATTAGTCAACCCAAAAGGCATCACGGTGAATTCAAAATGACCATACCTTGTGCGAAAAGCCGTCTTGGGATATCATCTTCATGTACCCGGAGTTGATGATAACCCGAGCGAAGATCGATTTTGAAAAGTGCTTAGCACCTTGAAGTTGATCAAATAAGTCATCGATTCTTGGGAGGGGATATCGGTTCTTCACGGTGAGCTTGTTTAATTCCCGGTAATCAATACACATTCTGAAGGATCCGTCTTTCTTTTTGACAAAGAGAACAGGAGCACCCCAAGGAGATTGGCTAGGGCGAATGAAACCCTTCTCTTGGAGCTCCTTGAGTTGAGTTTGTAGCTCTTGCATTTCGGTTAAGGCTAGCCTATACGGGGCTTTTGCTACGGGCGCGGCTTCGGGAATAAGATTAATACGAAAATCAAGTTCACGGGTTGGAGATAGTCCCGGTAAGTCATCCGGAAAAACATCGGAAAAATCACAAACGATAGGAACGGTCTTCAATTCTACCTTTGGGATGGTAGCACTAAAGACTTTAGAATTCGAGAGATCGGAGATTTCGCCTTGAACCCTAAGGATTTTACCGTTAGCCAAAGGTATCTTAACAACTCTCTCGCCACAATCAATGGTTGCATTCACCGCCGTCAACCAATCCATACCCACTATAATATCAAAACTACCAATATCCAAAGGCATAAGGTCTATGAAGAAATCGACATCTTCCAAAGTTAAGACACAATCGCGAAGTATTTGACTAATTTTAGTTAGTGACCCGTTTACCATTTCAATGTCAAGCACATAGTTTAGAGCACAAGGATGTACATCAATCAAAGGAACAAAATTAGAAGACACGAGGCTGTAATCGGCCCCGGAATCAAATAGGACGGTGGCATAGTGACCATTAAGGAGAAAGGTACCTGCTACTACGTTGGGATCGTTGCGGGCTTCATTTACATTGGCCGCAAAGGCTCGGCCGCGTGGTTGCACTTGATAGCCCTGTTGGCCCCGGTTTTGGTTTGGCCCGACCATTTGGAGTTGATTGGGGTAAACGGCTACTTGAACTTGTTGTCCCACCCATCGAGGACAATTATTACGGTAGTGGTCACGGCTACCACATTCAAAACATTCGCCTCTTCTTTGGTTACCTTGAGGAGGAACGGCCCGAACGGGAGCCACATTCATTGGACCCGCCCTTGGAGCTCTACAATTTCTAGCTTCGTGCCCGAGTTGATTGCAATTAAAGCATGCTCCACATTGGTTATTGGCGGGATGATGCCTGTTACATCTCCCACAGAAAGGATGAGGCCCAAAATAAGCCTTCTTAGCCGGTTCCACTGCCGCCATCACCCTACCCCTATTAACATTTCTAGGGTCAAACTTTCCCATCTTCTTTACCCCACTCGACTCTCCCACTTCTTTCCTCTTGTTCGTTGAGGACTTTCTCAAAACACCACTCCTCAACAAATCTTCAGTCACACTCCCGGCTTGGTTAACCGCATTAGCCAAAGAAGTAGGCATGTTAGAGTTTACATATGATCGGACTTGAGGATTCAAGCCCAATACGAACTTCTGGATGGCCTGAGGCTCGGTACCTACCAAGTGAGGAATGAGGGTAGACAACTCTTGAAATCGTCTAACATAGCCCTTGTAATCGGCTCCCTCCATGTTGAGATTAGCAAACTCGATGGTCAAGTTTTGTAGTTCATACGGAGGACAAAACTTTGCTTTCACTTTGTTCTTGAAGTCAATCCACTCCAAATTATAAGTCCGTCCCAACGTTATTTCTTGGTTCCACCAACTCAAGGCATCATGTCTAAACATGCCGGATGCGTAGGAAATCCGGTCATCATAGGTGCAATGACTCCTTTCGATCACCGCCTCTATCGCCTCAAACCATCTTATACATTCCGTGGGACCACCTTTCCCATCGAACTCCGGTGCCCCACAACTTTTAAAGTCTTTAAATACACACCCTTGACGGTATCCTCCCTGTTGATTATACATGGGCATACCGTTTCCAATTCCCACCGGTCCCTCTTCTTCATTTTCTTCGGCATGAGTTTGGGCATTTTCATTATGTTCATTTTCTGGAGCTTCGTTGTTTTGAGCCACGTTATTTTGCCCAAGATTTGCCGTGACTTGAGCAATAATGGTTGGCATGATATTGGCGATCGTTTGAGCAATCACCTCGGCCATGTTTGGCTCAGGGACCTCACCACGACCCCTTCCTTGGCCCCTACCACGACCTCTGCCACGGCCCCTACCACGGCCTCTACCTCCTTGTACCTCCGGTTGAGGTTCTTCCTCTTCAGCCCTATAGTTCGTTCCGGTTCTCCTGGGTCTCGCCATTTCTATAAAACAAGTGACACGTTGACCCGAGAGTTAGTCTCAAATGCTCACATGTTAGTCACACAAGTAGTCGATGCTCTCATACCGATACTACATACACATTTCATAACATTATGCTAAGGCAAAAGTGTTAGCATCATAAGGGATTTTTACATATCATAACATCAAGTAATCATGCTCATTACATCATGCAATCAAACAACTAACATGAATGATTCAAAGTATAATCCGAATTCGATATGCTCTCTAGTTATTGACCGGGTATGTATACAAGGTGTACCAACGGCTAACCTTCCACCCAATCAACTTCCATTAAGCATATCGGTTCCTTATTATACTTTAAGCCACACGTGCGTAATCCACGATGTCATGAACTTGCTATAATATCGGGTAACCATAAAAGAGTTGATCGGGTTCTTTTAGGGTTGCCACAATATTATACTAAGTTAATGGCATCCCATCATTTTGCCCTAAATCATCACATTAGTTCCAACAATTAACAACAACAACCCATATTAACCATAATCTACAATCAACACCTTGAATTCAAGCTAACACACAAGTGGTCTTAACTACGAACTCACACGGGGATTCACAAAATTCACATTGCACACAAATTTCCTAACCATGCATGCTATATGAAGAGTTTTAACTTAAGCGTAGTCTAGGTCAAACCGCCTAATTCTCTACGACCACGCATGGGCCACCATTCTGTAACACCCCAAGCCGAGGCTCGGAATATCACGGAAATCATATAGCACAAGGTGGAATTACAATAGAACAAGAACTAAATGCAAATAACGATTCAGTGAATCCATTACAAAGACGAAACAAGTACCAAAATACAAAAGGAGCAATAACCATCCAGGTTACAAAGGAGCATTCAAAAGATGGCAATTAATCCTAAGTATAATGCAAAAGAGAAGGTCTATGAATCCTTGATTCATCAAGTCCAATGCCCGGGTTAAACAGCAAGCAAGCAACTATACTCCACGCCCAGGATTAACCTGATTACCTGAAAAGTGTACTAAGCATAGTCAACACAAGGTTGGTGAGTTCGTAGTAATGGTCCACAAGGAACCATAAACAATAATCATAATGTACAAGTAGAGGCTAGACGTGACTTACAGTGAGCCTCTAAGTAACACAACAATATCCAATCAACAAAATTTCATAAGTACGTAAATGCGTGTAATGAATGCTCAATGATATGAATATCAAATGCAAGTACCAAAAGCATAAATAAGTCAACATGCCTATCTTATGCTTGAACGCCAGTCACCAATGCAACGATACCCTTCTGTCATCACAATGAACAAGGTTGTATCTCAAAATCATCAAGATATATATGTCTATATACTCGGAGTCAGGCACTACATCCAAAATGGGTGCATACATCTATGCACCAGGATGTCGGCAATCCCCTGCCGAGGGTTATCAATAATGTATGCAATGCTTACAATCAAATGTAAATGCATCAGTCATGAACCAACAATCAATATACGATGAACTTGAACCAACAATCAATAATCGTAAGTTATAAGCCACTAATCAACATTCAACGAACGTGAACCAACAATCAATAATCACCGATCATAAATCAAATTTCAATTTGAACCAACTATACGTACATACACTTAAGAGGATTCTACTTCCTTCGAGTCCCAGATGCTTATATATAGGGTCACCCGCAGCCTTCCCACCACATCTAAAACCCAATGAAGGCATAACCGACTTCCATGTATGTACGTCAATCCTAACATAAATGAAATACTTAACCAAAACATAAACCAAGTCAACCAAACGAAAAGAACCGTCACATCAATCCAACAATCAAGTCAAACAATCAATAAATCAATAAATGCAAGTAAACACGCCAGGTTCACACTTTTCAGCCCGAATCTCAAGTAAGTAGGGAGATACGAAACTCACCTCGATTGGTTAAGAAAACTAAGATTGATATAAAGTCAAGTTATTATCGTACAATGTTCTCCTCGCGTCCAACACCTAAATATCGATCATATACATTCACATCAACATTCATAAACACATACGTAGTTATCAAGAAAACGGCAAAACCCTAAATAGGTTTCCAAAGTGTTTGTCGACGTTAAATGACTTCTAAGACTCTTAATCAATGTTATGCAAGGTAAGAAGTGAATTAGGTTAAGACTCGGCGCGTAAAAAGGTCCAGAAGGTCAAACTAGGTCAAACAAGGAAAATTTCCAGAAAACAAAGGCCGTAACCTACGGCCTTCAGGGGCGTAAGGTACGGTGGCAAAAATACAACGGGCGTAAACTACGGTCAATATGGGCGTAACCTACGGTCCTCTAGAAAGTTCACTTTTGGCGTAAGGAGTGGCGTAAACAGTGGGTTTTTGGGCGTAAGGTAAAATTTCGGCGTAAGCTACGCCCCAAAGGGCCGTAACTTACGCCCCAACAAAATTGCACTAGCGTAACTTACGCCCCATAGGGCCGTAGGTTACGCCCCCTACTGGGCAACCCACGAACAGCAGCAGCAGTTTAGTGCAGAAACTAAACCCAAAAACCCCCAAATTCGACCCAAATCGATTTACAACGACTTGTAACTCATTTTGAAGCATAACTAAACATCAATAACCATAAATACACATAACCCAACCCACAAATTCGACCAAAACATCACTATCACTTCCAAATCCTTCAAACCCTAACCCTAACCCTAAATTCCATTTTTTTACCATTTACAAGACTTGGAATCCCATCAAAACGACTAGAAACATAAAAGCAAGCATAAATAGAAGTAATTGGGATGAATTTGACTTACCAAAGCTACTCTTTGAGCTAGAACCCGAAATTAGGTCAAAATGGCTAAAATGCAAGACTTCCACCTTTGATTCTTCGATATGACGATAATGTGGTATAGATGGCGATGATTCTAGTGTTATATCCTTTCCAAACACTAAGTAGATGGTAGAGAGAAGAGAAAGAATGGTCTTGCCTTGTTCTTGAGAGAAAGGGAAAAAGAGAGAAAGAGATAGATAGATAGATAGATAGAAGTGAAAGGGAGGAGGAAAGGATAAGGGGGGGGGAAATGGGTCTTGGGGGCTGGTGGGTCATGGACTACCCACGGGCCGACCCGTTTCCCCTCTCAAGCCACAATACAATTAGTTACACATTTAAATACCGACTACACATACAACGACCCGACCAACTTACCACATAGTCATATAATCACAAATGGGCCCAATTATTTCATTCAACAAGTTTGTTAGTCAAATTACACAAAAAGTCAACGGGTCAAAATTCACGGATGTTACAAGACAGATAGAATAGGTAGAAATGAAAGGGAGGAGGAAAGGATAAGGGGGGGGAAATGGGTCTTGGGGGCTGGTGGGTCATGGACTACCCACGGGCCGACCCGTTTCCCCTCTCAAGCCACAATACAATTAGTTACACATTTAAATACCGACTACACATACAACGACCCGACCAACATACCACATAGTCATATAATCACAAATGGGCCCAATTATTTCATTCAACAAGTTTGTTAGTCAAATTACACAAAAAGTCAACGGGTCAAAATTCACGGATGTTACACTTTTAGAGGTGTTCAAAGTGTTAATCAAGTTGTATATAGTCCATAGAGGTGTTTTGGGCTAATATTATGACTTTACGAAGTTTAGGGACCAGTTTTGACGTGGTGTGAAAGTCAAAAATGGGATTAGGGTCAATGGGGGAGTCATTAGTTTATCAAATCAGATCTAATAACTTTTTTCCCAAGCCCTAGCTACCCCTTTGATCCCCTATCAAATTCCTAAGCCGGAAATCCTTCAAAACGTGTGATTCAAGTGAAGTTTGATCAAGATCTCTCATCCTTGCTTTCATCTACAGGTAATATAGACGATTTCCCTTTGATTTGTGATCATAAGAGTCGATCATATGGATCTTACTTTTGGTCTCTAGGGTTGAGATTGATTTGATTATGTTTCGTTGTCGATTATTGGGGTTTTCGGGTAATTTAATGTATTGTAATTGTATCCTCTTGTTCCTGGAACAAGTGATCATGTGAAATCATTATATGAGTCATATTTTGGGTGCATATGAGGTTCATAGGTCGTGGTGGTTGCTATGGTCATTTGATGGTCGAAAATTGCTTGCAAAACTAAGGGTTTACTAGATCTGAAAAATTAGTAATATTGCAAAAATCATATCTCTTTCAATTAGAAGAGTTATAAGATGAATCTTATATTTTTGAAAAGGTCTATGTGTCCTCTTGATTCGATATGAACAATGTTTCTTTTGATTTTGCCCAGATATGGGTGAAAATGTCAATTTCCAGAAGTGGTCGGATTTAAGACGAATTATGTAGGTCTGTTTTGCAGACGCATAACTAATTCATTAGAGATCTTCAAGAGTCAAACTTTATATTTCTGGAAAGGTCTTTGAATTCCCTACATTCCTTAAGAACTAAGTTTTAACTCATTTGGTCGTCTTGAGGTCGAAAAGTCGCCTGCAAGTGAAGGGCGCGAGTCAGTCTTTAGACCAGCACTCCATATGCGGTGCATATAACCTATGTGCGGCGCATATCGGGGCCTGGGAGGTTTCTGGGTGAGTTTTGAAGCAAATATGCGACGCATATTCAAAGCATGCGCCACATAAAGGGTCTGTGAGCCCGTTTGAGGTCCGAAACAAGCGTTTAAGGGTCCTATAAGTGTACCTAAGTTAATGTATGGTCTTATAACCTTATTAGGTTGGGTTTATACATGTTTAATGACTATGAACTTGAGATAGGTTGTCGGGATCACAAACAAGATACATTAACGTTGCTTATTGATCGTCACGAGGTAAGATACACTACTTTGACACGCTGAGGGTTCAACGAAAAGATGGTTTCAAATAATAACTTCCCAACTTATATCTTGAATTGCTTGTGGGTATTCGGGGTTACACGGGAGGTGATATGGGTTATGTAGTTGACCATTGAGACCTGAAATGCAGTCCCAAATGAAGTATAATGTAGTGTTATGTTATGATATGAAGTATAATGTAGTGTATGTTATGATATGAAGTATAATGTAGTGTATGTTATGATATGAAGTATAATGTAGTGTATGTTATGATATGAAGTATAATGTAGTGTTATGTTATGAAGTGATATGCAGTAGCTTGTGATGCTTTGAGATGTAGTATATGTTGTTGATTGTTGATATGTGCATGATTGTATGGCTTGCTCATCTAGTTCACTAGACTTGTTAAGTTGCCATGACACGTGCACGTTTAAGGGCCCAAAACGTAAAAGCAGTAAACATAGTAAATGTTTGGGTAATGCAGTCACCTAAACTAAATAATGCAGGATCGAGCTCGTTAAACTTTGATGCAGGAAAGTGTTAAGCTTAACCCGTACTTGCCCTAGCCCGGCTAAGTGCGTTGACGTAGGTTGCTTGGGTGGCTCCTTGCAACATGGTCATTGAGATGCAGTTGAGTAATACGAGGGGTCTGACCCGCCCTCATTTGTCTTGTGCATACGGATTACTCGGGGATTGGCTTGCCATTCCTTAACGACGTTTGATGTTCAACTGAATGATTGTCATCTAGTCGGGTGTAACTTATGTTACACATTGACGCAGTTAAAATGTAGTAAAGCAGTTAAAACATAGTAATGCAGTTAAAATGTAGTTACGCAGTTAAAAGTAGTAATGGAGTCATGTGGTTATATGTGTGTAATGCAAAATGAAGGATAGGCACATTTAGGGTGTTTCATCCTATTATGTAGTTTTGATGATGTGATATGCTTGATGTCTGTTGTGCCTTAATGACGTTGATTAAATCCACAATGTTTGAAATGGATAAATGTTTTATAACTTGAGTGTTATCTTACTTAGCTAATTCGTTAGCTAACACTTGTCTTTTGAATGTGTTGCTCCCTCAGGTTTAGCGTAGCTGAGGTAGTTGATGAAAAAGAGCGAGGAATGGGTAGATAGCTTGCTGATGACCTTAGCTACATATAGTTGTTGCACATTTTTAGACTCTTGCTTATGTTTTGGCATTTATGTAGTTTGCATGTTATGTAGTCGGTTGTTTTGTGTTGGGCAGCCGACGGGTTTCTATTTAAACTTGTTTTGACGATATGACCGAGTAACACCAATGATTAAAGAAACCAAACAGATTTTAATTGGTTTGGACTTTCAAAGTTTACTTCCGCTTTGTTATAACGCCGTTAGGCGAAAATTTTTGGAAACCCGTATTTTTAAATGAAGGGTGTTACAAGTTGGTATCAGAGAAATGGTTTAAGTGAACCAATGACTATAAGTGTGCCATAGGAATTGGACTTAAACCGATAGACGACAAGTTAGGCTTAAGTAGGTATGCTTAGCTTTGAGATGAAATGCCTTAGGACGGGTTTGGGATGAGTGAGAGTGTAGGAATAAGGCTATATGATGATTGTTTACTGATATGTGAATATGTGTTTTAGCCTTTATTCTTCCGTTTCTCGCTTCTCTATCGCTAAGTTGTGCTATTGCTACGATAGACGGTCCTCGAGGTGATCTTCTATTCCTCTAACTGAATTTGATAAACTTGTGCTTTATATTATGTGAGAAGTTGTTGAGATGGATAAAGGTTGGAGGATTAGGTGAGATGGTGTTCCATCAATGTTGCCTAGCCCATGGGGTTAGTGACAAGGACCGCAAAGGATATGAGATGTTGTATGTGTGCTGAAAATCATGTGAATTGGTATTGATGGGAAAAGAGGCGATACACAAATGTGGCCATGCTTGTGTTGACCGGTGTACAAAGTAATGAAGCTGGAGAGATTTCTATGTAGTGAATCATTATGTGTCGAGAGTAAACATCGTGTAACAACTTTAATGACGTTGATGCCTCGTGTGTGTGGAAATGTGTGAAGATCGGTGAAAAGTTATAGCTGGTTAAATGTTTATGATAATTATGAAGTACATGAAGTTAAATGAAGTCTAAAGGTACGTGAGGAATGAAGTGGTTGGTAGACAATGTTGTTTAGTCTACTAGTTCAAAGGACATGGACTTGAAGTTGACAATTAGAGTTAATGCTGGATATTTGAAGGGTGATAAGCAGGTGATGCACAGAAGGGTTACCGGGTACATGTATGGAAGGATACAGTTACAATTCCGGTCGCGAACGTAATTGTAAATGTATCACGACATGTGTGTGTTTGTGAGACTGTGTCTGTGTTGATCCAACTGAAGAGAAGATGGGAAAGATGGAATCACTGGTTGGTGGCATAATTAACCATGTGAAGAGTATACATGTATCTATGGATTAAAGAATGATGAAGCTGAAGCAAGTAAAGAAGATAACGCTATGGATGATTGAACCTTTTAACCATGAAGCTCTTCCATTCGATGAACACCATGTTATGATGTGAAGTTACCTTCGAGCTGCGAAGTCTTAAAGTTGTGCTTGGGTGTAAGGAAGACGCTTAGATTTTGTTTGAAATTATCTTTCCTAGTCATAGGTGGTATGCGACGCATATTCTGAGTTTTTAAGTTTATGTGGGGCATGTGCAAATGCATGAAAGTTACTGTTCAGAAATGCTCGAGTTATGAGGCGCATGCACCATCCATGCGGTGCATTTTGGTCTATTTTGGATTTATGACTCGCACAGTTTAGATTTCGTTACGGGATGATATATGACGATTGGAACGAGTATTCACAGCTGGAGATTCTTCCTTATATTGCATGAATGTGTGGTGAACTAACACGTGAACCTTTTTAGCCGTTCTATCGCTTACTGCCTTCGCCGGTGTGACGTGAAGGTGTTGTTGATATCCTATATTTGTACAAGATTTTATGTTTGGCCGCTTCTCAAAGATAATGATTTTTTTTCCCTTATGAAAAGTTAAGAGGTTGGATGACGGAGTTAACTATGGATCCTTAAATCACAAGAAGTAGAAGTTTTCAAGAGTATTCGGTTCCGAATTGATCATGTTTCTCGCCTATCTGATTTACTCATGTAAGGCAAAGGTTGTGTATTTCTAAAGTCGAGGTCACTCGTAGTTTTGAGATGTTCTATTAATGTTCTCGGTTTCATTGCGATCGTGAGGTCAAACCTTCTGTTGATGTGTGACGAGTGCTACTTTTATTCAAAAACATCTTTCGTTTTGTTCTCACTTATAGGAAGAAGTTAATGTTTTCGATTGTGGGATGTATTTCTTTCTATAAGATGGGTTTACGATTGGTACTACCATATGATGAAGTTGATGATGAAAGTCCTGTTTAAGTTAATTATACGCTCATTATGACTCTATTGAGTTTCTTGAAGTCCTACATGTTAACGAATGGTCCTTACCATGTCGTGAACTTAAGGGATAAAGTTTAAAGTTTCTCTAGACCGTTCAGTCATTACATTCGGTGATGACATTATTATCTATTCTAAGTATGACGAAGAACATCATGTTGTGTAAGGAACGTTACTACGATTTTCTATAAGTAGAGGCCTAATTTTAAATTCGCCCAAAGTGAGTAAAAGTTAAAGTAGAAGCTGACGCGTAGAATTGAAAGGAACAAGGTTCAATTTAATGTTTAATTCCATGACTATAAGGTTAGGGTAAGCAATTGTCTACAATGAGCCAGTCCAAGGTGATGTTTCTAGAGACGAAGATGTTGGTATTATGTGGGGATTCTGAAAATTCATAAATAACCAGCGTGGAACTATAAGTCTAAAAGTAAGATTTCAGTATCCGAGAACGAAATGACTAAAAGTTGTACTTGAGGAAGTTTATGAACCGTGGTGACATGCTCATTTGGATGCTGCCAGAAGTGTGATACGACCTATTATGATACGAGGTGTAGTAAATTTTATATGTTGACGTGTGATTGGGTTAAAAGCCAAGACTAGACACCGAAAGTTTGGTACCAATACAAAGAGTTTAACGATCCTTTAACGAAAGTGAGGAGTCATGTCACCATGGACTAAGAGACAAAGTTGCGTGGGAAGCGAAAGGTAATGATAAGACATGAGCAGTTAGTAGGAAAGTTGTCCAAGAATGCTTATTTTGTTTTGTGAGCTATTACGCCGTTTCCTTGGACATGAAAGAAAAGATGTGTGATCAAGAAGTGCTCTTAAAGTGTGAAAGTAAATGGTGGAATGTTTTGAATCGAGACGGCCATTATATGAAAATTTTTAAAGATTTTTGACAAAGTATGAGGAAAATGGTGAACTCAAGTGATGCCTATCACTCTTAGATTGATGGGAAAGAGAATGAATGAGTTAGAAACTTGGTAAAACCATATGATGGCGTGATGGTGCCTTGAGATTTATTGTTGTGTTCATAGGCAACAATGATTATGCCATAGGTGTTGGATGTCGTTTCATGATACGACAAATTATTGAAGGGAAATCGTGCTAGATGTAATGCTAGTGCGTAAAATGTGGGAAATCGTGCTAGATGTAATGCTAGTGCGTAATATGTGGGAAATCGTGCTAGATGTAATGCTAGTGCGTAAGACGTGGGAAATCGTGCTAGTGTAAAGCTAGTGCGTAATATGTAAGTTGATTAAAGATGTAAGATGTGGGATTACAATGTGACGTGAGATTTAAGCAAGATATGTTATGAAGTTACGTTTAAGTGGTAAGTCTATGTTGATGTGGTATAAGACATGGATTAAGATGTGAGTATACGATGATATGATGTATATGTTGATATGAAACCAATGTGAACCCGTGGAGAGATATGAGTATTGATGTTAAGGAGTGTTTGTAGTTGGCCTGGTTGAGATCCTTGGCCAAAAGTAAAAGAAGCTTCATAGGAAGTTAATTGAGCTTGTGCTAGTGGGATGGAATCATATTTACGGTGAAAGTTGATTCGAAAGTTATCCTCACCTATATGATGCTGAAATGATTCCGAGGACGGAATCCTCTTAAGGGGGAGGTAATTGTAACATCCCAAACTTTTTAATTAATGGTTGACTTGAGTCGTTAAGTCAACGTAAAGTGTTCGTTAAGTTTAGGGTGGATTAACGCTTATATGTAGTTAAAGTGTTTTATGTGTGAGACTTGAATGTCCTATTAATTGATGTAGAAATATGTTTAAAGAAGAAGTTATGTGCCTTTTAAAGGTGTTCAAAGTGTTAATCAAGTTGTATATAGTCCATAGAGGTGTTTTGGGCTAATATTATGACTTTACGAAGTTTAGGGACCAGTTTTGACAAGGTGTGAAAGTAAAAAACGGGATTAGGGTCAACGGGGGAGTCATTAGTTTATCAAATCAGATCTAATAACTTTTCTCCCAAGCCCTAGCTACCCCTTTGATCCCCTATCAAATTCCTAAGCCAGAAATCCTTCAAAACGTGTGATTCAAGTGAAGTTTGATCAAGATCTATCATCCTTGCTTTCATCTACAGGTAATATAGACGATTTCCCTTTGATTTGTGATCATAAGAGTCGATCATATGGATCTTACTTCTGGTCTCTAGGGTTGAGATTGATTTGATTATGTTTCGTTGTCGATTATTGGAGTTTTCGGGTAATTTAATGTATTGTAATTGTATCCTCTTGTTCCTGGAACAAGTGATCATGTGAAATCATTATATGAGTCATATTTTGGGTGCATATGAGGTTCATAGGTCGTGGTGTTTGCTATGGTCATCTGATGGTCGAAAATTGCTTGCAAAACTAAGGGTTTACTAGATCTGAAAAATTAGTAATATTGCAAAAATCATATCTCTTTCAATTAGAAGAGTTATAAGATGAATCTTATATTTTTGAAAAGGTCTATGAGCCCATTTCTGGGTGATTTTTGAAGCAAATATGCGACGCATATTCAAAGCATGCGCCACATAAAGGGTCTGTGAGCCCGTTTGAGGTCCGAAACAAGCGTTTAAGGGTCCTATAAGTGTTGGGCAGCCGACGGGTTTCTATTTAAACATTTTTTGACGATATGACCGAGTAACACCAATGATTAAAGAAACCAAACAGATTTTAATTGGTTTGGACTTTAAAAGTTTACTTCCGCTTTGTTATAACGCCGTTAGGCGAAAATTTTTGGAAACCCGTATTTTTAAATGAAGGGTGTTACAATCCTTATGCATTTTTGTATGATTCCGGTACTTGTAATTGATTGATATATGGATTGTCCAATCCTTTAAATGCATTCTATATGGTCTCTACTTAATTTTCATGTCGTGTTGTGCTTAGTATGTAACCCTCATGATTCCGCCTTGTTGGGGTGTTACAACGCAGCAGCAGCCGCGACATCACCACCACCACCACCACAGCCGATCCACACCACCACCACCACCACCCGGCGACCACCACCACCACCATCATCTCCAACCACCACCACCAGCCACCACCACCACCACCACCACCAGCAGCAGCGGCCGCGACATCACCACCACCACCACCACAGCCGATCCACGTTGAAGACGAAGCAGATAATCAAAGAGCGGGAACTAGTGTCGCTTCTGCCACTCCTGTAGAAGACGAGGAAGTGAAACCGGCAAAGCTGTTGATGAAAAAAGGAAGAGAGGTGGCAGAAAAGAAGAAGTGAAGCGAAAATGAATGTGTGATATTGACTAGGAGTTGGGTGCATGCTACTGAGGACACGATCAAAGGGAATGGGCAAATGGAAAACGTGTTTTGGACAACAATTGAGAACTTGTTTAACACTGCATCAAAAGAAAGTTACCGTAACATAAGTAAACTTCATGGAAAATGGAACAAAATCAAAGCCGGGTGTAACAATTTCGGGGCTGTGTTTAAAAGGTTTAGTGAGAAGGACGTCAAAGCGGGGCCGACGAGAAGCATATTTTTGATGCCATCCATGAACAATACAAGCGAGAGTATGGGCCGAGTAGATTTGTGTTTGAGAAGTGTTGGGAAATCTTGAGAGGTTTCCCCACGTTTTGGAACGACCACGGGACACAAAAGCAAGCGGCGTGGGTGGATTTGGGTGACGACGGTGAGCCATTAGAGACACAGGGAAATCGGTTGTTGACTCGTTGTTTGGAGATGACCCCATTGTTAGGTCCAGATTTACTGGACTCACTCCAGATTCGACTACTGGAGCCCTACTGAAGATCTGTCCAAAAATGATAAATTACTGGACCTACTCCAGACTTGGAATCAGGAGTCCCTCTGAAGATTTGTTCAGAAATAATAGAAGAACAGTGAGCAAATACTTGTATAGGAAATCTGGAGTATTCCAGATTAGCTCACTGGACTTCACCCCAGTCCAGATCTATTCCACTGAAGTCATTCTCACTGAAGTCAAAGACTGAAGTTGGAATAAAGAAGACTGACAAATGGCGGAGTCCACTGGAAGTCTTACCAGATCTACGACTGGAGGATTGTCAGTGTTCTAGACCTTACAAGTCTGAACACTGATATCGAGGAATTGACTTTTTGCCTTTACACACTTTCCAAAGAATGTTCCACTTGTTCTTTACCAAAGTGCTTACGTGTGTAAAGGTGGTTGGTTAAAAGGATTATTGTCATATTGATGTGACTTTATCCTTGTACCTTAACCAATGCATTTAATGATCTTGTCGGTTCATTAAATGCATGCAACCATATTTGTACGGCACAAATTCACTGGTGAATTTGTTTGCCTATAAATACAAAGTCATATTCTTCGTTAAAATCACTTTTAGCATTAAAGGTGAATTTGTCTAAATACTCTCGATCTTAAACATGGATACTTCACAACTTTAAGTATCTCGATCCAAAGAGTTTATTTGGCAAATATAGACCATTTGTAATTCATAGGTTGTTAGGATACTTACATACTTGTATTATCTTGATTCCGCACAACCTTGTATTTTATTTAACATCATAAATAAAATACACTTGAAAAATTACATTGTGTTCCACCTTTAATTTATTGCTTTTAGTCTTGTATTACTTTGTTTATATTCTTGCATTTATATTCAAGTAATACTAGTCCATTCTAGTGCTTATTAGACTTGTTGTATTTTACACTTCTGAGTTAACCATCGATTTTAGGACTTTACAATTGGTATTAGAGCAGAAGGCTAAACATTGCCTAGATCTGCTTCTTTGATGGCCAACTCAGAAAATACACAAGGAAATTTTAATTTTGGTCCTGATCCTAATGCTAATGCTAATGATCAAAATAATCAAAATAATGAACCACCTGTTAACACTAATCCACCACCTCCTCCTCCTACTCCTGCTTCTCCACATGTGCATGTGCACTATTCAAATAATCTTGTTCCTAAATTCAGTGGGAATAGCAATGAATTTGGTACGTGGAAGGCTAGGATGATATTACATATCACTGGTATTGAGAGAAACATGATGAAAATTTTAAATGAAGGACCTTATGTGCCCACATCACCTCTCAATGCTCTTCTTGATCCTACTGGTTCTAGAAGAGGTCGGGAAAAGAGGGAGGAACATTGGTCTGAAGAGAAGAGGAGATTGGTAAATCTAGATACCCTTCTCAAAAACATGATCCTTGGGGCTGTTCCAGAAACCCTAATTCCCACATTAGTTATTTTTCCCAGTGCTAAAACCATGTGGGATGAACTAATGAACAAGTTTGAAGGAGGAGATGACACCATTGTCACCAGAAAAGTCTCCTTAAACAAGAGGTATGAGTCATTTTTTGCTCAGCCTAATGAGTCTCTCACTGGTACTTACACCAGATTTATGAGTATCATAAACCAGTTGAGAGGTCTCGGGGTTGAGAAGGACAAGGATATACTTCTGTAGAAATTTTGTGATATTTTACCCACCAAATGGTCTCACATGATCCTGGTCTTACGACAAGGTAAAACTCTGCACACACACACTCTTTCTACTTTATATGGAGCTTTCAGGTACACTGAAGAAAATCAAGCTCAGAGAGTTGTGGCAGGACAAGATGCCTATAATCATGCCTCTAGTAGTTCCAATGTGGTTAGTCATACTGAACCACAAAGTACAGCACTAATATCTTCTGAGAATGTATTTTCTATGAAGAAGATGGTGTCTGAACTCATGGATTCTGGAGAAGCCAGTCAAATCTCTCCAAACTGTGATGAAGCTGAAGATGATGACCTGGTTGCTATGATTGCTAAAACGTTTAACCGTTTCAAAGCAAGAGCAAATAGGCCAGCTGGACAATTTGCATCCAGTCCTTCAACTGATAAGACCAATTTGACATGCTTTAAGTGTGGCAAAAAGGGTCATTTCATGAAAGATTGCAGGTCCAGTCAGTTTGCATCCAAGCCTGGTCCATTTACTTCTAATAATAAGCCTGATGATAGCTATAAATCTAAATACAAAAAGCTTAAGGCTCAAATTGCTCTCATGGCACAACAAATGGAAGATAATAATAAGTGCATGATTGCAACAACTGAAGAAAAATGGGTTCCTTCTGATGATTCATCTGCTGATGAAGAAGAAGAAAGAGATTGCTGTTACATGGCTCTGGCAGACGAAGAGCACCTGGTGAAGGAAGATGTCACATCTGGACGATGGGTGGACATTGTTATCAAGAAGGTTAGTGATTATGATTCTGAAACTGACCAAGAATTAAAATTGGACATAGCTGAAGCTCTTAATGCTGATTTAATTTTTGTTGAAACTGTTAGATCTGACTGTGTAAATGGTCTAGAAACAGATTTTTCTGAAATAACTGTTTTAAAATCAAAATTAAAAGAACTTCAAGACATTGAACTGACATTTCAAGCCCAGGTTCTGGTAACTGAACAATTGATTCAAGAAAAACAAGATCTTGAAGTCATTTTAGAGAAAGAAAAACTGGTGATTAAATCATGGCTTGAAACCAGAAAGCCATATGATGCAGGAGTAAATCAATTTCCCACTCAAAAACGAGCTTATTTAGATGGAAATACTCATGTTGCATCATTAATACTAGTAATTGACCGTTTACCAGAGGGGTTCAGGACCACCACTGTTTATGATGAGCCTGTAACTCCCAAGGCCAATATTTTCCTAGTTCAATCCCCAGAGGTTAAGACTGGAGCATTCCAGATGACTGCTCCAGTTCAAAAGGTCAATCTGAAGAAACCTTTGCCTCAGACCAATCCCCTACCTAAGCCTAGAACTGGAAAGGCTCATGTATCATCTGATGAAAATGTTTTGTCAAGGTTAGAGAGCCAGATTCAATTACTGACTCGTCAATTTCAAAGTTTTAATGCAAGATTAAACTTTATTGAGGGTACTTCATCTGGCCCTAAACAAAATACCAAACCTTTTGCAAAGAAAGATAAATTTATTTCTCCAGTTGAGAAAAAGAAAAAGGTTTCAAAACTATCAACCCCAGTGGTCTTTTCAACTAAGACCACTGTTTAAGAAAGTGAACTAAACCAGATTGCCTCAGGGACCTATAAGGGAGGGTCCAGTGAACCCATCAGTCGATGGGTTCCCAAATCTAACTGATAATATCTGGTGGATGTGCAGGGCGATCGAAATAAATATATCTGGTATCTTGACAGTGCAGCTGGCAGGACGATGACCGGATGTAAGACCCTACTGGAGGAGTTCGTAATTTCTGACGGACCCTCCATTACTTTTGGAAATGATGGTTGTGGAAAAACTGAGGGATACGGTGTTCTGAACAATGGACAAGTCAAGTTTAAACGAGTTGCATTTGTGAATGGTTTGAAATATAACCTGATCAGTGTAAGCCAACTGTGTGATGATGGCTATCAAGTTCTATTCAATATTGCTCAGGGCATTGTATTCAACAAGGACTGGAAGGTAGTGTTGATTGCTCCCAGAAAAGGGAATGTGTACGTGATGGATATGGAAAGCTCTCCTTCAGAGCAGTGTTTCTATACTCATGCTGATGAAGACACAAACTGGTTATGGCACAAAAGGTTATCCCATTTAAATTTCAAAAATATTAATAAGTTGTCTAGAAAACAACTTGCAGATGGGATACCTTCAGTTTCCTTCAAAAAGGAAAGGCCATGTCCAGGATGTGAGATGGGTAAGCAGAAAAGTACCAGTTTCAAGACCAGACAGAATTTCAGCATATCTGAACCTCTTCATATGCTTCATATGGACCTCTTTGGTCCAGTGAATGTTCAGACTCGTGCTGGTAAAAGATACACCCTGGTGATCGTAGATGAATTCTCCAGATATTGTTGGGTGATCTTTCTCAGGTCTAAGAGTGAAGCTGCTGCTGAAATCATCAGTCTTATCAAGCAAATTGAGCTCAAGTACAGTCGAAAAGTGTGTCAGTTAAGAAGTGACAATGGAACAGAATTCCAGAATGCAACTCTGGAGTCATTCTGTACTGACACTGGCATCTCCCAGAATTTCTCATCAGCCCGCTCTCCAGAGCAAAATGGAGTTGTGGAAAGGAAAAATCGAACGCTGATAGAAGCTGCCAGGAGTATGCTTGCTGAATCTGGCCTGTCTACCAGTTTTTGGGCTGAAGCAATTGCTACTGCTTGCCACACCCAGAACCGGTCAGTGTATGTGAAGCGACACAAAAAGACAGCCTACGAAGTCTTAAGAAATAGAAAACCATATATTGGTTATTTTCACGTTTTTGGATGTCCCGTTTACATCCTGAATGACTCTAGTCAGTTAGGCAAATTCGATGCCAAAGCTGATGAAGGGTATTTCTTGGGCTATTCAGCCATTCGCAAGGCCTTCAGAGTCTACAACAAGAGACTGCAGAAGGTCCAAGAGTCAATTCATGTTACATTTGATGAATCAAATGCTGCAATCAATAAACAGCCAATCCTTGGTACTCCCCCAATAACTCCAATTGTCTTATGTGAATCTGATCCTATCAACTACAATAAAGATTCAGAAGACACAGTTTCCAGTCACCCTGATCTGGAACCTGTTCAGAAAAAGAAACTCTCCGGTAGTACTCCATTCTATCCTTCTATTATTTTCAAACTACCCTCTGAAATTAATATTGGATCAGATGTTCGTACTACTCCTCAGTATCAGTATCAGTTGAGAGCATACCAAAAATGTGTTCAAATGAAGAATTTCAAACTGAACCAGTACTTCAAGAAATGCCTTTAAATGATGAATTTCATGATGCAAATCGTGATTTAAATGATTCAGATGAAGATGTTGAAATAGTCTGGCAGGATCCTCATCCTGAAACTCAACTGATCACTTGCACTGATATTGTTGACAGTAACAATCCTGGTCAGTACTCCAGATGGACAAAAGCTCATCCTATTGATCAGATCATAGGTGACTCCAGTCGTGGAATTCAGACCAGAAGAGCCTCCAGTGATCAATGCTTGTATGTCAGTTTCTTATCACTGAATGAACCAAAGAAGATTGACGAGGCTATGGAAGATCCAAGCTGGGTGACTGCTATGCAAGAAGAGCTTCACCAGTTTGAAAGGAACAAGGTCTGGTACCTGGTTCCTTTTCCAGTTGGAAAGAAAGAACCAATTGGAACAAGATGGGTCTTCAGGAACAAGGTAGATGAAGATGGTCACGTAATCCGAAACAAGGCCAGACTGGTAGCACAAGGCTACTGCCAGTCAGATGTCGATTTTGATGAATCATTTGCTCCAGTGGCTAGACTTGAAGCGATCAGAATATTCTTAGCATTTGCTGCTCATCATCAGTTCAAGGTCTACCAGATGGATGTAAAGAGTGCTTCCTTGAATAGAAAACTTGAAGAAGAAGTTTATGTCAGACAACCACCAGGTTTCGTTGATGAAAAACATCCACATTGGGTATATCGTCTGGACAAAGCGCTTTATGGCCTCAGACAAGGCCCACGTGCCTGGTATGATACTCTGACTAAACATTTATTGAAAAATGGTTTCAAACGAGGTGCAATTAACAATACCTTATTTATTCTTCATGAAAAAGGTAATCTGTTAATGGTACAAATTTATGTTGATGATATTATTTTTGGCTCTACTGATGATAAAATGTGCAAGAAATTTTCAAAAATAATGTCTACTGAATATGAAATGAGTTTGATGGGTGAATTAACGTATTTTCTTGGACTCCATATTAAACAGACCAGAGATGGTATTTTTATTAATCAGGAAAAATATGTTAGAGATCTTTTAAAGAAATATGATATGAACTCTTCACCATCTAAACCCACTCCAATTTCTGCACCATTGACACTGGACTCTGATCCAGATGGTAAACCAGTGAACACCACTGTCTATAGAGGCATGGTCGGTTCACTGATGTATTTAACTGCCAGTAGACCAGATATTATGTTTTCAACATGTTTATGTGCCAGATATCAGTCTAATCCAAAAGACTCTCATATGCTTGCTGTAAAGCGCATACTGAAGTACCTTAAGGGTGTCCTCAGTTTGGGTCTTTGGTATCCTAAAGGCTCAGGCATGGATCTAATGGGTTATTCAGATTCAGATCATGCAGGTTGTAAGATAGACAGGAAATCCACTACTGGTGGATGTCATTTCCTTGGTGGCAAACTGGTCAGCTGGACCAGTAAGAAGCAAACTTCAGTTTCATTGTCCACTGCTGAAGCTGAATACGTGTCTGCAGCCAGTTGTTGTGCTCAGATACTCTGGATGAAGAACCAGTTGCTTGATTATGGTATTAAGTATTCAAAGACCCCAATCTTTTGTGATAATACCAGTGCCATTGCTATCTCGAACAATCCAGTCATGCACTCCAAGACGAAGCACATTGATCTCAGGTATCACTTCATTCGTGATAATATTGTGAAAGGCAACATTGAACTCCATTTTATTCCCACTGACAAACAACTCGCTGACATTTTTACTAAACCTCTGGATGTCAAAACTTTTGAATATCTTATTGGTGAGTTGGGAATGTTAAACCCTTAAATCTGGAACCTTGGTATTGAACGCCATTGTGTACTACTGAGGATCCTTGATTTAAAGATTTATAAATCTATGACTGCTTAGATATCGAACGCCATTGTGTACTATCTTTGCATTAATAGATTTCTGGATCAACATTCCAGGGGGAAGACTTGAAAGATATTTTTCTTCTTAAAAATGTTTTAAGTTCAGGGGGAATTTATTAATTTATTTTCTCACTGGACAAAATTTTACAGAAAATATTACTGATACCTTGTAAATGTGTCCCTCTCACTGGTAATTAGATAGGTTGAAGTGCATGTTTGAGGTGACTTTTGTCTCCTTGTAAATGTGTCCCTCTCACTGGTAATTAGATAGGTTGAAGTGCATGTTTGAGGTGACTTTTGTCTCCTTGTAAATGTGTCCCTCTCACTGGTAATTAGATAGGTTGAAGTGCATGTTTGAGGTGACTTTTGTCTCCTTGTAAATGTGTCCCTCTCACTGGTAATTATAGTTGACGTGCATGTTTGAGGTTACCAGTCTCTTTCAAATGGTTTTCACTGGTACTTTACTGGAGTGTCCCTCCAGTGTACCATCAGTGCATGCTTCACTGGACTAATCCACCAGTGATACTGGAGTGTCCAGTCAACCTCCAGATGCATTGATATGTCAGTCATAATACTTTTTATACTTGGCTATTGTGCGTGCTACGTATGCAAAATCTTTTGAAAATATATTTATCTTGATATTTATCTTATTATCCTACGTGGCATGTAAATTTTTCAAAGAAATGATGGTATTTTTACCTTGGGAAGACAAAAAGTGCAACTTGTTACTGTTTGTGGGCTGTAAACCGTCACACATTTATGTGTGATGTGATGTATTTAATGCGGATCTCAGAACCCGATCAAAATTATATTTGATAATTTCAAATTAACCGTTTTCACTTTCATAAACATTTACTTCGAACATATTTACTCCCAAATCTTTCAAATTCCTTCATTTATTTCTTTTTCATTCAATTCACAATCATAAATCTCTCATATTTACTTCAATTCATTAAATCTTCATCAAAACCCTAATTCTTCAATTTCATCTTCATATATCTATCATATTCAATGGCACCAAGACAATCCAGTTCTCCTAAAAATCTGCTCGCCGCCGAATATGCTCATGTTCCAAATATTGTTAAGGCACCCCATATTACTCTTAAGGCTAAGGCCATCAGAATCAATATGAACAATTGGTTGGCTAGACTCACTAGCACCACTCATGCTCCCACCTCTCTCATCGGACGACTGAATACTTTTTTCCTCAGTTGTCCACTCTATGGTGCTCTCACACGTAATCCAGGTAAAACGTATCATGATTACCTGTGTGAATTTTGGTATTCTGCTGTGTATGTTGAAAACACTAAATCCATCAACTACACATTGCAACAAGGCGCCAGGTCTTTCACTCTAACTGTCGATTCTCTCAGAGATGTTCTTCAGTTAAATTATTTGGCTGAGAATGAGATGGCAATTCCTCTCCCTACTGGTATAAATTTCAGGGATGTGTGTAGATTGATGGGGCACACTGAAATATTGGATGAACATGGCCAGTTGTTAAGGAAAGGCACAATCTACATGAGCAAACTGACAGACTCATGGAGATATTTCTTCACTCATTTGGTTGAGTGCTTAGGTGGCAGTTCTGGAGGATTAGATCAGATTAATCAGATGCAGCTCCAGATTGCCTACTGCCTTTGGTTTGGATATAGAGTTGATTTCGCTCAGATCTTCTTTGATGATCTGGTGGACCGTCTGAAGGTGAAAGGTAGAAAACCACACATTCCATACATTCGTTTTCTTTCACTGGTATTTTTAAGAGCCCTAGGTGCTGAGTATGATTATGAAACAAATCATTTCTCTATGTGTGAATATCTGAGGGAATTAAGTTCCCTAAAATCAAGAGCTGGTGAGGTTGAAATTCCTGCAAATATGTTGGGTAATTTTGGAAATGATGCACCTGAAGAGCAAGAAGAGGCTCCAGGTAGGGGTCAGATTGTTGTAAGACCCACTGGAGTCATTGATGTTGAAAATGTGCAACCAGTGACCCAGGTGGCTCCTGAAGGTCAACAACCAGAAAATGTTGACCCTCCTAGACGACCAAGATCAAATAGACGCCTTATGAGGGCTGGAGTTCAGGTGAATCCAGATAGAGCCGATGCAACCCATCCTGGTGATATTATGAATATTGATGGGTCTTCTATTTTTGAGGAAGAAAATGTTGTTCAGATTGATGAACAAGAAAATGTTGAGCAGGTAGAGGTTGTTGAGCAGGTTGAAAATGTACAAGTTGTTGAGCAGGAGACTGGTGTGCAAGATGCTCAGATTGACTTGAATGTAGAAGTTGGTGAACAGGCTGGTGATCAGCCTGGTAATGAAACAGTTGGTGAAACATTTGTCTGGGATGAGGCTCATTCACCCATGTCAGAAGGTAATATTTTTGATACTGACATGAGCTTTCTGGGTGAAGAAGTAGAAAATGTAGTTTCTTCTGTTATTGCTTCAGTCACCCAACCATTTACTGAAATGCCACCACCTCCACCAGAATCAAATATTCCACCACCAGAATCCAATATGCCACCACCACCAGAATCCATTAATGCACCACCACCACCACCACCTTCAATTCCACAAACAACTCCATACTTCAATCCTCCCATAATTCAAATCTCACAAACTCAACCACCACCACTTGAAACACCAATCGACTTATCTGAACAACGTGTGCTGGACTCAACAGTTGTAACTGCTGAAACTTTATCTGAAGAGGTCTGGGCACAAGTACCTTTAATGACCAGAATGACTTCTGGTTTGGCACCTCCCAGTGGTCTCTCTACTTCGTCTTCAGCCGAGGTCCAAGGCCTTTTAAGTAAGGTGGCGGACCTGGAGAGATCACTCCAGTCTTCATCACAGGTTGTTTCTGATTTCAAATCTTTATTGTCAAATAATCTTTCATCAGAAATGAATGTGTTTGCTGAAAATGAGAAGCTGGTAGTCGAGAAGTTGAATGAGCTGATACTGGCCACCAATAACAATTCTGAAAATCTCAAAGTGGCAGTCCAGGGATTAGAAGCAAGACTGGTTAGTTCTGTTCAGACTGCAGTGAAAGGTGAACTTGTTCAACCACTGGCAGGTCTGACAAATGAAGTTCAGAAGTTGGTTACCAGGGTTAGTAGTTTGGAGAGTAGGCCAACACTTGATCAGAATGCTGTTGTTAGCACTATCAGTGATGAGTGTGCTAAAAAGTTCAGACTTGGTATGTTGAAAGAAATATCTGAAGAGATTTCTGGGTCTGTTCTTTGAACAATTCAAGATGGTTTGTTGCCACAAGTTGTGAAGATGATAGAAAATGAAATGCCAAAGCACTTGTCTTCAGAAATTGATTTTATCAAGAAGGAAGTGACGAAGCTAAGGCACACTGTAAACATCACAACTCCAACTGCTGGAAGAACTTTTGGTGAGACAGACAGATATATGATTGAACAATTATGGAATGCCCACAAGTCTCAAACTGGTGGACATTCCAAGGGGGAAAAGTCGTCTGTTCAAGAAGGTTTGGTTAAGAAAAACAAAGAAGTTGTTGCCAGTGCTATTGAAAAGGCCTTTGCTACTGAAAGCATTGTGCAACAAGAAAGGGTGACTGGTACTGATGCCAGTGCACAAGAAGCACAGAAGGCACTTGGCACTGATGCCATTGTGCAGGTTGAAGAGGCTGTTGGTACTGATGCCAGTAAGCCCCAGTTTGAAGCTTTCCCAGATATCATAACTACGCAAAAGTCAGTAAAAAGAAAGCAACACGTGATATCTGGAGAAGAGACTGAAATTGCTGGAAGTTCATCAGAGTTTCCTACTGCTGATGATGACACCTCGAAAAGACTGGAGCAAGAATGCATTATGATAAAAATATTCAAGAAAAATCAAAGAGATGAACTGCTGGCCCACAAAAGGGAGATGGCAATCATGGGGACTCTGGATTCATACAATGCTGGCAGGTTGGGCATACTTATTGATGTGTACAAAAAGATGAAGGATGACCCCAGAGTTCATCAATGTCTGGATGCATTAGATGATGTTCACATTCGCTCCAGGTACTCTGAAGAAGAACAATTGTATGATGCTGTAACTTATGGTGTCAGCGTACCTGAACTAATAAGGCAGAGAACGGAGGAACTGGTGAACCTCCAGAGAAAGATTAGAAAGAATGTTGGTGCTCTGGAGATAGAGTACAGGAAGAAGATTAAAGGCTTGCCTAAACTTACTGCCAAACAGCTCAAAGCAATTAAAGATGCAGATCTGAGCACATTCATTCCTCTAGATACTTCACTCAAAATCAATCGTGAACAACTCCAGTCTGCCGTCGAACAGCAGAGAGTATCCAAGGAAACTGAACAGATGATCCAGATGGCTAAGCAGAAAGCCAAGTATGATGATATGTTGAAATTCAGGGCTGATACCAGAAGGATCATAAGTGCTGAAATCAAACTCTCTGAAAATCATTAAGGCATGACCAGGTTAAATATAAAGTTGACCAGAGAGGGTAACTTTACTGATGAAAGGAAGAATGCATCAGTCCAAGCTTTTGGATGGACTGAACTGAAGGATATAGGATTAACTTTCAAAGGAAAAATTGATTTGTCTCCTGACGTCAAGGCATTTATGAAGAGGATTGAAAAGGTTTGGATAAGAATACAACAGATGGAAGCTGTTCTGGGTATAAGACCACCTGTTTCAGTACCATCCTCTCCATCACCCAAGAGAAAGGCTTCTGAAGATGCTCCTGGACAGACATCGAAAAGAAGGGCCTGACTCTTATATCATTTACTTGTACTTGTATTTATTTTCACAAAATTGTAACTTATTTTCTGTTGATGGCTGTAAATATAGTTGCATATTTTGTTTCACAAAGTAAATGATCAGATTTAGTCTAAGTTAGAATTAAAAGATGAAACTGGAACACTAATGATCTATAAAGTGTTTCCCAGTAACAATAAATTTTTAGACTAAGTCAAAACAAGTGTTTTTCAAGCATACAAAGTTGTATAGATATAAGCTTGAAAACACTTGCATTATTTCTAAACAAATAGGGGGAATTTGTTAGGTCCAGATTTACTGGACTCGCTCCAGACTCGACTACTGGAGCCCTACTGAAGATCTGTCCAGAAATGATAAATTACTGGACCTACTCTAGACTTGGAATCTGGAGTCCCTCTGAAGATTTGTTCAGAAATAATGGAAGACCAGTGAGCAAATACTTGTATAGGAAATCTGGAGTATTCCAGATTAGCTCACTGGACTTCACCCCAGTCCAGATCTATTCTACTGAAGACATTCTCACTGAAGTCAAAGACTGAAGTTGGAATAAAGAAGACTGACAAATGGCGGAGTCCACTGGAAGTCTTACCAGATCTACGACTGGAGGATTGTCAGTGTTCTAGACCTTACAAGTCTGAACACTGATATCGAGGAATTGACTTTTTGCCTTTACACACTTTCCAAAGAACGTTCCACTTGTTCTTTACCAAAGTGCTTACGTTTGTAAAGGTGGTTGGTTAAAAGGATTATTGTCATATTGATGTGACTTTATCCTTGTACCTTAACCAATGCATTTAATGATCTTGTCGGTTCATTAAATGCATGCAACCATATTTGTACGACACAAATTTACTGGTGAATTTGTTTGCCTATAAATACAAAGTCATATTCTTCGTTAAAATCACTTTTAGCATTAAAGGTGAATTTGTCTAAATACTCTCGATCTTAAACATGGATACTTCACAACTTTAAGTATCTCGATCCAAAGAGTTTATTTGGCAAATATAGACCATTTGTAATTCATAGGTTGTTAGGATACTTACATACTTGTATTATCTTGATTCCGCACAACCTTGTATTTTATTTAACATCATAAATAAAATACACTTGAAAAATTACATTGTGTTCCACCTTTAATTTATTGCTTTTAGTCTTGTATTACTTTGTTTATATTCTTGCATTTATATTCAAGTAATACTAGTCCATTCTAGTGCTTATTAGACTTGTTGTATTTTACACTTCTGAGTTAACCATCGAGTTTGGGACTCTACACCCATTAAGAGACCATTGGGGCGTAATGTTAGTCGAAAGTTGTCCCAAAGTTCTGATGCAGGTTCAAGTAGATCATCTACCGGGTCGGAGGCGCTACTTAAACTCGACGAAATGCTCAAGTTGCAAAAGGAATCGATAAAGACAGATGAAGATCGAATGAAGTTTGAAGAGGATCGGAAGCAAAAGAAAGCCGCTCGTCACAGGAAGGAAGTTATGGAGGCGTTTAAGTTTCTTCAGAACTCGGTCCCCACTGATTTGCCCAGAAAAGAGATGAAAGCGCTTCTCATCTATCGTTAGTCTTTGATGGAACAGTTTGGGGATGAATTTGTAGCGATGGGTGGCAGTGACGATGAAGACAACGAGTAGTTTTTATGTTATCATGTTGTTTTCGTTTTGTTTTAAAATAAATTGTCGTTATGTTTTATCGTTATGTTTTTTTAATTTTGTTGTAACTTTTTTTAATTAAATGTTGTGTGTTTTTATAATTTTAATGTGTTTTTTCAATTTAATGTTGTGTGTTTTAATGTTAAATAAATATGTTGGTTAAATATATTTAGTTATTAGAAAAATGTTAAAAGAATTGATGATGTGGCGAAGAAGTTCTGAAGAAGTTGTCCTTATAGACAGTGAGTGTCCTGAGGGGAGTACTGAGTGATGTGATGCTGACGTGCCAGACAAGAAGTCCTGAGGACTCCCTACCTATAAGCACTGGCCTAACAAAAACTTATTTCATTCCCACTTAATTACTTATTGTAACTTAAGTAATAGCATTATTAATTATATATATCATGTTTATATTTTGTGAAACGGTTATCAATTATAATAAATGAGTTTTATATCTATAGATAATTAAAGCTAGTTTACTTTGTAAGATTACAATTATCTATGTTTAAGTGTTACTTTTAAACTTAAAAGAGTAACTGATTAACCGGATGGTTTCGTTCGAGTATCAATTGAACAAAATTATCTTATTAACTTATCACAAGTATCCGTAGTTTTGACATGAGTTGTTGTTTTGGATGTATACAACCTATCCTACCCACAAAAAGTTATTTGGAAAAATAAAATAAAGTAATATCAACTAGGTTAGATCAAGTGTTCAAAATGTTTATCTTGAGAGACATGTCACACCTCATTTTTTTTCCTAAACATATGATAGAACCTAGAAATAATATATCTATACATAAGGTCTTGTTCTTTTTTTACTTAATAGAAATAATATATCTATACATATGGTCTTGTTTTTTTTACTTAATAGACTTAATAATTAAGAACTTATGCATTCAGTCAAATTTCATTTTTTTTTTACTTTAATAAACAAAAATAACCGTCAATTACTTTTTTACTTAATGCATACATACATTATTTATACATTCAGCACTTAATACAAATAAAAATGACTCTAAACTAAGGGGGTGTTTGGCATTGGTTTCAAAAAAGATTTTGCGTTTTCAAAACTGCGTTTTCTCTTTATACAAACGTAAATCACTTTTTCAGTCAAACAGTTTTTCTGATTATTTGTGTTTTACAAACACAGTAATTAGATAAGTAAGGAAAATACAGTTTACATCCGAACTTTCTCATACTAATTTAAGTTAGTTACATTTTAGCCCTTTCGATATATAAGTATAACTAAACACTCCCAAAACACTTGAAATCGTGTGCACCGTGAATCCACCCAGAATCCCAGATAGACGGCACACAAAGTCGCACCCAAAATGTTTCTGCGGAAATTCGCACGGGCATCATCACTAATGATGATGTCAAAAGTGAAAGAGACAACAGGGATCGTGGGTCTTGAGGTTGTTCCAAACGCGCGTGAAGTCTTAATCGGTCTATACAACAAAACCCTAACCGAGATCAAGCGTGTTCCTGAAGACGAAGGTTATCGTAAAGCTGTCGAAAGCTTCACGCGCCACAGACTCACTGTTTGTGAAGAGGAACAAGACTGGGAAGCTATCGAAAAGCGGCTCGGCTGCGGTCAAGTTGAGGAATTGATTGAAGAGGCTCAGGATGAACTTAAACTTATTGATAAAATGATCGGTTAGTTTTGCTTTTCTTAAAGTTCTTTACTTTTTAATGTTTTTTGAAGTATTTGATATGTATATATGTTTTGTGGGGTGGGTTAGTTGTAGTACAATCGGAAAAAAAAATTACAAAAAGTACAACCTTCTTCCTTCTTCTCCGGCCACCTTCTTCTCCGGCGACCGCCACACCTCCTCCTTCTTCCTTCTTCTCCGGCGAACAACCACTGCCACCACCTCCGGCGACATCTCCTGCGAGAATCAGGTTCGTTTTCGGGTGGATACGGGCCAGAGGCCCTTATCCGTTCTAAACTGACCGTCAAGGGACGCATATGGGAATCGTATGGATTTGATGGGCGGCGATCCAAGAGATGGTGACGGTTTGCTACGGTACGGGCGAAGCCCTTGCTGCCGGCGCCGTGGTTGGGGTGGTCGGAGATGATGGTGGCTGGTGGTGGTTGTCTCGCTGGAGAAGAAGAAGGTGGTGGCTGGCGGCGGCAGTCTCGCCGGAGAAGAAGCAAGCTGCTGGCCGGAGAAGGAGAAGGAGGAAGAAGGAGGAAGAAGGAAGATCTGAGCCGTCCAAAGCTTTGATCCAACGGCTGGAGATTGTACTTTTGTACTTTTTTTTACCCTTGTACTACAATTATCTTTCCTCTAGTGTATATATATATATATGCTGGTTGAAATGTGATTAATTGTTGGATAAGATGATTGGTTAGTTTTTGAAGTATTTGAAATGTATATATGTTGTGTATATATATATATATATATATATGCTGGTTGAAATGTGATTAATTGTTGGATAAGATGATTGGTTAGTTTTTGAAGTATTTGAAATGTATATATGTTGTGTATATATATATATATATATATATATATATATATGTATGCTTGTTGAAATGTGATTAATTGTTGGGTTTTTAATAATGGATAACCGATCCATTATTAGTCTTGCATTGACCGGTGTGACGGCTAACATGAGAGGTGAATCGTGTAAAACTATTAAAGTATTAAGGTAAAATAAAGAGATGCTTTTAGGGTTTGAAGAAATGTAGATGGATTTAGTATTGTTTTTAGCTAGCTGAAAGGAAAGGGAATAGGTAAGTGTTACTAGGTATGTAAATTTGATTTTTCGTTAGTGTTTTGGATTGGAAGTGGATTTGGAGTTAATAAGTGGGAGTATATGGCTTAAAAGCTGTGTTCGGAGTTAAAAAAAGTGCTTTTTACCTTTAAAAGAGTTGAAACGTACACAATAAGCTATACGCACTTGACGTATGCACTACCTAGTGTTTTCGTACTTCCTTTTTTTTGTAAGCCACGGTAATCACTTATTTCATAAGGGAACTATTCTTTGTGAAAAAAGGATATATGTTTGTTGATTAGTGTATTTTTTTCCTTACAATCTCTGATATACCCGCATGTTTGTGAGACAAAGTATGATATGTTGACCCTTGTGAGAAGGCAAGGATTGAAAGCTTATATGAAGTATGAACATTTTAATGTCTGTATTATACTGACAATTTTCTTCTATTGTGTTTTCATGGTATCCATGATCCTGCTTTCTGGGTATATATACTCCACAAATCATACTTATGCATTCTGCCATGGATTTGTGATGAAAAATAGGGTCTCCTTTCACTCTTCCACTGGTCGTTGGTATTGTCTTTAAATAAATTTGATGTGGGTATATATTTCAGAACCCTAAGTTTGGTCCTCTTTTCACGGGGTGTCACTGATATATGTCAAGCATGCAGTTTATTGATCAGTAAGTCTCTTCTTTTGGGTCAGAGTTGAAAACTGGTATCTGTTTTTTGTATATCTTGCAATTTTGTGTTCGCTTTGCAATTTTACATTTGATCTTTAGGGTGGTGTTAAGGTCTACGGTTCGGGATCGGGTAATGAGAATTGAGATGATAGATGGTGTCTGGTTTGAAGGTATGCAATCCAAAGTTAATAATCATACCTCAAAGTTGGGGCTTCTTTGTCATACATTCTAAAGAAGGTATGTCTTAGAAATTGATTAAGATTCCCATTCCACCCTGTTATTAAATCCATACCCATAGTGATTTCTGACGCCAATGCTACCTCATTTTTGTTACTGATTCAACAGCTACTAGTTGAATTGAATGGCTGAAAGTATAGTAAAAGCTACAAACTGCTTTTCTATGTCTGTTATCTTTGGTATGTGGGTGTTAAAACTGTAGTATCTGTATTTGACATATATTGTGAACTTATAACATGACGATGCTTAGTTTTGGGGTCTTGTTGAGTGTCTGAACTGTTTTGGTTATATTACACTTCTGCCAGTCCTCGTAGATTCCCTTAATCCCATTTTTCCCAGAATGGTACTCTTTGAAGTATTGTGAACTTATACTTTTTGTAGTTTAATGATCTGAATGTAAAGTTATTTTATAAACTTTTTGTTGTTCATATTGAAGTGTTCAGCATGGATTATACATCTAAAGTTTGACACACTCTTATTGGCAGTCTTTTGATATGCGATTAAGGTAGATTTTGGAACTTATTCGTGATTTGCATAAAGTTTTGTCCATTCATGTACGTGCTACTTGACCTAGAAGTGATTGATTTTGGTAACAAAAATTTGGTTGTTTAGTGTGATGAAAATTAGAAAAAGTGAGAATGAAAGGGTATGCTTTTGTTGGTTACAGTTAGAATAACAGAATGGGTAATGGGTCAAAACTCAAAACAGGAAATCTCGATTTGGCTTAGATTGGGTTGGATTGACCCAAAACACTTTCTCTCCATATTTCATACCTTCTTATTTTTAGTTATTCTGTTAGTTATTACAATATCTTTTTTATTTGAAGGATTGTGTCAGATATTAACACAAAAGCTTTAATAATCTAATGTATTGAATAAAATGACGTAGAAGGTTTTATGCATTAGAATACACTTGGACAACCATCGGCCTGTTTGACACATTTCCTTTGTAGTTGATCTCTAAATTCTGCCCATTTGACACATTGGAGATGAAACATAACCGAATTGACCCATTCTTAACCCACCTGGCTATACACAGTTTTGCTTTTGAGTATATACTAATTCACCGGATATAATTAAACACTTTAGGAACAAGAACAATCTTTGGATGTAGGGTGATTGTGTGTCAGTGTGTGTGTGATGAACACTTGTTTGCTTTCTAGTTATTATTTTGCATTTATGCTCTAAAAGGAGTGGTCAGCAAGACAGCAACCATTCTTCCGGAAGCTATAGATTTTAATCTCTCTTGAACCTGTTTGCTTTTTAACTTTGATTCTTTGCTCCTGATAGAAGGAAACTCTTTTTACTATTTCTAATGCTCGTATAAGTTTACTGCAACCATGGCCACTGCTAATAACTTAATCCCAATTAGTTGTTAGAATAATTTATAGAAAAGAAACTCAATTCACTTTTAAGGTCTTTTAATATTGTTAAATTATGGGAAATGAGTCTTCTTTTTTCATGTGTTACCTGAGTGAATTGTCATTTGACCTTTCTTCCACAAATGCAAATGGTATTGAATTCTTATTGTGTTGGAATGCAGAATGGGACCCATGGGATGTAGACGATGATTATGAATGTGAAATATTACAAAACGATGCACCAGTTCCAAAACACGTGCCACTGCACCGACCCGGTCCGCTACCTGAGGAGTTCTACAAGACCTTGGAAGCTGTCTCCAAGAGTGGAAAGTTGGAGCCAAAGAAGGATGAGTCAACAAATCCCGTGAGTTCACAGTGAGTGACGGTAAAAGTTTTATGGTTGCTTTTTACTGGGAATTTTTTTTGTATTTTACTTGTGTCACCAACCTTGGCTTTGGTTTGTCAAATGATTTTAATCTTCCCCTACTTGATTTAGGAGGTTAATAAGCTTAAACTCAGTTGTTGTTTTTATGGGTTCTAAGAAAAGTTACCTATATGTTCGATGTGTTAATTTTGTGTTTTGGTTGGTATATTTATACTGTTTCATCAAGGTTACTCTGGTTTTTAGTCTTGCTTAATTTTGTGTACGGGTGTAAGGGTGCTTGATATATGAATTTAAGATGTAATTGTTGAATCATGTAAAATGTTGAGGGTCTCTTACAGGTGTAATTTGGTTATCATTTTAAAACAGCCAAAATGACTTTGTTAACTATATGTTGTCACTGATAGCCTTAGTTTCTTTTTAATATTTTGTTATTACTAAAACATTCTCTACTTTTTGTGCCATGGAAACCAACCACTTTCCCGCTTAGGTCAACGGGGTTTAAGTCTACTGCTATGGTTCTAGGCAGACATAAAAGAATAACCCAGAGGTTTCAGCATGCCACTGCTATTGAGGATTTGGACACTACGTGATTAGAACTCTGCAACAAGGATAGGCGATCACATTGAGAACAAGATATCGTGTGCTAAAATTTGGTCCACCTGACTTAAATTCGGTCCGGTCCTTGGTTTGCTTTTTTGGTATTTCCTTAGACCAGACCGGGTCAAAACCTGATCTTGTGAATCATCCCTACTCCTTCCAAGTTTCATAACTTCATAATACCAATTCCAGCACATTCATCAATTTGGAATAACTAATGTATAACCACGTGCCATACTTTTGCAACTTATAAAACACAACATTTATACCAACACCAAGATTATGATTTTAAAAGCAGATCTTTTGGATGAATATAACAAAATCAATTTTAAATATTCAACATAATAAAACCCTCATGTTTATATCCGACAAGTAAACATTGTTGAGAGATCCTCTAAAGTTGAAGGTAACTTTACTAGTAAAGTTGATAATTTGACCATTGAATTAAAATCAATGGTCAAGATCAAGAAGATTATTAAATCTTGACCTTTGATTTTAATCCAAGGGTCAAGATGTTTCCAACTTTAAAATTGGAAACAACTTTAGAGAATCCCTACCTTTTCTATAATATATTTAATAACTAAGATTGCCGAAGTCAAAATACAAATTGTAATCTCAAGATAAATGGCATGTTTAACAATTTGTGTACACAAGAAACTTAAGAGAATCAAACAAAGCTTCAAGTTGTTCATACTGGAGTACATTATGACATTAGCCTTGGTAGATACATCATTTTGGATAAAAATTAAATCTCTAATGGCCGGCCACCACTGGTTTCTTCCAAATTTAATTTTTAATTACAATTACAGTAGAAATAAGAAGCAAAATTACGAAAAAATTGAAGGTTATGGGTAAGTCCGTCTAACATCACACCTTCCCATACCTCGTAGAGGACGGAATTGTGTACGGTTGTTACTTTGTTGAATTTAAATTGAAGTTATGGTTTACAACTTATTCGTGATTTTTTTTGGTTTTGTTTTTTTAAGCGATAGACTGTTCGTTTAAAATCACTGTCATGGATTCTTGACTGCTGCTCTATGAAAAATAAAACAGGAGAAGAAGATAGAGTTTAGTAGCTGTGAAGTTTATACAGACCGCTTTTGGTTCACAGATTGTTTAAGCTGCTACTGATCGTGTTACTACTTTTTTCTGGGAATTTTGTTTTAATAGTTTTTTGAATCTTCTTCATTTCTGATGTGATAAGGTCAAACTGTTTGGTGAATGATCTTGGCACATATGTTTTTGTATTGATATGTTTTGAATCTTACATTTGAACAGATTTTCATCTAACTTGTGTCCGTATGGTCATTTAGTCATATTCATTTCCGACTTAATTATTTTAAAGTGCTCAACTGCTTTGTAATCTACCAGCATAATATAGATGGATAAGTATGTGCCAAAGACACTTGCTCTAGATAGACTTAAAGGTTAACAACTAAATAAACGATCGCTTGTGCATCAGCTGGCTTCTGTTTTATTGTTTATTTTTCTTTGACTAATGGGTATGAATTGAAATTTTTCTTAGGATGTTCTAGGTCTGGGTGGGATATACGCGTTGTATGCAGGTTAAGGATGCAAGCAGGATACTTGCAATCTTTTGAAGAGAAAGATCTGACCGGTTATATCATTGTTCTGGGTGCATTCGAGTTTGATGCATTGCATGATTGGGAATACAAGTTCATAAGCAGCCATCAAGAAACCTGAAGGTGCGTCTGAGCCATCAACTGCCGCTGAAACCACTGTGGCAACCGAAGCCAGCCATGCTGAGTCAAATGCAGCAGAACTGCGGCTGTTCCCAAAGAAGCTACAGATGAAAAGGAGGAAGGAACTTCAACCACAACAGAAGTCGGTAAAGACGAGTAGAATTTTATGATGGTTGAGTAGGGTATGGGTCCAGTGCCCATTATTGGCTGTGGTGATCAAACTGGAATTGGCTCTTCGACTAACTTAGAAAAGAGCCTGGCCAACAAACTGTAACACCAAAAGTCCGAAGCTGGTCCTATACAACCGAGAATACCACTAGGAACCCACAAACATTTGGATGTTAGAAAACCACCCAATTGATTTGGTCCATAACCAAATTCTCGACTTAAGATCCTATATCAGCTATGCATTTTCTTTGCATTTATGCTGCAGATATCGTGAGTGCCATAGAGTGCTGCAGAAAATCTAGTGGGAATCATACCTGAGGGGGCCTCTGTACCAACGAAAAGAATTCTTGTGTTTAAAGGATTGTTTTCACCTATTTGTAATTTCACAATATGCTGATAAATAAATGGAATCAAGGGTATAAAAGGACATCATTTAACGGCAAATAACTAAATGTGATCAGGTATGCTGCGCAATTCCGTTAACTTGAAATAGCCAAATGTGTTCATGAACAGTTAACTTGAAATAGCCAAATAGCCATACTATTACATTTTGCAGTAAATATGTAACACCTCACAGTTAAGAATACACTTATAATAACACTTGCACACAAATAGCCATATGTGTTCATGAACAAGCCGGGGTGTTTTGCAATTACACTAAAACATAGATGAGTTCACTTTACAATGAGCAAAACCCTTAATCTTATCTCACCATACATAAAGTCATTATCATTCAAAAATAGCATTCTGTCACCACCCGTCACCTGTCACCATATATATTCATCTTCACCAATGCCAGCCCTATTTTTTTTTTCCGATGGAAGCTACCTTGCTGAAAACGAAACCATGTTGTTAGTGTGCTGTTCAATACTAGACCAATGATATTAGCAAATTAAGATTTCATCAACATAACCAAAGAACACATGATAAGAGCATGGGGGGAGTGTTCGGCGACTTTGGCGTCATCGACGTGGCGCTAGGGTAAACGTGGTCACCTCAGCCGCTTGTTCGGCTTGGAGTGAATCCAGCTGATCCGCATGCGGATGCCGATCATGGTGGAGGTAAATGCAAGCTGCAAAAACGTTTTCTTCTTAATTCCAAAAGTGGTCATTAATTTTTCGGGGTGCAAAATAGGAGTCAAAGTGATGTGTCATAAGTGGGGCGGGGACAATGATGTGGAACTGATATAGCAATATAGCATCCCTAAGTGGGGTCGTCCTTAGCACGCCTAGAACGTAAGTCACCACAAGTATTTTCAAAGTTCAAACCAATAAAACTAAAACCCAAAACACGGTAAGGACAAGCTGAGCATCTACTTACAAGCCTTAACTTACTATAACAAAAAGAGGGCATTTTTTTTCTTATATTGCAAAAAAACAACGCCCTATCAGATTTTCGTCCATAAAGATAGAACATATGGTTGAAACGACAATTATAATTTCGTCCATAAAGATTTTCGTTCATGGAAATGAAGAATAGTCATCTTGTAATTGAAGTTGTTGATCACCTACAACCTTTTTAAAAATGTTTTTCCCTGCAAGTAATTACAAATTAACCACGTCGTAATCTTCTAGCGTTCATACACCTCTATTCTCTTTATGATCACATCAGCACTTAATACACTAATACAGGTCTAATCAAAACCTCGCATAGGAATATAATAGGATGTGCAATTACACATTACACACAAGGATGGAAGATCTGCGAGATGATGGTTATGACAAACATTTGAATGTGAGCAACATGCAAGTTTCTAGAGTTTTCCTACTGGGGCACCCAAGGTCGATGCTTTAGCCATATTTGATGGAAAACAACCTAATCGGATGAGCCATGACGGCTTAATCTCCATCAGGTTGTTTCCCATCAACTATTGCAAAAGCAACAACAAGGAATGTCCCAAAAAGAACCATAATGAAACTGAAAATTCAAATATATATCATATATCCACCCTCTTCAAAGGCTCCTATTCTCAAGCACAAATGAGTTACGACACTGGTCGGAGTCTTCATGATCATATAAACAAAGCAGATTTAAAGGAAAGAAACACAATATTTCGTTAAAACACTTCCATTGCATGTGAACCAAGCATACAAAACCTCATCAAATCAGACAGCTACGAGCATATACAAAGAAACTAAAATGAACTGTTTCCTTTTTTGGCAGAATTTGAGATTAACCAGCTAAGACTCGTTACTTCCTTAACTATATAGTGACAATATTTCCATATAATTAACCCAAACCATAACTTTGAAACCGTGGGTTTTGAAAAAAAATAACGCAACACTCCAATCTGTCATTTTGGATGTCACGTCAAATCTGAAGCATATGGAATTATGTTAAAATCCAAGCATTTGCAAAGCGATAAGTTTTAAGCAAGACTTAAATGTTGTGAATAATGACATCACTTAAACAAAACCAAAAAAATTATTTTACCTTAAAAAGAAGCCAGGTCAGCCCTTATGAAGTAGTAGATCAGTTGCTTTTAATGCGATGATCCATGTGTGATCATGTACGTACTATTGGAAGATATATATAACCATCAGACTTATCAAGCAGAAGTAGTGTTTCCATATAGGAACACATAAAGAACGAATTATCTTCTCCATCAATACCAAGATTATCGGCGTATTCATAGTTTTGTTTGTAAATTTGAACTTCACCATAACTTTCGTATTTGGGTATGGTTTCCATTATTAGATCACCAGTCTTCCTAAATCCGAGTATATGGTGTACTGTGGCATCTGGTAAGTTAATGGTGTACATCTTTGTAAATGATCTACTAACACCTTGCCCCTTCATCAACCACAGACAACCAACTGATACCTCTTTCTCAAGATGATATTCAAGCAAAACAAGAGACTCCCTTAGCTTAGATATACTTTCAATACTACAACGCCGGTTTGTAAAACTATCTGTGAGATTTATCTCTTTAAATTCTTTGGCAGTCAAATCAAACATGATCAACAAATTTGATTCAAATTGACCAACTTCGTAATCAAGCATGTCATAAGCAACCCAATAAATAAACCTATCGATAACAGCCTGTGACCCTCTAGGTCTAATTGATTCGCGAGGAAGATTGGTAGATAGAACACTCCAAGTCCCGGTGCTCAAAGTAAAGACTTGAACTTTCCAAGGGACGCTAACACGAGACTTATCGTTCCTTCTCCTATTCCGCTTATAATCAATACATCTAATCTTGATAATAGTAAGATCAAAAGCAACAGGGCAAATCCCAAAACCGAAAGCATCATGAACCCCAATATCACAAAAGTTCTTATTGGGCTTATCATAGATATATGGCACTCGAATACCAACGGATTTCCTTATTGCATGATTCCAAAGAACAAACATCTCTGTCCCAGAGAAATGGCCATCATTATAATCATTATAACCGCTAAAGCACAGCAAACCGTGAGAGCTACCAACTACACATGTTGACTCGGGTTTAAGGGTCTTAATGAGGTCAGGAACAGGGGGAATAAATTCTTGTTGGACAAAACTATTTTCATTATCATTATCAGCAAAAGTTAAAAATCTTTCCTCAGGAGGATAATGTAAATACCAAGGAAGTGTATACCTTAATATGAAACGATCATGTGGCTGCTGAAGGTGGTGATGAACACTGTAAGAAATAATAAAATCAGGGCTGTCGATCAAACACTTGTATGATTTTGAAACAGTTCGGAATTGGAGTAATGGCTTTGTAGGAAGCCTTTTCAAGATTTCCGCCTGAATTTCGAAAGGGATATGCTCTGACATTATTGATTTTCTTGATTTTATTTCATTTTGGGGACTACGAATGCTTATGAATGAATGTTGAATATCTAGGGTTTTTGGTTTTACAGAATGAGGATCAGGTAAAAGTTGATTTACAGCTTCCAAATTTACATTATATTTCCTTTTGGCAGGCGCCGATCGAGTGAGAGCCTCTACCCAGTACTTTGGTGATTTTTTTTTTTTTTAAACGGACTTATGTTTTGTCAAACAACTTTTGATTAATAAATAAATAAATTATGCAACAAGGTAAACTCGGGGTAGGGTAAACACGGACTCGTTCACGTGGCTCAATCTGGGTTTACCAAACCCAGACTCGATTTTTTAATTTGAGACCAGGGTTGTCAAGCCCGGACTCGCAGTGAGATGTGACCTTTTGCAGTACAACAGTTTGATGTGACTTGCTATAATGGTGCGTGGCTCTACAAACGATACCGGGTTTGAGAACCCCGGACTTGATTACTATATATATATATATTAGAGATAGGCTATCCAGGTTATATATATAAGTTATATATTGGACACAAACATTCATATTTTCAGAATACATTTTTTGAACAGATATTATGGCTTCTTCATCATCATCCGACCCATCATCACCTCCTATGATAACATTTCATGCATTGAAAGCGCAATGTAAAGAAGATATAGACGACGGGTATGAACTTTACTACAAAATTAATGATTTTAAGCTTCTTATGGAACAAAGAAAGCTCGAGCATGAGAATAAAATAAAACAAGTAAAAAACTGGTAACAGAATCATCCCAAGTGAAGAAATGCATAGCGAATATCTTGAGTCTACATTACCAAGCATCGATGAAATAACTTCTGAACTTGACAAACTGCTAAAGTTGATTAACAAAAAGATCGACTATGCGACATCTTATAAATTGCTAGCTGAAAACGGTTTCTGTTAGTAATTTTATGTAGTCTTTGAATATGTAGTATTTTTAATCCGTCATTATATAAGGTTTATCTCTTTATTTAATGAAAAATATATTAAAAAACAAAATATCTTTATTAAAAAAAATAATACAAGAGAGATGAACTAAAAAAAATCTATATAGCATCACGCGTTCCACATCCTGGTCGGCCACAACGAACCCTGCGAGTTCTTCGCGGAGGCACCTGTTCTTGTTGTTCATCTTCTTCTTCGTCATTTCCCAGATTTGTAGTTGGGTGTTGAGATGAACTTGGAATATCGTAATTATGCATTGGAACAGGAGAGAAATTTCGTGCCTATGGACCCATATTCGGGTAATCAGGTGCAAATACATTTGGGGAGACACCGAACAAATTCTATGGTACATTCGGGGTATAATAACCCGTGTTTTGGGAGGGACCCAGGAACATATGCGGGTGCCAGAACTTGAGGCACCAGCCCATGAATTACCCGGTTGGTAATTCTGAAAACCCGAGTTTGGGCTAGGCCTGAACACATGTTGGGTACCAGACCTGAAGCACCAACAGCCCATGAAGTATCCTGTTCGTTTTGGGAGGGAGGCCATTGAAATTCTTGCGAGTCAGGAAAACGAAATTTTTGTGAACTATAATTCATACTTTCATCCTAATGACTGTATGAAAATACATCCCTTGGTATGGTTCTAAGGTCCCCAGACACCTGATTGTAACTTGGATATGATTCTTGAAAATGAAGAACCCGCTCGTCAACCTGGACCAGTCCCTTTTGCTGTGCACCTTAAATATTAGTAGCAATTTTTTTAAAGAAAAATACTTACCAACAATTGTTGTTGAGACCCCCAAGCAAGATATTCGCCAGGAAGTTGGACCTGACTCGGTTTACCGACACTTAATACCGTATGGTCAATGATACCATCGCATATAGCCGTCCGCAGTGGTCCTGCACTCCTCGGTGGAGCCGGTGTTGTCGGCTGTTCCATCGGTTGATATATTTACTATGTCGATGACCCCAATCGACCACAGGTCTTCTCCCCTTCAAGATTTTACGAAGGGTATGAAACTCTTGTAGTTCCAAGAAACCATAATCACATGGAATGGTTTGTATCATTCCAAACTGTCTAGCACCCCTCTGTGATAGATGTGGTTCCACCCCCTCCTAATGTATCACGGGGCCAATGTATGTCCATATGTCGTGACCATCCGTACAATCTTCAGGTAAGTGGATAAAAGTCTCATACGGGGTTCACTCGAACTGTATTGTAAAATATAGATAAATTATAAAATTATATAACTTAAAAACATATATAAATCTAGAATTTGTAGGCACCTATAATATATATTATTTTTATCTGCGCATTCGTTAACGCATTCGTGAGCAAGGTGTCTCAACATGGGAGAATTTCCCATGCCACCTATTCACTAAGAACTTGTCTTAATTATATGGCTCCGCCTTTGAATGGGATGACGTGTGGGGTAATCCGTAGCATTCTTTCCCACGCCCAATACTGCAAAGCAAGGCCCATCAATGCCCTTTCTTGATGACATAGTCACTTTAGATAGATTTCTATATACACATCCTTCGCAAGCTAGGAGTGCTCTAAAAAAGACGTGGTAATGTCTTAGAAGTTGTAGATACAATTTATGTTTCATTTATGAACTTTTGTCTTTGAAGTTGTAGATACAATTTTTGTTTCATTTCTGAACTTTTCTAAAAGTGGAACCATTTTTCGCAAGTTTTGAAGTAGATCATGCTCATAATTTGTATATGCACTTTCATCCTTCCAAATGACATTTTTTACGTCATATTCCATAGGTTGAATTTCACTTGGCGAACAATCAAGACACACCAATTATTTTATAACAACTTTTTACTCTTTTATGCAATGTTTTATCTTCGTTATTCATTGTTGAATGTTTTGTACATCATTGCCTTTTGTATATAAATAATACTAGTCATATGCCCACGCGATGCGACGGTGTGGTGGTAATGGCGGCGGGACGGTAGTGGCTTGTTTATTAATATGAAAGTAATTGATATAAAAGAAGGTATTGTAGTTATTTTAAGGGTTAAGGGATGCAAGGGCGGATCTCTTTTGGGGCCCGAGGGGGCCCGGGCTCCCGCCGTTTTTCCGATCATTAGTATAGTTTTATCCGTAATTTGTTCGAAAAATTATTTTTCTTAGTGCTATTTTTGTGTTCTCGTGACTTTCGGTCCCCTCTGATTTTTTTTCTTAGTGTTATATCTTAGTCACGTAACTTTCGGCCCCTTCTACTAAATTGGTCAAGATCCGCCACTGAAGGGATGTATGTTGTAAATAAATCTATTAAGGGGATCATAGCTATATTAAGTAGAGATATTTAAATTAGTAGAGATATTTAAATTAGTGAGATATAAATTAGTAGAGATATTTAAATTAGTAGAGATATTTAAATTAGTAGAGATATTTAAATTAGTAGAGATATTTAAATTAGTAGAGATATTTAAATTAGTAGAGATATTTAAATTAGTAGAGATATTTAAATTAGTAGAGATATTTAAATTAGTAGAGATATTTAAATTAGTAGAGATATTTAAATTAGTAGAGATATTTAAATTAGTAGAGATATTTAAATTAGTAGAGATATTTAAATTAGTAGAGATATTTAAATTAGTAGAGATATTTAAATTAGTAGAGATATTTAAATTAGTAGAGATATTTAAATTAGTAGAGATATTTAAATTAGTAGAGATATTTAAATTAGTAGAGATATTTAAATTAGTAGAGATATTTAAATTAGTAGAGATATTTAAATTAGTAGAGATATTTAAATTAGTAGAGATATTTAAATTAGTAGAGATATTTAAATTAGTAGAGATATTTAAATTAGTAGAGATATTTAAATTAGTAGAGATATTTAAATTAGTAGAGATATTTAAATTAGTAGAGATATTTAAATTAGTAGAGATATTTAAATTAGTAGAGATATTTAAATTAGTAGAGATATTTAAATTAGTAGAGATATTTAAATTAGTAGAGATATTTAAATTAGTAGAGATATTTAAATTAGTAGAGATATTTAAATTAGTAGAGATATTTAAATTAGTAGAGATATTTAAATTAGTAGAGATATTTAAATTAGTAGAGATATTTAAATTAGTAGAGATATTTAAATTAGTAGAGATATTTAAATTAGTAGAGATATTTAAATTAGTAGAGATATTTAAATTAGTAGAGATATTTAAATTAGTAGAGATATTTAAATTAGTAGAGATATTTAAATTAGTAGAGATATTTAAATTAGTAGAGATATTTAAATTAGTAGAGATATTTAAATTAGTAGAGATATTTAAATTAGTAGAGATATTTAAATTAGTAGAGATATTTAAATTAGTAGAGATATTTAAATTAGTAGAGATATTTAAATTAGTAGAGATATTTAAATTAGTAGAGATATTTAAATTAGTAGAGATATTTAAATTAGTAGAGATATTTAAATTAGTAGAGATATTTAAATTAGTAGAGATATTTAAATTAGTAGAGATATTTAAATTAGTAGAGATATTTAAATTAGTAGAGATATTTAAATTAGTAGAGATATTTAAATTAGTAGAGATATTTAAATTAGTAGAGATATTTAAATTAGTAGAGATATTTAAATTAGTAGAGATATTTAAATTAGTAGAGATATTTAAATTAGTAGAGATATTTAAATTAGTAGAGATATTTAAATTAGTAGAGATATTTAAATTAGTAGAGATATTTAAATTAGTAGAGATATTTAAATTAGTAGAGATATTTAAATTAGTAGAGATATTTAAATTAGTAGAGATATTTAAATTAGTAGAGATATTTAAATTAGTAGAGATATTTAAATTAGTAGAGATATTTAAATTAGTAGAGATATTTAAATTAGTAGAGATATTTAAATTAGTAGAGATATTTAAATTAGTAGAGATATTTAAATTAGTAGAGATATTTAAATTAGTAGAGATATTTAAATTAGTAGAGATATTTAAATTAGTAGAGATATTTAAATTAGTAGAGATATTTAAATTAGTAGAGATATTTAAATTAGTAGAGATATTTAAATTAGTAGAGATATTTAAATTAGTAGAGATATTTAAATTAGTAGAGATATTTAAATTAGTAGAGATATTTAAATTAGTGAATAAATGAGAGTATTTACCTCGGTTTTGTACAACACCCTTCTTTGAGTTTGGAACCAAACCAGATTGTTTCAATTTATTTGATTTTTATTGATGTATATCTTGAATTTTCATTCTATAGAATACAGATCCCAATACCAATATTCAAGACTTAGGGGGAGGGAATGGTCCTAGATTTGGTTAGTTTACTCAATCCTTCATCCAATCAATACCTTCAACTCACAACTACCAAATTCAACCCAATTCTTACCCAAATCACTGGAAATACATACCCAATTCATTAAACTTACCCAAATTCATTTTCTTTTTCATTTTTTTTATTACACCAATAATTTAACTAAACATTTTATTAAAAACTTAATAAAACATTACATAACACTTAAAAAAAAACAATACATAATAAAAAAAATACATTAAAATAAAAATACTAGACTTATTTAAAAAAAAAAAACTAATCGTCGATCCCGTCTTGAAAATACGGAAAATTCGCCTCGATGTCGTCGACGATTTTCAAAAACATGCTCTTATCCATTCGAAATTTCTTTCGAAAGTAAGCGTCATCGTATTTTGGTTCGTCAACAAACCAATCATTTAGTAAAATTTGATGACCAATTTCGCGTTGCCGATTTATGGTTCGGCGGTTTTGAACCTCGTTGGAGGATGCCGTGTCTTGCATCCATTGAACGGCGCTATGCAAGAACATACCATCGGACTCGGATGACGATTCCGATCCGACAACGACACACCGAGATTCCGAAGAACTTGAAGACATTGTTACTTGTAGTGTAGAAAAGTGTTGATTATTTGTGTATGTTGTGTGAATAATATGTGTGTATGTTGTGTGTTTTAAAATAAAATGTAAAGTGTATATATAGAGGGAGAAAATGTTTTTTTTTTAAAATAATAAGATGTAGCCGTTTGAGGGGGGGTCCCACATGCCAACGGTCGAAATTTGGTACCCAAGGCTCGGTTTCATTACTCAAAACCATACCCGATTTTAGGTACCCAAATGGTACCCGATACCTTGAAATAGTGTTACCGATCGGGTTTGGGGTAACCGAACCCTTACCCGAATGGTATTCCTTCCACCCTTAAATTCAATACTAGACTAGTACAAGAACATTCAACACCGTTTCTCATTTTATTTAAACGACCAACAAAAAGAATCGCCAAGGTACTCCGTACAGAATGACTCATTGATGAAAGATCACCGTTTAGCTGGTGAATTTAATTACAAAAAGCCCTTAAACGCCTTAAGTTACTCCTGATCCGAGAAATACTTAATAATTAGAATAAATAGTAAACCCCGTTTTCCTCAAAGATCAAACCTTGATGCCCACATTAATTGAGTTAAGCCCATATATATATATATGGTGATTTGCATTTGGTTTGAGATGAAAAGTTACACCAAATTTATTATTGTTTTTAATTTTATTTAATATTGGATATGCATATTCTATGCAATTGGATATATAGGAATTGGGCCCCCGTTTTCCCACTTTTGTTTTAAATCCCCAAGTCAAGCAATCTCTCTCTACACAAACACACACACACTTAATTATCATAATCGCCTTATTATTCTAGATACTTCTTCTCTAGAGTCAATCAATCAATCAAATCCATGGCGTCTGATCTGATCACCAAAGCCAAAGAAGCTTTCATCGACGACCACTTCGAACTCGCCGTTGACTTTTACTCTCAGGCTATCGACCTTAATCCTACCAACCCCGACCTCTTTTCCGACCGCGCTCAGGCCAACATCAAACTCCATAACTACACCGGTATATATATATATTTTTTATATTACTTTCTGTTTTTCTATATGTATCTTATCTATATGTAATATTATAATAGTTATTATATATGATTATGATGACTTGTTATTATTAGGTTAAGAATTGGAAAAATTGATAATTATATGCTATTAATAATTGAAGTTTGTATATATGTAGAGAATGAGTGTGTTTGTTGATGATGCGACAGTTTTTATATTTCATTAATAATAATTAATAAATAATAATGTTAGGTGTACTTCAAGTGGTTGCTGGGCATGAGACAAGTTGACTCAAGAGGGGATGATAAAAAATGACTCAAGCTTGTCACATGCTTGAACTCAAGTTGATACATTATCTTTTATGAGGCTGTGAATAAGTCAAGGGTGGTTATCCCACGTGCTTGTCAGTACCTAGTCTTTAGCTTTAGTTGTTTGTGTGTTTAGTTTTCAAATAATGGGTAAGGTGGTTTCCCCACTAACCCTTAGGATTCGTAGGCAGTTATTTCCTTTCTTTAGTATTTAAAGTTGGTGTTTATCAGCCTTATAATGTATCACAAATTCCAATTAATTAAAAAACACTTGAGTTCTTTATAAGCATTGTTTTTCTATCATATGGTATCAGAGCACTTTGATTGCTTTTAAACCCGATCCTGTTTACCTTCAAAACTAAACACACAAACAACTAAAGCTAAAGACTAGGTACTGACAAGCACGTGGGATAACCACCCTTGACTTATTCACAGCCTCATAAAAGATAATGTATCAACTTGAGTTCAAGCATGTGACAAGCTTGAGTCATTTTTTATCATCCCCTCTTGAGTCAACTTGTCTCATGCCCAGCAACCACTTGAAGTACACAAATTTCTCTTTGGTTAAAGACTTGGTTAAGACATCTGCCGCCTGCTCATGGGTACTGCAGAATTCCAAGTGCACCAACCTCTTTTCCACCATTTCTCTCAAGTGATGATACCTCAATTCGATGTGCTTTGATCGGCTATGATAGACTGGATTTCTGGAAAGGTTTATAGCAGATTTGTTATCGCAATAAATGATAGTTGGTTCAGATTGTATCATTCCCATGTCTTCAAGAAGTCTGCGCAACCAGATAGCTTGACACACGGCACTAGAGGCGGCAATGTATTCTGCCTCTGTGCTAGATAATGCTACGGTTGACTGTTTCTTTGAGCACCACGAGATGGCACCGCTGCCAAGAGAGAACATGTAAGCAGAGAGACTTTTTCTATCGTCGATACAACTCGCCCAGTATAGCCAATCAGCGATATTTTAGCTCCCTTGGAGTACCATATGCCATGACCATATGCCAAGAGAGAACATGTCCCAATCAGCGATGTTTTAGCTCCCTTGGAGTGGAAGGAGAAATGTTTGTTTGTGGAGGAGTGTCATGTTGGTTTATAGGTGATGCAGGGGTAGATGAGTTGTTTGGTTGTGATTGGCTTGACTCAACTGTGGATGGTGACTCTTGCTGACCAATATGTGTAGTCTCATCAACCATGGGAAAAGGATCAATAAATTTGTATTCTTTGCTAGAGTTGTTGCAGGCTTTTTTAGGACCACCAACCCACTTTTCTTTTTCAAGGAATATGACATCTCGCTTTACTGAAAAGGTCTTTGTGTCTGGATTATACAACCCATAAACTCCATCAATATCATTAGAGTACCCAATAAGAATAGATTTTTCAGACCTGTCATCTAATTTCTAATTTCTGTCTGAGTTGAGATGGGACAGATCTAAGTGCAACACATCCAAAGGTTCTCAAGTGATTCACGGAAGGCTTCACACCATGGAGGGGAGTCTGATCAATTAAAGCCTTTGTAGGTGATCTGTTCATTGTATACACGGCAGTATACACAGCTTCAGCCCAATAATTACTTGGAAGCTCCTTCTCTTTCAACATACTTCTGGTTAGGTTCATGATCGTTCTGTTCTTCTTCTCCACAACACCATTATGTTGTGGAGTGTAAGGAACAGTAGTCTCACATTTGATCCCAGCCACAGAACAAAAGTTGTTAAATTCTTTCGAGCAAAATTCACCACCTCTGTCAGAACGAAGAACTTTAATTTTGCAATCTGATTCATTCTCAATCAAGGCTTTGAACTGTTTAAACTTCTCAAATGCTTCACTTTTTTTAGTCAAGAAGAAGACCCAGCACATTCGAGTCAGATCGTCGACAAAGAGAAGGTAGTACAAACTATTACCTAGGCTAGGAACTTGCATTGGCCCACAGAGATCGGTATGCACAAGACCTAATCTGGTCTTGGCACGCCAAGAATGGGAGCTAAACGGTCTCCTAGCCTGCTTCCCAAGAACACAATCCTCACATGTGAAGTTTGACTTGATTTTGGGAAGGCCTGTTACCATCTCTTTGTCATGTAATTTTCTAAGACTATCAAGGTTCAAGTGACCGTACCTGTGGTGCCATGTGAGTGCCTCAATTTCATGAGAGCTTTGAGAAGATTCTGCCATTGTCATCAAATTGGTAGGGTCCAACACAAACATGTTATTTGTGGCTAGTGGGATTTCCATGGCAGCATGTCCGGTGGCCTTATTTTTAAGTATGCACTTACCATCATCAAAGAGAAGTGCATATCCTTTCTTCATGAGTTGCCCGACACTCAGCAAGTTATACTCCAACTTGGGAGCATAATAAACATCTTCCAATATTTTGTATGCATTGTGGCCCACAAGAATTTTTACTGTTCCTTTTCCCTCGACACTAACCGTTTCTTGTCACTAAGATTCACGCCTAACTTGAAAGTTTCATCCAGAGTGGTGAAACTTGGTGAAACTTGATTGATGCCCGTCATATGGTTCGAGCAACCTGAGTCAATGAACCAAAGGTGAGTTTTGTTACCTGAATTTTCTGAAACTGTCATCAAGGCCATGTGATCACTGGAGGGTGCATGGAACGCAAGTAACAGATGTTGTTCGTCCTCAACTCCTTCATTTTGATCTTCGTTTTCTGCTACATTAACTTGACCATATTCGGGGTTATACCAACAGTCCTTTTTAAGATGCCCAAACTTCTTGCAGATGTCGCATTGGGGAACCTTGTTCCTGTCAAATGAGCCACGACCTCTACCTGCTCCTCTGCCCCTAGTGGACCCGCGACCTCGTCCGCGACCACGGTTTGGCCTTGGTTGTTCTTGAACAACAGGAAGGGCTTGTTCATTTGGGTTCTCGATTTTTTTTGTAGTTTCAACAGAGTCGAGTTTCGACTTTCGACTTTCGACTGTTAAGTCGTTCCTCTTGTGTCTGCAAAACTCCCATTAGTTTTACTGGTGTCATCTCGCCGGATTTGTAAACCACCTCAATGAATGATATGATATGATATGTTGCAGGGACATGTGATCATGGCATATGGTACTCCAAGGGAGCTAAAATATCGCTGATTAGCTATACTGGGCGAGTTGTATCGACGATAGAAAAAGTGGCTCTGCTTACATGTTCTCTCTTGGCAGCGGTGCCATCTCGTCTCGTGGTGCTCAAAGAAACAGTAGCACAGAGGCAGAATACATTGCCGCCTCTAGTGCCGTGTGTCAAGCTATCTGGTTGCGCAGACTTCTTGAAGACATGGGAATGATACAATCTGAACCAACTATCATTTATTGCGATAACAAATCTGCTATAAACCTTTCCAGAAATCCAGTCTATCATAGCCGATCAAAGCACATCGAATTGAGGTATCATCACTTGAGAGAAATGGTGGAAAAGAGGTTGGTGCACTTGGAATTCTGCAGTACCCATGAGCAGGCGGCAGATGTCTTAACCAAGTCTTTAACCAAAGAGAAATTTGTGTACTTCAAGTGGTTGCTGGGCATGAGACAAGTTGACTCAAGAGGGGATGATAAAAAATGACTCAAGCTTGTCACATGCTTGAACTCAAGTTGATACATTATCTTTTATGAGGCTGTGAATAAGTCAAGGGTGGTTATCCCACGTGCTTGTCAGTACCTAGTCTTTAGCCTTAGTTGTTTGTGTGTTTAGTTTTCAAATAATGGGTAAGGTGGTTTCCCCACTAACCCTTAGGATTCGTAGGCAGTTATTTCCTTTCTTTAGTATTTAAAGTTGGTGTTTATCAGCCTTATAATGTATCACAAATTCCAATTAATTAAAAAACACTTGAGTTCTTTATAAGTGCATTGTTTTTCTATCAAATATTATAGCTAGGTTTAGTACTTATTGGCCGTAAACTCGTAATGTACTGACAGGCTTCAAACTAGCAGTCAAAGTAATGCTATAACCCAAGAGGTTGTGAGTCTACGTCCTAGTTCGATATAATAAATTTGTATCATTGTACATTTATAGTATGCTGGTAACTTTATCAGCTTTGGTTACTTAAATATCTTTCTCTTCTTAGAAGATGGAGTATCGGGGTCGGCGTTGGCTGGTTTGGCGAATTAGCGTCTGTCGTACTAACTACTTCCACTCTTCTGGTGTAGTTAAGCGTGAAGGCCTTGACTTGTGCATGCCGATTTGGTGTATGGCAAATTTTTTATTTTATTTATTTTCACCCCTCCCTCCCCACCACCCTCTTTTTCCAATCCTCCCAGAAGGTAACAAAATGGAAAAAGTGGTGGAAAATTGGTTCTGGGTCACAATGGAACCATATCAAGGGAATCTCGCTGCGACAGTGGTGGAAGGGGCGAAATGATGTAATCAGCATGTCTGCTTGTGTAATTATGAAATCCACATAATTAAGCCATATGTTGATAGTGGCTTTTATTTTGGTGCACGATTGATTTAATGATTGAATCACCGCCAGTTTGGCTTCTATGATAAGCAAAGTGTACTTTTTGTCATGTTGAATTGATTTCATCAAACTTATATTGTCATATGGTTTACTTCTTTGATGTAGTGCAGTATGATAAGATACCACGAAATTTAAAATTGTGTAATTTGAAGTGACAAAATCTTTATTCTCATATAATATTTTTATTCATGTGCAACCTTTTATGGTGTGGCTCAAGTATGTGTTTGTAATTAAATATATGTGTGGATAATACATATATTCACTTCTTTTACAATTTTGTTGGAGCAGAAGCTGTTTCTGATGCAAACAAAGCAATTGAGTTGGACCCCACAAATTCAAAGGCGTATCTGCGTAAAGGGTGAGAAACTCTTGTATTAGCTTAGTTTAATCCGTTAGTCAGTTATCAGTTTCCTCTGTCACCTATTTATCTAGTATCCCAAATGTAGATATTATTTCTTTCTGTAATTACTGTTTTCTTTTTGGAGATTTAGATAATAGTGCATGTGAGCTTTTGAAACTCAGTAGGATGATTATATACCTGTTGGCATATCATTCTATTTTCGTAATATTTATAGAGATAATGTTTTATTTAAGTGCAATTGTGTGGTCTGTTTCTTATAAATTCAAATTTCAGCTTTTATCTATTAACCATACTTTACCCATTTCTGCTTAACAGCACTGCATGTTTCAATCTTGAAGAATATCAGACTGCTAAAACAGCCTTTGAAGCTGGTGCTTCTTTAGTTCCAGAAGATACAAGATTTAGTGAATGGATAAAGAAGTGTGACAAGTGCATTGCAGGTATTTACTTATAGATCTCCTTGTTATTATACATCACTACATCAGTGTTACAGTAATACAGTTTTTTTCTTTCAGTTTTTTGTTTTTCAGTAGGACATCTTTTTTGTTGAAGTTGTTACTCTATCTAAATTGATTTTAGTATATAAAGCACCTGTTTGTATATATTCTTTTGGCCAAAGGAGGGCAGGACCTCTCTTAACATAACAGGTTTATATATCTAAACAAAGTGTGTCAATGAGCATCTAAACCTTGTAGTTTTGCAGATGTATTGAGTTCTGTTGTCATTTAGAGTTTCCGTGGTCTCTAAATTTAGTGTTTCACCTTTGCTTGTATTTTTTTGCATGTCCACTCAAAAGTTATTTAACAACTCTAGTCCCCAGCTCATAATCAAAGATACCTGTTTACGTATTGTCGTATCGAAAAAAGAAGAAATCGGAGTGGGTTGAGTGTCAAAATGGGTACATTGGTACAGGTCAGGTTGACTTGTAAAACTTTCTTCATAAAAGCTAAATTTTTATAGACAGTTAGTTTACCAAATAGACTACTAATACATATCATTTCAACAGTAGTCAAGATTTTCATTAAAATGATTTATGAGGTTTTATGCATATTCAGTTTACTTTTTGGAGACTTTCATTATGTTAAGCGCCTTTCACCTGTTTCTTTTTATTTCATTTGATCAAGATAAGGCAATTGAACCATTTAAAAGTGTCAAAATTGACACCTTTCCTCTATGTGCTTAGCTTTGCATTTATTTTAGATCCTTGAGTATGTTTGGTCATTAGTGAATCAGAGTTTTCTCAATTTGCGATGTTGTTTTTCTATACTTTGTGCATTAAGATATGCGATGCTCTAAGCACTAATAATGTGAAGTATTAAAGCAATGAACTTTGATGATGTTTCGTGTTTGGAACAGAGGAAACTGGTGCGCTACCAACACAATCACTAAATGCAACTCCCACTGCGGTGGTTGCTAAAACTGATGCAGCTCCAACTGATACTGAACAAGTTAATAACATATCTAACGAGGTGGCAACCAACACGCCAGCCAAACCAAAATACAGGTCTAAGCTTATTGCTCATTGCTATTATATATTTTTGCAAATGGTTCTATGAAGAAAATATTGTTCTCGTTTCTTGTTTGGCAAATGGTTTTGTGAGTTTTCTGGTAGCATCAAGAAATAGTCAGTCATCCACTCTATATAAAGTTATCTAGGCGGTGGTAATTTTCTTTATAGTTTATGTTTGGATATATATTTCATTTAACAAACAGTATGTGTGCAGGCATGAGCTCTATCAGAAACCAGAGGAGGCTGTTGTGACCATATTTGCGAAGGGAATACCAGCAGACTGTGTTACAGTTAACTTTGGCGAACAAATAGTATGCTGATATTTCAATTTTTTTGAACACTAGTGCATTCAACTTGGCTCTCGTTAGAAGCGGCACTCTTGAGCCATTTACTTCAATAGATCTGCCGGGGTGTTTACTATCTGTATCGGGTCAAATGGAATAAAATAAAGTAATTACTCCGCATCAAAAAAGGAAAAATTGTATGGTCGTCAAAATGAACTTTTGAAAATTTGGTCCAAAGTTTTTTTCTCGGGACAACCCAAGCGACCCGACCTGACCCTACTTTGAACCGGTACAAAAGGTGATCTGGTTTGGCTCATATGTGACCAGTTGCTTGTTGACATGTCAGACTATATTGGTTTTATAGAATTTGATGTCAATCACCTCTGCCGACTCTGCCTTTTTTTTCTTCCTTTTAAAGGAGTTCATGGTTATATCATTAAGCGAATCTTGTTGACATGTCAAACTTCCTATTTGTCTTTGCTTTCAGCTAAGTGTAACGATTGAATTGCCTGGAGAAGAGGCATATGTTTTTCAAACTCGTTTGTTTGGAAAGGTGATATACTTCTGCCTGTAACTTCTAAATTACTAATCAAGCTGCTTTTCTTGTGTGAAAATTAGGATTTCATGTCTTATTTGTTTCTTTTAAGTGGGACTTCTAAGTCTTAACTAAAGCACCTTGGGAAGTTTTGGTAGTGTGTGCGCTAAGCCGCTAATATAATACAATGTAAATTGATGGGTATCTAAATTTACCATAGTGGGGAAATTAGTATGTTTATTTGACTGAGGGATTATATGGTCTGATTATAAATCTTAGTTGGCAGCACATTGTTATATTTGTGGCAATCTTTCTTGACATGGTGCTATGGTAGTTAGGTTCTCAGTTCTCACATTAATTGGGAAATGGAATCTGTTTTTTTTGTCTTAAGTTCATTAACAGTTGTAAAGGTGCAATCCTCGATATTATCATCTTACATTATTTAGTTTTGATTAACAGATAATCCCCGCAAAGTGCAGATTTGTTGTTCTTTTAACCAAGATAGAAATACGCCTTGCAAAAGCTGAGCCAATACACTGGACATCTCTTGAATTTAACAACAACAATTTGGTTGTGCGAAGCAGCAATGCCCCATCAGGTTAGTAAATTATGCTTTGCAAAAAGTCATCCTTGCAGGTTACAACTGATTGGGTCTGTGGTCGACTTGCAAACTTTTATTATTCATCTATTTAGATTATGTATAATTAATCTGTCTTTTATGTGGTTACATAATTGTATATTGTATATAACAATTATAAATTATTTTATCTAAGAAAGTGATTTATGATTTAATATTGATATCAACCCACTTTGCGCAACTTTCAATCTGTTTGACCCCAGTTTTTAGCTATCTTTTACTTTTATCCATTTGACCCATTAGAGATAACGCGCATAACTAACTCGACTCATTCATAAAAAATCTTTGAAATTGCCACGTATAATATATACATTATGTTTTTACCATTGAATGGCTCTACTTATCTCTCTACTCAAAGTTTGCTCTTTTGTTTTTAGTCTGAAGAAGCGGTACGTTTCACAATTCCCTATGTTCTTCACAAAATAAGATGTCTCTTTCTAGTTTGTCGGCTGTGCAATATAGTAAATATTTAAAATCTTTCAACAATGACAAAATTGAGGAATCATGGAAACCAAAATTACTGCCATTATTATTATGTAAAGGGAGGTTATTGCCAAGAAAGGGACAGTTAATATACGTAGCCAATTAAGGGGTATTTACGCCAAAGAAATGACTTATATAGTTGTATCTGTGTTTCAAGCCAATTAAGGGTTTTGAAGGTGTTCAAATGTAACTCCATTTTTGTGTTATGGAATTTAAATCATCCCTTTATTGTGGAAACATAAATAATTCCCTTTCTTGGCAATTTACCTAAAAAGCAAATGATGTTTTCTTGACACTCCAAAGAATGTGTATTCTAATTAGATATCTGATCTTATTATAAGATGCTAATTAAATGTTTCTTCAATAACAGGTAATCAAAGACCTGTGTACCCTTCATCGAGAAAAACAAAAGACTGGGATAAGCTTGAAGCTCAAGTGAAAAAGGAGGTATACCTTTTGACCTATTACCCTTCATCGAGAAACCCAGTGTTTTATCTAGACTGAGACTAATTGACATTTTGTGATTTCAGGAAAAAGATGAAAAGCTCGACGGCGATGCAGCTTTAAACAAATTTTTCCGTGATATCTATTCAGATGCAGATGAGGAAACAAGAAGGGCCATGAAAAAATCTTTTGTAAGATCATTCTTTTGCCATTCTGTTTCTTCTAAGATGTTAAGGGGGTATTTGGATATGCTTTGGGAACTGGTTATTCGATAGTCGCTACTTGAAAGTAATTAATCTAAATGTTTGGGAGAACGTATTTATTTGTTATTATCCGTCAAGTAATAAGTTGGATAATCATTTTTATATGAGTTGCTAGGAAAATCGGTTTTTTTAAACAATCAAAGGTTATGTAAAGTTGGTTGTTCACCCATCTTTGGCCCAGTTTCTGTTAAGGTAACCATTTTTTTCTATAGTTACAAGAACCATGAAAGCCATCAAAACAAAGACGTGTCTGTAACTTTTGACCATGTCGATTCTTCTTTTTTTGAGTTTCTCTTGAAAACTTATCTAAGGTAATCACCCCAAGTCATATTTTTGAACTTTGGGCACAAATAAGCTAGCTGTCCAAAACAAAAACCAGCCGGAAGTTACATACTTTTTATTAGCCCACATATATTACCTGATTTGAGGAATTATTATTCCCCTCTCCCAAACACACACAAGTATTGGAAAGATTTGAATATAAAACCCATCCTTATTTCTGTCCTCGAAGGACCTGGATGGTAACTAGTTTTTGGATACACAGAATCTGTGTTTAACGTAATTTGGTGAAATACACCAAAGGGTTTACCGTCGCCTGGACTCGATCAAATATCCATAATCGCCTGTTCTAATAGACCCATAGTGCAAGTCTTTGATTATAAAGATAAATATTTAATACCACAGGGCCTTGCTAAAAATAAATATAAAATTACCATACCTGAGAATGTCATTCTGGCCAAATCTTGATGAGAATGTCTTCTTTGTTTTACTTCAATACTTGTCTTATTTGAACCAGAACCTATATATGTGTGTATATAAGATTTTTTAAGAATAAATAGTTGATGATGTCATTGTGTTATAACTTCAAATAGCAGAAGTACATTCACCCGCCATCTCCTGTAGCTTCTTATCTGATTTTGGTTATTTAATATCACACAATCGATTTTAAATTGCATATCCAGACCCTTTAACCAGAAAAACGAATAAACTGGATCATCACAATCGTATGTTTCTCTCCATTTAACCTGCAGGTGGAGTCAAATGGAACAGTGCTGTCGACAAACTGGAAAGAAGTGGGATCAAAGCAAGTGGAAGGAACTGCTCCAGATGGTATGGAACTTAGGAAATGGGAATATTAAGCTGGTGAAAGCTTTGTGTGACATACCCTTAGGCCTTAGCCATGTTGCTTAATGCCTTTTTTTTGGGTTTAAATGTTGGGTCTTTTGTTTATCGGCCTGGCTGGCCATGTTTCGAAGTTGTCTATAGTCTTTTGCTTGAAGCCAAACTGAAATACCTAGTTATTCATTTTCCTTCTACTAGTTTCTTGTGTCCGTACAGTGCGGGTATTTTTATTCCTAACCTAAGACTGAAGTTGTGTTATTGTTTTATATTTTGGTAATGGTATTTCTGTTTCAGTCATTGCTTATGAAATGACAAAATGTAAGTATAGATTTTTCTTTGTTAAGTTCCATAGATGATAGTCGGCTCACATTAGTGGTGTAGAGATGCGCATGGGACTGGTTACGTCCCGTACCGGTCCTGGTACGAATACCGGTCTCGAAAATTACCAAAAAGTAGCACTGGTCCCATATAAGGCGGCATTCATACGGGATCGAGACGGTACTGAGAAAATCCCGGAACCTTTGGGATTTTCCGATAATGTCCCCGTCCCAATTCCGAAATCACCAAGGAATACCGGTCCAATCCTGAATGAGTATCGGTATCACTTTTAGGGTACTGGTGTCGAGATGGGATCAATTCAGGATCTTCTCTCACCCTGAATTAAATAGTTAACTAGTCAAAGTAAAAATTCTATTCGTATATATCATGGTGTTCATGAAATATCAATTTAGACGGTGCTTATCAAGCTAAGCTACATGGGTTACTGCTCTCAAATAGTAGGTAAGTAAGTAAAACCCTAATGTCGTCTCACGTCTTCTATAGGTTTTAGGTCCTATTATCTCGACAGTGTACGAGGGAGGTTGAGATGTATATAACTTTAGTTCAAAAAGGTTGTCCAGGTTTTACCTATAGAAAATTACATTTGGTCTTTACATGGGTGATGACCGAGACAAGGTATTAACCCCACTTGATTACTTCTTGTCCTCGAATCAAACTATTAATTAATCACCGTCAAAATTAAGCCATTAAATATAGGAAAAAAAAAGCATGATTATCTTTTTTTTTTTGAACGATCGTTGGGTTGCCCTTAGCTAGGAGTTTTCCAGGCCAGAATGCTACCCACTCCGATACCTCAATACACCACATGGGGGGAGAAACCCCCAATTAAATTAATTGGGGGAAAACCCTGCTCCCTCCGGATTCGAACCCAGGTCTCCTTGATCTAAAACCATCATTGAAAGACTCTCGTACCACTGGGCTGTGAACCTAATGGTAGTATGATTATCTTTGACTTTGGTTTTGGTACTTGTCCACTAAATAAACTTATCCAATGTATGTAACCTACCATTTGTCAGGTATTATTGCCTCGTTCTTTCGTAGAAAGTGATTAGTAGTTTTTTTCAGCCGTGTTAAAGTTATATCTTAGTTTTGGTCATTAATGTGTATGTGAAAATGACATGTAACAATTAGTTGATATACCGAAGCAATGTTTTTAGCCTTAATAATTCTTTAATCATTGTTGATACCGATAGGACCCCACCAAATGACGTCTGGCGGACGTTATGAACTAGTCGGGATGATTGTTATGATTTTAAGATCTGTGTTAACTTAGAGCATTGGGTATGGGGTCGGGTTGGGTTGGCGTCCAATGCTGAACCGCACCCTATCCGGTGCCACCTTGTAAAAAAAAGTATCAAATCATGACAATGTGTAGTGATTTCCGTAATTAGACGAAGAAGTGTTTGTAGTCAAATGAAAGAACTAGAGACTGTAAATAAGAGACGCATTTAAGAGATTTTGTTGAAAAGTATACTTTTGGAAATCTAATTTGAAGCAAAGCATGCTTTTGGAAACAAATGCAAAAGAAGGGGAAATTACTCTATGTTTTCAGCTATAGGTTTAGCTATCTCTATCAATCTCAGTGACACATGAAGGAAGAACCAATTGACCAAATTAATAATTCTTAGTTTGACGAGACTAACTCTAATTAACCAAAGAAAACCTTGAATGACTTTTGATGAAATAGACAGGTTAACAACCACCTAACAGTGATCCTGACTCAACTTCAAGAATTCATGATATTGTCTAATTTTATGACACTAGTAGCCTTTTGAAGCAACATTATACTGATACACCTCTAAACCATTTCGACGGAGCATAATTATGGGTCCTTATGCGTAAGGTGCTATGACTCAACTTACAAAAGATCTGGCATCTTGCACCAACCTTCCAGGAAATCTTTTTACATCCTTGTGGATGCTAATGTCCGAGTCAGAACTCCAAAACAAGTTCAAAAAACCTATGATGTGGATTGGGATATATATCGCTATAGCTTCTCTTTTTTGTATCTTACCAATGGTGGCTGATCTATTACATGGTTTAAAAAAACAGAAAACTCTGGTTCCCATGTTAGTATTTCACGTTGAATGCTGCTTCTCTTTCTGTGATTGCCGTTGCAATGAAGTAACCCATGGATTTAAAACCGGTGTGGTTTCCAATAACGATGGTTGATTATTTTAGCATTTTTACATTTCATAATTGGTTGATAGCAATCATTTATGTTGCTATGTTACTCTTGTTGCTGATAATATACACATGCTCAGCTTTAACGATTCTTAAATCCAAACAAATATTAGAATCAAAATACCGAAGAGGTCATGAAACAGCTTTGAAGGACCTAGAGTTGCAACAACCAGGAAGATCAACTGTCGAGAAGCTAAAGCAACATGTGAACAACCATTGGATCATGGCAGGAACTAGCAGCCCTCAATTCATGACAGTGTGCTCCGCAACAACCTCTGCTGCTGGGGTAATATGTGTTTCAAGCACTATCATACATATTATTATTATGCATTTCACTAGACCGTATATGAAGTATTATGGGTCGGATTATATGTGGTCAGTTTTGTTGATTCTCATAACACAATTTATCGGTGTATTATTGGGTACAATTGCCCCTCTTTCTAGATGTTTTGCTTCCTTAAGTTTTGAGGTGTCTATAAAATGGATATGGAATCAGATTAAGGTCTTCAAAGTAGAGAGATATTGTATTGAGAAGTTATGTGATTGGAAACAAAGAGCTATACCATTCAAAGTCGGTAATCGCAGATGCAAGTTTATTATGCAGAATCTCAAGGTCCAAATACTCAGCCTTTGTATAGGATTTCAGAAGACAGTTGTGGTAGCATGCAAGATGGCAACGATCATTCCAGTTTTCGTCGTAATGTGCATATTGTATTGTTTCAATTGCTGGAACTGCTTGAAGGCCATGGTTAGTTCATCAGTATTCATAGAAAATCCTGAACAAGTTGAACAAAACAAAGAGCTAAGCCAGTATGTTTTGCAACTTCAAGATGATGTGGAGCTTGCTAATAGAACATTAAAACTTAAAAGCCATGTCAAAATCTGTGAACCACGTGATCCAAAAGGCTGAGAAGCAACAACCTGCCGATTTAATGAAGCTTCTAGAAGGATCTAGCAGTTTTGAAGGAGTTGGAATGTATGACATGCATCAAGTTCCACCTTCACTTGCAGATGAATATTTAGATTGTTGGAGCTTAACGGTGATAACTCACTACTATTGCCATGTCTCTTCCTAACATCCAAAAACACATAGTTAATAAGTTGCTGAGTAGTGTGAGTGAAGGTCTTACATATGTCACACTTATTGAAGAAAGACTCAATTCTACGGTTGATTATGTAAACATTCAAAAGGCGTCTAAAATATTGTGGCTAGAAGTTGAAGTGTACTACAAATGGTTAGGAAACAACCTGCAAAACACTCCTACTCAAGTAAATTCAGTAGAACAAATCCTTCAATGGTTCACAGATACAGCTAAAAACCTAATCATTCAGGTGGAAAATACAGATACTGATGTCCTAAATGATGAATCGATCTACAAGTCTATTTGTGCTAATTCAATGTATCGTATCACCCAAGCAATCTTACTTTCCTACTACGCCAACAACGACGAGGTAAGCCAAGAGGAACTATTCACACGATTATCATCAATGATCTCTGACATTTTAGCAGCTTGTCTCACCAACTTACCCCAAGTCATAACATTGAAATGCCACACAAATGTGATAGAGAAAAGGGAGGCGACTGTTCATGCTGCAGCCCAACTTCTTGGAGAGACATTGGAAATAATCAATAGGCTTCAAGATCGTGAACTTCCAAACTTGAATCCAACTGAGTTGCCATTTATTGACAAGTGGCGTGATCATTTTAAATGTTCCATTCCTTAAAAACCATTTATGTTGTTTGAGTAGTAATAAGGTATGTTTATGTAAGACATATGAGTCTTTCTTTTCATTTTGCTTTGCCTTCCTGTATTAATTTTCTAAAAGATTATAGCCCAAAAGGTTGCCTTCTCATTCTCATTGATACAATATATAGAATATCGATTTACAATTAACTACCCTCGACTAATACATTATAACATATCTATATCTATATCAACTAATATACCCCCTCAGGCTAAGGAGGAGGTGACCGAATACTTAGACTGGAACGAAAATCATGAAAAAGAAGTCTTGGTAGTCCTTTGGTGAAGATATCTGCCAGTTGATAACGGGAAGGGACATGAAGAACACGAATCAGACCCTGTTGAACCTTCTCTCGAACAAAATGAATATCGATCTCAATGTGTTCAGTGCGTTGATGTTGAATTGGGTTACCAGACATGTAGACATCACTAACATTATCACAATAAACAATAGATGTCCGCTTCGGAGGATGACCAAGCTCCAATAATAAGTTCCTTAACCAACAAATTTGAGCTACTACATTAGCCACACCTCGATATTCCGCCTCTGCACTTGAACGAGATATAGTAGTCTGCCGTTTAGATGACCAGGACAGTAAATTATCACCAAGATATACACAGTACCCAGACGTGGAGCGTCTGGTATCTGGACAACCCGCCCAATCTGCATCAGTATAGGAAGTAAGGGTATTTATTGGGCCTGCTCGCATAAAAATCCTCATAGAAAATGTGCCCTTAATATACCGAAGTATGCGCTTTAAAGCATTGTAATGAGCTGTACGAGGCGCATGCATGTGCATACATACTTGTTGAACATCATAAGAGATGTCAGGACGCGTGAAGGTGAGATATTGTAAAGCTCCAGCAAGACATCGGAATGTGGCGGGATCAGAAACGGGTTCACCGGCATTAGACCCGAGTTTACCAGATGTGTCAACGGGTGTCTGAACAGGATTACAGTTGGCCATCTTTGCACGATCCAAAATGTCTGAAGCATATTTTTCTTAAGTTAAGAACAGGCCATGGGAATTTCTCTTAACCGAAATACCAAGAAAATAATGTAGCGAGCCAAGATCTTTCATTGCAAATTCAGTGGACAAATGAAGAAGAAGTTTGGCTTTTAAGGCCGGTGATGAAGTAGTTAAGACAATATCATCGACATACAACAGTAAATAAGCAGTGTCGGGGCCATGACGATAAATAAACAAAGAGTGATCAGAAACACTGTGTTTGAAACCCAAAGTACTGGCATAGTCTGTGAAACGTTGATACCATGCCCGAGGGTCCTGTTTAAGCCCATATAAAGACCGCTTCAATCGACATACGTGATGAGGATATGAGGGGTGTCGAAAACCAAGAGGTTGATGTTGGAAACGTCACTGATCGTTTATCATTCGTGATATGATAATTGACGATAACTGAAATCCCCATGTCTAGTAAATATACGATGGGCGTATTTACTCTTAAATACATATTATAGGGTTTCCCATTAGATGATTGGAAGTACGGGGACTTATATTGCACATACTGTAGGTCCTTGTGAACTGATCGTCAACGAGAACGCTTATAGTTATGACGAGAGTGCGGAATCCTCTCGTGATAACCTGTTTGCTTAATTATATTATCGTCTTTCGTTGTTTATACAACCTAAGACCTTAAACGCGCGCGAGTTTGCAATTGGACAGAGTTTCGACGTATTATCTTAATTAACTGTTCTAAAATACGTATTATGTGTGTGTATTTATACTATACTGTTCATAAACGCGTGCTAATATGGACCGTATGTCTTAAAGCCCATAGCCCATTAACAAACGCGTGTTAATATGTAAACACGTGATGACCACGTGTTTAGACAAACTCATGTTACTGTAGCACGAGTTTAGGCAAACTCGTGTTACTGTAGCACGAGTTTGTACACATTTCCTTTTGTCATCTTTTAAGTATACTTTAATTACTCAAAACGTGACAAGTTTATCACTTGTATCTGTATGTTATTTATAATCACATTCATACAAGTCGTAAACATTAAACATACCAAAACTCTGATCAATATGTAATCATTCACATTACTTAAGTCCAAATAACAAGTTTAAACATAACATAAGTCTATGATTACATATTACAAAACATAAACATATACTGATCAAATCGCTGTTGCTGTTGTCAACAGAATCATGCACTTACAGTCTCCCCCTTGACATCAGCTACACGATTTCTTCAGTCTTGTAGAAACACTATCCATCAATTAACAATCTCCTGCTATTTGCATGAATATTAGCATGTAAACAAATACGCAAAATCTTCCTATATCTGCTTTCCTCAGTGGTCCATGAAGGTCTAAATAGACATTCAGTGTCATATAACCTTCTCTGATCATCTCTGGAAAGGTTCACAATCTGCATAGGATCAAATACACGTAACAAAATAACTCTCTTATCTCTATCTCCATACATCAATGCTTCACCAGTGTCCCTGTGAATCTCCCAGTGATCAAGTGTACTCAAAACATCTTGAGGCCATTTCTTGACTGGAACCTTCAGTACACGCTTAATTGATCTTTGAGTAAATTCTATTGTACCATCATCCTTTGTAACTTTCTTCAAGGATCTTGGCGTTATGTACACACTGGTTTTATCAAAATTATCATAGAACCTTTTCCTATAATCGTCTTGCAACTTTCTACTCCAGTAAGTTGCATAACCATTACCACTCGGATTAACAAGCCTTTTCCTTCCTAAATCCATTAAATCGGATTCACTAAGACTTTTAAAATATTTCTTCATAGGCTTTAAGTACTGACAACCATCATCTCTTTTAATAATAAACAATTTCAGCTCATCATCAAAAAACCAACTCAAAATAGTAGTAACATACTTATGAGCATCTCTATCACTAACAAAATCCCAAAAGATAGATGGTTTCATACTTTCTCCTACCAATCCTCTTGCCGGTACTCTTCTATCAATTTGATGTAGATGATCTTCATCCCTACTTGGCACTGGATACTCTGTCACATCAAATTCCTTAGAATCTTCAATACTCCATCTTAGAGTAATTCCATCTTCATCATCTCCAACTTTGGCAAAAACCGTAAAGTGTAGAGTTCTTGAACTTGGAATAAAAACTCGTTCAGCTTGAACCTCTTGTTGATCATCTGGAACTTGTTGATCTTGAGCTTGTGCTTGTTGTTGCACAAAATCATCATCTTGAAAAACATTAGTCCAGTCCAAATCAGGAATCATTTCACCTTCTTCCAAACTTTCATCATCTTCAGAATCATCATATTGAACCTTAGATGTACCTGCACCTATCTTTTGAAGCTTATCTGAAATTTAAAAGTTCAAAATATGCAAAGACAAACAACATCAAAACATAAAAGATAGCATAAATACAATAAAACTATATCATAAATATAATGTAACAATTAAGTACACCAATATTTATCTTATAATTTTTATCTTATTTACATCTAAAGCACACAAATCATTAAGCTCTTAAGGTTCAAAATCCAAATCTGAATCCGAATCCGACTCTGACTCTGAGGGTGTACGAGTTAACCCTAACTGCTCTTTCATTTGATCCTTATATGATCCTGGATCATAATAATCATCAGGAACCATAAAATCTGCCATAGCTCTCAAATGAGCTTGTGAATCATATCCCAATCTCCTCTCTAGTCTATGCACTATTAATGGGTGCAACTCTGACTTTGAAGACTTATTGGTAGTAGGATCAGAATTGGAGTTACCTGAATTGGAATCACTATCATCATCATCATGATCTTCATCCTCTTTCCTCTTCAACTCTGTCTCCCTACAACCATCTCCCCCTTGAGCCAACAACTGCCTAAGCTTTTCTCTGAGTTCAGCACTTTGAGCTTTTCTCTGAGTTCAGCACTTTGACGCTTTTCATCTGCTAAATCAGCAACTAACGTCCCTACTAACCCTTGCATTGCCTTCATTTGAGCTTCCAATGTCATAACTTTTGTCTCCAAACGATTCATCTTGAATTGAGGCAACATAATCTGCGCAGGTTCAGAAGTAGACGCAACTGTTGGTCTAAAGTGTGCAACTCCAGAAGGTCTGGTAGGAGGTCTTGGAGGAAATTGAGAACTGCCGATCAACTGCGATTGGAGTGGACGAAGAAGTGTCGTAAACGCAGTGCTTACAGGAACAACAGATCTAATCAAAGCACTCTGCGTATGTTGAGGAATTGACACTTGACTTGATTCAGCTTGAGTAACTGCAACTGAAGGTCGACGAAATTTTTTTCTTCTATAAAGCAGAGTACCCTGTGTAGATGACGCAGACACAGTAGCAACAACAGGGACCTCTGATTGTACAGGTTCATCAGCAACTAAACTTTCCGTCACCTCAGTTCTCTCAGACTCCTCTTGTTGTCTGTGTTTCTCAAACGCTTCAGCCAAATGAGCAGGTAAAACCTTTCCCGACCTAGGCGCTTTCTTTCGTCTTTGCAAAGGAATCTCCTCTTCCTGTGGTTCATAAGTAGGATCACTCTCCTCTGCAGTGCGAAACCTCTTCAAAGCTCTTTCAACAGGAGAAGTATCACTTGCACGACTCGTTATATCAACATCTGAATCACTCTCTGTAGCATCTGGATCAACAGCCTTTCCTCTTGAACTTTCTGCAGCAGCACTAGCAACATTAGCCCTAGCAGAGTTCAGAGGATCATCTACATCCTCCAATAATCTATCCAACTCTTGATCTCTTTCAGCATTTGAATCTACAAACAACTCTAAGTTATCCAATGCTTGAAAATTATCCACTTGCGCAATCACATCATTTGGATTTAACGCAGCATTCACAAAAGCTTCACCAATATCAGGATTAGCACACACAGCCTGATCTAACAAATCTTCCATTGCTTCATTATCTGCCCGAACGTCTTCAGCAGCAGCTTGTACTGGCTGAACTTCAGGTTGAACCTGCGGTTGGACTCGAGGTCGAACTCGTCGTTGACGTTGAACCTGAATTGGAACTTGAACTTGAGGTCCTGGTGGTGGTGGAGGTGGTGCATCATTATTTCCACCTCCTGTGACTTCATCTTCATCTTCCCATCCAACTGCTGGAGCTCTATAGTTTGGATTTATCAAGTGTCCAAACAGTGGCACAATCTGCGGATTTGGATAACTATCCTTAACTTTCAGCATCATCGACCAAATCCTATTTGGTGGAGAAGCAATCTCATATACGTCTTGCAAAACTGGCAAATTCTGTACAAAATGATGAATGATCGCCATTGTAATCCTTGGCAAAATCATAAACCTATGCGACCCTGTCTGAGTGATTTGGGTCTTCAAAATATCGAAGAAGTAGTTCGAGAATGAATAAGGCCTATTCAAAGTCAAAGCCACCATCTGGGAACCAACTTGTTTATTCAGCTGATCAAACCCTGCATGACGATTACTGATTGCCACAATCAACACATGAGCCAAAAACCTCCATTGGCCATAGAATCCTGCTTTAGCAATCGGCCACTTTGCATTTGGCGTAGCATGTCCCATTCTTCCAAAACATCCTCTAACCAATGTTTCATCAAGCTCTATCGGACCATTTTCTTCTTCAACAGTACCTAAATGCAATATCTCTCTTAAATCAGCAGCAGTGAAAGAAAATGTATGATTAGCCACAGTTGTCTGAAACCTAACACTCCGAGGGACAGCAGGTCTATATTCTTGTGCGGGCTGTGCTTGAACCACAATTATCGATGCATTAGTCCAGAATTGATGTAAATAGCTTTGAAAGAGTACTGGATTGTGAGTAAGAACAAAGTGAATACGAGACCGTTCCAGATAATCAAACAAAACATGAAAATCACTATTTCTTCCATTTCTCGTAAAATCGATCCACTGATTATGCGTCGAAAAAAAATTCCTTGGATTGCCTGCCATTTCTGTAAAACAAAAAAAAAACACTGTAATAACAGAAATTAAATAAAAACACAGTTCCTAAACGCGTGTGATTAAAGGTAAACACGTGGTATTAGGGTTTCTAAACGCGTGGAATATTAAAAAGACTTGTGTTTTGATTTCTATATTTCTAAAACACGTGTAAAATTCAAACACGCGACACTGTTCATCTTCTCAAAAGCAGGTTTAACATGATAGCCAATCTCAAGATTTCTAACAAAAACTAAAACGACTATCTATTTATTGACATGATATTATGCAATGAATTTTGACCAAATAAGCAATAAACCGTAAAGCATACCTGTATAATAATCACGAAAAAGATCAACGAAGAACAAGAGAAGAAACAAAACATGAAAATCACTATTTCTTCCATTTCTCGTAAAATCGATCCACTGATTATGCGTCGAAAAAAAATTCCTTGGATTGCCTGCCATTTCTGTAAAACAAAAAAAAAACACTGTAATAACAGAAATTAAATAAAAACACAGTTCCTAAACGCGTGTGAAAATCTCAAACGCGTGATCAAACGCGTGAAATCTGCAATAAAACCTAAATACGTGGACCAATCCTCAAACGCGTGAAACTATGGTAAACGCGTGTGATTAAAGGTAAACACGTGGTATTAGGGTTTCTAAACGCGTGGAATATTAAAAAGACTTGTGTTTTGATTTCTATATTTCTAAAACACGTGTAAAATTCAAACACGCGACACTGTTCATCTTCTCAAAAGCAGGTTTAACATGATAGCCAATCTCAAGATTTCTAACAAAAACTAAAACGACTATCTATTTATTGACATGATATTATGCAATGAATTTTGACCAAATAAGCAATAAACCGTAAAGCATACCTGTATAATAATCACGAAAAAGATCAACGAAGAACAAGGTATCGAGATGAACAGTTACCGATCACAATCAGTAAGAATTTGCACGATTTTAAGCTAAACGCGTGTAGGAGGTAAAACGAGAGTAAAAGTGAAATTGAAAATGTAGAATAGTGAAAAAATGAACGTGTTTGGTCATGGTATATATACCCGTGACCCAAACACGTGTAACTTAGGTCAAACACGTGGATAAAAGCCAAACGCGTGTAGTCAGCCAAACACGTGAAGGAAATTCCAAACGCGTGGTGTAAGCCAAACACGTGAAGGAAACTCCAAACGCGTGGTGTAAGCCAAACACGTGAAGGAAACCAAACGCGTGGATTAGGTTACCACTTGCTTAAAATCGTGTTCCCTGTAGCATCAAACACATTTTTAAATAAAAATAAAAATAAAAAAATGCTTAGATAAATTGCATACCTTTTACCTTCAAACCTGAATAACCAGCCAATACACAGGAAAGAGATAACCTGTATGACACTCAATGATTTAACCCCCTGAAAATCAAGTCATCATTAGCAGATAAAATTTTAACAATCAAACCTGATAATCGTGACTTTAGTATATACCTGGATCAACTGAAAAAAAAAAAAACAATACATACACATATATGTATCCGAGACCTTCCTTTTAAAGACCAAATATACATAAAAAAAACCGTTTCAGAAACTTTGGTAAACTTACACAACAAGTTAATGTGATGTATAAAACCATAAACTAACGGACATTTGAAACATAGATACCAGGTAAGATACTATTTAACAACTTTGGAAAAAACATAAAATTCCAATATCGAAAGTCCTGCACACTTAAAAGAAACTCATCAATGCATCAATATCAACAGATAACATTATTTTAAGCGTGCAAAGAAGGTATCTAATTAAAGACCTATGGTCAGTCAATTATCATCGTCAAGCATATCTTTTCACCAAAAAACAAATTGAAATCTCAAAAATATATCAGAAAGATCATTTCCTAAACTTAAACACATTAATGTCCATATCAGAAAACAATCTTTTAACATGATACTTCAAGCAATATATAATCAAGTTAAAGACCATATAGCTGACAATAGAATCATTAGATGCTTATCAACTCTCTCGTGCAATAAGAAATAGTGTTGACACAACTACTTGACACATAAAATTGTAAGTACAAAAATAAAAATAAAAATAAAAATAAAAATAAAAATAAAAACTTTAAATCTAAACCTCATTATTTATTTACAAGAAATTCTAAGTTTCTGCGGATTAGATCAGATTAGCAATTACATAAGCCTGCAAGTGAGAAAAATTTCTCTTATTATTAGTTATGAACAATGACTCAACCACGATTACCGGTATGTTTGTCCTCTTAAACACTCGGTACTTCCAGTTTCCTTTGGGTTGTGGCACTTTCGTATTACTTGAGCCAAGGACAGTCACCATGTAACCTAGTAAGTTACTCATGCCACAAATTTTGTTTGCGAACTTATGTGACCCACATTCAGATACACTCTCACAATCGACACATGCACTAAAATTTAGACATTTGGTGAGTAAGGTAAGAAAGTCTTTAAGAATCAAGCCAGCGGTGACAGGTCGGTGATTCCTCACACGCAAAGCGACTTAACTTGACTCACGTACGGAAATATACTCAACATTGCATAATGCCAAGTACTTGCATATTTGTGACATTTATTTTAAGCACTTATGAAAACCCGTGACTTTCGATGAGACCCGTGTAGCGAACTTTCTGACAACCTATCCCAAGTTGGAAACTTTAGGTAGGCTAGGTATACAAAGACACCCCAAGGACTTACTTGTTCGAATCTCAAAGGCCACATTAGCTTCATATTTTCAACAGATTTATAGTTTTATTAGATATTTGCATATCTTGTCACAAATATACATAAAAAAAAAAACAATACATACACATATATGTATCCGAGACCTTCCTTTTAAAGACCAAATATACATAATGACAATGCAAGATCTTTCATAAGATTTAAAGGACTTGTCTCTTTTAGGAACAAGCATTCTCAGCCATATATCTGAATACGTTTCCCACAAGGACATTGTATAAATTAAGTTCGGATTATAAGGAAACCTTGGTACTTTATGTCTACCGATACATCCTAAATTGTAATCACTGAACTAAGCAATTATATTACGATTAAGCAGGCTTAAAAGCTAAAATATCCTCACTTCTAATCGTCTTAAAGCATCAACTTAAAACTCTATCTTATTTATTTTTGTTTTTTTTTTTTTTTTTTTTTTTTTTTTTTTTAATGACACTAATTATATACAAACTTAAACTAGACATTCTTTTTGTATTTTTATGACTCTAGCTATTTACAGACTTAAACTAGACACAAATAAAATAAAATAAAATAAAATATACAAAAAGATATTTCTTTGAGAGATCTAATATGAATCAGCATTCTTCATACCATTTAGAAGAATCAGCTTTTCAAAGCGAGTCTTATCAAATGCTTTAGTATACAAATCAGCTATATTATCATCAGTTATAACTTTTTCCAAATGAATTAACTTCTTTTGGGCACAGTCACGCAAAAAATGATGTCTAATGTCAATATGCTTGGTGACTTTATGCAAGACAGGGTTATTAGTTATATCTATAGCTGACTTATTATCAATCTTAATAGGGGTATCAAGAAAATCCATACCGTAGTCTCGAAGTTGTTGCTGAATCCATAATACCTGGGAACAGCAGCTTCCAGCAGCCATGTACTCTGCCTCACAAGAAGACTGAGCTACCGATGTCTGCTTCTTACATTGCCACGATACAAGTCTCCCTCCTAAGAATTGACATCCGCCAGTCGTAGACTTCCTATCATTGTTACAACCTCCAAAGTCCGAATCAGTGTAAGCAACAAACTCAAACGTTCCTCCCAATGGATACCATAGACCAAGTCCTTGGTTTCCCTTTAAATATCTGAGGATCCGTTTTGCAGCCGTTAAATGTGACTCTTTCGGATTTGCTTGAAATCTAGCACACAGACAAACAGCAAACATGATATCTGGACGCGAAGCAGTTAAATACATTAATGAACCGATGATCGCCCGATAATAAGTAGCATCCACAAGTGTATCTTTAGAATTAGGAACTCCTAAACCATGATTCAACTGAATAGGAGTACCATAAGTCTTGGATTCTAACATTTGAAACCTTTCCAAGATGTCATTGACATACTTAGTCTGGTGAATGAAAAAACCATCTTTTCGTTGATCAACCTGCAGTCCAAGGAAAAATTTTAATTCCCCCATAGCACTCATTTCAAATTCCTTCTTCATACTCATTTCAAAATCCTTGCACATCTTAATGTCAGATGAACCAAAAATGATATCATCCACATAAACTTGCACAATTATATAATCTTGCTTCTGCCATTTGATAAACAACGTGCTGTCTATCGATCCTCTTGTAAATCCATTTGTCAACAAATGTGTTGACAATTTCTCATACCACACTCTTGGTGCTTGATGTAATCCATAAAGAGCTTTATCCAGTCGATATGCCCTTCTCGGATAAGTTGGATCTTCAAACCCCGGTGGTTGACGAACGTACACTACTTCCTTAACTTCTCCATACAAGAAGGCACTCTTAACATCCAACTGATACACCTTAATTCCTTTGAAACTAGCATAAGCTAAAAATAGCCTTATAGCTTCAATCCGAGCAACTGGTGCAAAAGTTTCATTATAGTCATAACCTTCTCGCTGTGCAAAACCCTGAACAACTAGACGTGCCTTATTTCTTGTAACAATCCCTTTGTCATCTCGTTTGCATTTAAATACCCAACGAGTTCCAATCGGTTCCTTACCTTTAGGCACATCAACTAATTCCCATACTCCAAGTTTTTCAAATTGAGCCAATTCTTCTTGCATAGCCTCAACCCAAAACAGATCTTGAAGTGCTATCTTAACATTCTTGGGTTCTTCTTGTGAAATAAAACATGAGTATAAACACTCAGTTATTAAACCTGTATCCTTCACTTCACAGAATAAACTAGTCATCTCCTTATTTAACTGATTTCTAGTTCGGACAGTTGCTGAAGCTTCACCAAGAATATTTTCAACTGGATGATCTTTAGTTGCTCTATGTTGAGGAGTTTTGTGACTTGGAAAATCATCACCCATATTTGAAACAATTTGGGTGGGAGACTCTCCATCAGCTTCAGAAGATGAAGAAGACGATGAGTCAAGCGGGTCATCATCTGGTAGTGGAATTTTAGTTGGATCTCTTGAACCACTGGATTGACCAACCTCAGTTGTAGGAACAACTCCGGTTGGTGGTACATCATCAGTAGGAGATGCAGCGGGAGCAACCTCAAAATCATAATTCAAGTGATCTCGAACAATAACAACATCTTCATCAATAGAAGTACCAGGAAAAGAAATTGGACCCTTAAGTGAAGTAAACACACTATCATAAGCAAAACTTGACTCTGAACCAACATGAGCAGCCGGTTTATAACTTACAATCACGACATTAGTACCAAGATCGACTCTACCTGTCTGCGAATTGAAAACCCGACGAATGGGGGTTCCCGGTTTATATCCAAGAAAGAAACCTTCTTCAACTTTAGAATTAAACTTTGGTTGAGGAGAAGTTTTCAGAAAAGTACAAGGAACACCAAACGGTTCCAATCCAGACAAATCAGGTTTTCGTTTGTTGAGAAGTTCATAACAAGTCTTATTAAACCTTTTAACAGTTAGCACCCGATTTAACACATGACAAGCTGTGTTCACAGCTTCCGCCCAAAACATAGTTGGTAGCCTGAATCAGCAAGCATAGTTCTGGCAGTCTCGATCAAGGTCCTATTCTGATACTGATCCTTGTGAACTGATCGTAGTTGTAGAGATTCTCAGCCTCAGTGAAAAAGTTAATCAGTATCTCCGTAGTCTCATCTTTGGTAGCTAAGAAGAAAACCCATGAAAACCTTGAATAATCATCAGTGACAACCAAGCAGTAGTACATTCCCCCTCTACTCCTAACATTGACTGGACCAAAGAGATCCATATGAAGTAACTCAAAAGGAGCGGCAATTGAATTTTGTGTCTTGGGCTTGTGAGGCTTTTTCTGTTGTTTGCCTTTCAAGCATGGAACACATCTATCTTCCAATTCAAACTTCTTTTTAGGAACACCTTGAACCAGATCATTCTTCACAATGTAATTCATCTTTCGGAAATGTAGATGTCCCAATCTTCTATGCCATAAGAGAGAATCACTTTCGCTTGCCTTAGACAACAAACAAACTTCCTTCTGTACATTCTTGGTTCCTAACATTAAACCATAAATATCTCTTTTACGAGGAGCAGTCAACAATATCCAATCATCTGGAATAACAAAACCCGGTTTCAAAACGAATGCAGCTTTGTCGTTGAAGAAAACTGAATTTCCTCGGTCACAAATTTGTGATACACTCATCAGATTATGAGTAAGTTCTTCCACATAATTGACATTCTTTAAAGTAAGTTTTCCATCGACGACATCACCTTGTCCAGTGATTTGTCCGCCCTTGGAACCAGCAAAATTTACATGTGATCCTTTAATATTTACAAAATCAGACAGAAGTCTTCTGTCCCCTGTCATGTGCCTGGAGCAACCGCTATCAAGATACCAAATACTAATAGGAATTGGTGGTAGCCCCTGCACATGAAACAAAAACGGATCAGTTATCAAGGACAACCCAAGCCTTTGTAGACTTGGGTTTACCATTCTCGTCCTTAACAAGCATTTCAGTCCAATATCCATTGCTCCCAATAGGTGCCTTGGATGTTTGCTGAGCATGCTGTAAAGGTATATTCTCAACCCTTGATTGAGACCTTTTAGGGGAAAATGGTCTATTAAAGAATGGTCTATTCACTTGTGGAACACGAGATGTGTTACAGTCATAGTAGTTCTGTCGATGATGCCCTGAATTTGCATTTTGTGATGACTGACCAGATCTATTTCTAGGGGAAATATATCTTGGTGAATCATTTCTTTTAGCCACAGGTGGAACAAATTTACCATAAGCTTGATTACCCATCCCATTAGAACTACTTGACACATTCTGTTGTTTACCATTCCCTCGTTCAAAGGAAACATGGGAATTAGGAGATAATCCTCTATTTTGATTTGACTTAACAGGGGAAACTGACTGTCTAGAGGACTTTCTAATTCGGTTGGGGCAACAACTATACACATGTCCAATTTCATAACAAGCAAAACAAGATCGTTGTGCTGACTTTCTAGAAGATTGTTGAGCTAATGGTTTAGATGGAGGGGTATTCAAGATATTCTTAATCTCCTGAGTCGCTATCTCTTCCACAGTAGGAGCCTTAGTCTCAGAAGTTGAGAATGATTTGGTAACACTAGGTTCAGGTTCAGTAACATACTTAACCTCAGTTGAATTAGTCTGAATTCCTTTCTTGACAAACTTCTTACTTAGCTGTGGTATATCATGGTTTTTGGTCCTCAGTTGTCTAGGAATGAATTTAAGTTGCTTAGGTTCAGTGGAGACGGATGACTTAGGATAGTCAGTAAGCACTGGTTTAGCAGAATCAGACTCAGCCAAATCTGGATAAACAGGGTCTAAGTTGTTGTTAAAAGGAGGTCTTACATCAGTGTAATCAGCTCCTAGTCCTGTTTTATCCTTAGGATGTCTAGGTTTACCTAAAGAAGCTACCAGATCACTTCCTCTCCATTTAGCTAAAGTAGTCTCATGTTTAGTAATGGTAACCCTAGCATCAGCCAAATCCTTCTCTTTCTTACCGATTTCACTAGAAAGAAAAACTATCTTTTCATTTGCTAGATTTTCTCTAAAAATTGATTCTTTCAGTTTGTCTTTTAAGGCAGCATTATCATTGTCAAGTGACTTAATCCTACTCTTAAATTGACGTTCTTGATCAAGTAAAGCACTATTCTTAGAGAAAAATGAACTACGTTCCTTGCTGATAGTTTCATAGCTAGCGGCTAACTCTAAAGTCTTGGATGAGGCAATACTATGTTGTTGCATCAAATCTTTAACAAACATGCAAATACGATGAACAGTCAAATAAGAAAAAGTTACCTGTTTCTCTCGATCATCGTAGTCAGCCATATATGCAACAAAGTCTGATATTGTCATACCTTCAGGAATAGTAAAATCATCAGCTTCTGTAGAAATAGCCTTATCCAATTTTGCATTTGGGCTCATCGATTGATTATCACTCTGGCTGCTTGTCTTATCAGTAGATTCATCGATCTTCTTATCAGCCTTTTTAAGCTTCACTGCTTCATCTGCATCCTTTTCATCATCAGAAACTTTTAATGCAGCATCAGTAGCAGCAGCCTCTTCACTTGTATAAAGAGCATAATCAAACGCAGCACCTCCGTCATCAATCACATTAGCTACTTCATCATAAATCTCAGCTAGCAAAGCATTTTCAGGTTCATTCTCCTTTGTCCAAAGGTAAGTACCATCTTCCTGTCTTGCCACCATGGCATTTTCAGGATTTTGAACCTGATTTTCTGTAGGAAGTTCCTGAATGATCATTCCATCATGCTCTGTAGCTTTGGTTGATTTGATTTGATTTCCAGCTTGCACACCTCCCTGATTGTAATTCTGACGATTAGCTGTAGAATTATCAAAACGCTTTGGTCTTTGACATTCCTTAGCAAAATGACCAAAACCATCACAATTATAACACTTAACCTTCGACTTGTCAAATCCTCTATTTTTGTCAGATGCAAGATTTCTTCCAGTTCGTTGCATAAAACGACGAGCTTTTATAGTGAGCATAGCCATTTGCCACTTCAAGTCCATTTCCTCTAAATCATCAGGATCAACTTGTTCATAATCTTTATCAATCAAACTTGGATCTGAAATTTTGCCATTGATAAATGCCTCATGAGCAGAACACATTGCAGCATATACTTGCATACGTCCTTCAGCAGATTGCATACTCATTGGCATCGAGCGAACAGTTGTATTTCCACTGTTTCTTGATCCACTGCTATTCTTAGTTGTAGACGAATTGTCATAAACCATGTATCCAGCAATTCCATCAGGATCCATAACAGGATGAATGATTTCAGTGGATAAAAGAGCAGTAGTTCCACTTCCAGAAGTAGAGGAAGATGAAGACAATAGATTATCAGTATTAGCATGATAAAGACTCGGATTTTGTTGAAAAACAGAAAGCTCATCTTTTGCTTTACGCTTCATTTCCCTGTTCTTTACTTTTGAGACAATCTCTGCCAAGGTATAAGATTCATAATTTTTCTCTTCTTGAAGACTATGCACAAAGTCATTCCATTTGTTCGGCAGAGAATCCAAAAATTTATCTACTAGTTTATTTTGTGTAAATGTAACTCCAAAATATCCCAGTTCAGTAATCAGATGATTAAAACGAGTTATTAAATCATCTAAACTTTTAGATTTCAAACCATTAAAGACTTCATATTGTCTGTTCAGCAGTTTAATTCTTCCCTTTTTCATCAACTCATCACCTTCACAGTGTGCGTTTAAAGCATCCCACAAACCTTTAGAGGTCTTATGTTCTCCGAGAAGATGAATTGCATCCCGAGGTAAACACATTTCTAAGTTCGACAAGGCCTTTCCTTCAACGGCATATTCTTTCTTCAACACTTCAGTCATATCCCCAAGCTTGTATTGGACCTCATTTCCATTAACATCTTCATGAGTTGGCCACTCATATCCTTCAGTAATCATCACCCATTGGTTGACATCAGTAAGGCGAATATAGGATTCAAAGCGTTTTTTCCAACTCCAGAAATTCTCAAGTTTTATTAATTTTGGAGGTGAATTGGTACGACCGACTTCATGATCGTGAAGAATTAATGCATTAATGTATTGAGCCTCTTTGGATGAAACTGCAGGTATTCCAGACATCATAGAAACACAACAAAGGAAAAACAAAAACAAACACGTGAACAGTAGCACGTGTTTGAGGTAAACACGTGTTTTAGGGTAAGATAGGAAAGCACACTAGAAACACGTGTTTAGAAGACAAACACGTGTTAAGGAAGGGTTTGAACGAGTTTAAAGAACACCACGGGTTAAAGAAGAAAACACGTGTTTAGAACACACCACGGGTTAAGAAAGCAAACACGTGTTTAAAAACAAGAGCTAAACACGTGTTTAATAAACACACGAGTTTAAAAGTCAGTGCACAAAATTTTGCACGATTTTAGGCAAAATTAAGCCAAACAAAGCGATCTCGAACCTTCAGATTGAAAAATCTATTGGCTTTGATACCACTTGTAGGTCCTTGTGAACTGATCGTCAACGAGAACGCTTATAGTTATGACGAGAGTGCGGAATCCTCTCGTGATAACCTGTTTGCTTAATTATATTATCGTCTTTCGTTGTTTATACAACCTAAGACCTTAAACGCGCGCGAGTTTGCAATTGGACAGAGTTTCGACGTATTATCTTAATTAACTGTTCTAAAATACGTATTATGTGTGTGTATTTATACTATACTGTTCATAAACGCGTGCTAATATGGACCGTATGTCTTAAAGCCCATAGCCCATTAACAAACGCGTGTTAATATGTAAACACGTGATGACCACGTGTTTAGACAAACTCATGTTACTGTAGCACGAGTTTAGGCAAACTCGTGTCACTGTAGCACGAGTTTGTACACACTTCCTTTTGTCATCTTTTAAGTATACTTTAATTACTCAAAACGTGACAAGTTTATCACTTGTATCTGTATGTTATTTATAATCACATTCATACAAGTCGTAAACATTAAACATACCAAAACTCTGATCAATATGTAATCATTCACATTACTTAAGTCCAAATAACAAGTTTAAACATAACATAAGTCTATGATTACATATTACAAAACATAAACATATACTGATCAAATCGCTGTTGCTGTTGTCAACAGAATCATGCACTTACACATACTAAATACTAGGGACTAAAGTGTAAATGCTCTCACTATAAATAGAGAGCCATTTACAACAATTACCTACCCTAATCTTCCACCTTATTTTGTGTGTGTTTTTTCTCTCCCAAATTCATACCCCATCTAAATACAATCATCTCATTTTGGGAACCCGCAATCAATGGCAAAATATGCTTAAACATCTTACAGGTTTCTCAGGATCAACGGGTATGTATTCTATCATGTTTTCATTATATTATTCAATACAAATCATAATTATTCCAACATGTGGTATCAGAGCCATTGGTTCATTCGATCTATTGATTCGTATTGGTTTTTGTTCTATAAATTGTTTGGAACATAAATCGAAAATATGATTTCAAGGAGTTAAAAACTATTAATTTGTTCCATAATTTTTTCGGAAATTAATTTTTTTTCGAAAATAAATATTTGGAACAAATAATTTCTTGAACATGTTCTTTGTGTTCATATTAAAACTCATCTAATCTATTGAGTTTGATCCTAAATGCCATAATTTTCGAGCCAAAAACGTGTTTTGCTTGGTTGAGTTCGACCATAATAGGTTGAATTCAACCAAGGTTGAGTTCGACCATAATAGGTTGAATTCGACCAAGGTTGAGTTCGACCATGGTCGAGTTCGACCACATTAAGGTCGAGTTCGACCATTCTCTGGTCGAATTCAACTTCATTTTAGTCGAGTTTAACCTCCATAACGAATTCGACAATAACTTTGTTGAGTTCGACCTTATTTTAAGTTGAAATACGACCTTAAAACACATAACTATTTTGGATCGATTTCGGTAGGTCGACCACCTTATTTGTAAGTCGAGTTCGACCTCTTATGGTCGAGTTCGACCACCTTATTTGAAGGTCGAGTTCAACCTCTTATGGTCGAGGTCGACCACCTCACATGGTCGAGTTCGACCTCATTAAGGTCGAGTTCAACCACCTAAGGTCGAGTTCGACCATGACTACTAAGGTCGAGTTCGACCTACAAAGGTTGAATTCGACGAAACTAAAGTTGAGTTCGACCACCTAAGGTTGAATGCGACCAAACTAAGGTTGAGTTCGACCATAACAGGTTGAGTTCGACCATAACATGTCACGTTCGACCATAAAAGGCCGAGTTCGATTTATTTATTGAGTATGATCATAACTTGTTGAATTCAACTTACTTGTCGAGTTCTCCTTAAATGTTGAATTCGACTTACTTGTTGAGTTCTTCTTAATCGTCGAGATCAATCATAACTTGTTGAATTCAGCTTACTTGTCGAATTCTTCTTAATTGTTGAATTCGACTTACTTGTTGAGTTCTTCTTAATCGTCGAGATCAATCATAACTTGTTGAATTCAACTTACTTGTCGAGTTCTCCTTAATTGTTGAATTTGACTTACCTTAAGGTCGAGTTCGACCACCTTATTTGAAGGTCGAGTTCGACCTCTTATGGTCGAGTTCGACCACCTAAAGGTCGAGTTCGACCACCTAAGGTTGAATGCGACCAAACTAAGGTTGAGTTCGACCATAACAGGTTGAGTTCGACCATAACAGGTTGAGTTCGACCATAACAGGTTGAGTTCGACCATAAGGTTGAGTTCGACCACCTAAAGGTCGAGTTCGACCATTATAAGGTCGAGTTCGACCTCTTATGGTCGAGTTCGACCACCTCACAAGGTCGAGTTCGACCACCTTATTAAGGTCGAGTTCGACCATCTACTAAGGTCGAGTTCGACCTCTTATGGTCGAGTTCGACCACCTTATTTGAAGGTCGAGTTCGACACCTTATGGTCGAGTTCGACCTCTTATGGTCGAGTTCGACCTCTTATGGTCGAGGTTCGACCTCTATGGTCGAGTTCGACCTCTTAAGGTCGAGTTCGACCACCTAAGGTCGAGTTCGACCATGACTACTAAGGTCGAGTTCGACCTCTAGGTCGAGTTCGACCACCTAAGGTCGAGTTCGACCATGACTACTAAGGTCGAGTTCGACCTCTATGGTGAGTTCGACCACCTAAGGTTGAGTTCGACCAAACTAAGGTTGAGTTCGACCATACTACTAGGTCGAGTTCGACCACCTTATTTAAGGTCGAGTTCGACCACACTAAGGTCGAGTTCGACCATGACTACTAAGGTCGAGTTCGACCTCATGGTCGAGTTCGACCACTATAAGGTCGAGTTCGACCCTTATGGTCGAGTTCGACCTCTTATGGTCGAGTTCGACCACCTTATTTGAAGGTCGAGTTCGACCTCTTATGGTCGAGGTCGACCACCTCACATGGTCGAGTTCGACCTCATTAAGGTCGAGTTCGACCACCTAAGGTCGAGTTCGACCATGACTACTAAGGTCGAGTTCGACCACCTTATTTGAAGGTCGAGTTCGACCTCTTATGGTCGAGTTCGACCACCTCACTAAGGTCGAGTTCGACCATGACTACTAAGGTCGAGTTCGACCTACAAGGTTGAATTCGACCACTACATAAGGTCGAGCTCGACCTCATTAAGGTCGAGTTCGACCACCTAAGGTCGAGTTCGACCATGACTACTAAGGTCGAGTTCGACCTACAAAGGTTGAATTCGACCTAAAGGTCGAGTTCGACCACCTTATTTGTAGGTCGAGTTCGACCTCTTATGGTCGAGTTTGACCACCTTATTTGAAGGTCGAGTTCAACCTCTTATGGTCGAGGTCGACCACCTCATTTGAAGGTCGAGTTCGACCTCTATAGGTCGAGTTCGACCTCATGGTCGAGTTCGACCACACTAAGGTCGAGTTCGACCTACTCTAAGGTCGAGTTCGACCACCTAAGGTCGAGTTCGACCATGACTACTAAGGTCGAGTTCGACCATACTACTAAGGTCGAGTTCGACCACCTTAAAGGTCGAGTTCGACACCTATTGGTCGAGTTCGACCACCTTATTTGAAGGTCGAGTTCGACCTCTTATGGTCGAGTTCGACCACCTCACAAGGTCGAGTTCGACCTCATGGTCGAGTTCGACCACCTTATTTGAAGGTCGAGTTCGACCTCTTATGGTCGAGTTCGACCACCTCACAAGGTCGAGTTCGACCACCTAAGGTTGAGTTCGACTAAACTAAGGTTGAGTTCGACCATAACAGGTTGAGTTCGACCATAACAGGTTGAGTTCGACCATAAGGTTGAGTTCGACCACCTATTTAAGGTCGAGTTCGACCATTATAAGGTCGAGTTCGACCTCTTATGGTCGAGTTCGACCACCTTATTTAAGGTCGAGTTCGACCTCTCTTATGGTCGAGTTCGACCACCTTATTTGAAGGTCGAGTTCGACCTCTTATGGTCGAGTTCGACCACCTCACAAGGTCGAGTTCGACCTCATTAAGGTCGAGTTCGACCACCTAAGGTCGAGTTCGACCATGACTACTAAGGTCGAGTTCGACCTCTATGGTCGAGTTCGACCACCTTATTTGAAGGTCGAGTTCGACCTCTTATGGTCGAGTTCGACCACCTTATTTCTAGGTCGAGTTCGACCACCTTATTTGAAGGTCGAGTTCGACCTCTTATGGTCGAGTTCGACCACCTCACAAGGTCGAGTTCGACCACCTAAGGTCGAGTTTGACCATGACTACTAAGGTCGAGTTCGACCACCTAAGGTTGAGTTCGACCATAAGGTGAGTTCGACCATTACTATTAAGAGACATTACTTAGTCTGCGTTAGATAGCTAATCATGTCACTATAACTTCATTACTATTAGGCCTACTTATTTTAGGCAAACTATAATAATATTCTATATTGTTTGTATCATAAATTTATATCCTCCTTATCTCCACTATAGTACCTAGCTTAGGCATTGAGCCGCTTACTGGTGCAAACTTTGCTTCATAAAAAGATTGATTACCTCTAATTCTGAAGATGCTAAACCATGACTATGCCATTCGCCATAATGATCCCACTGCTATTACTGCTAACTTTTTTTTTTTGCAGCTTAGAAAGCGAATTTTGAAAGTGGGATAGGACGAATCGCTTGTCAATAATGATGGTCAAGAACTCCATTAATCTCAGTATCCGAGGAACTATCACTTCAAGAGAACGTCTAAGGCGCATGCAAGTAGCTTAAATACCAAGGAAATAGCAGTGTTCGTGAACACATAATGAAGATGACTACCATGGCTCATAAGCTTAAGAGTCCTAAAATGGAAGTCTCTGACAATTTTCTTGTGCACTTTATAATGAACTCATTGCTTGCTCGTTTCGATATCTTCAAGATTAACTATAGCTCTATGAAGGATAAATCGTCGATGAGTGAAGTAAGTGCAATGTGTGTGCAAGAAAATGGTCGCCTCAAGTTGGGCCAACCATGAAGTTGTTTACCTTATTACCACTGCTAATTCCAATGACAGTAAGGGTAATAACAATAATAAGACTACAAGTAAAGTTCAAAAAGGCTAATCATGGTGCTGTTGCCCCTAGCTCTAAGTTCTTGACGAGCAATCCTAACTGTAAATTCTGATTGTGCCCAGATTGCCCTAAATTCAAGAAGTCGCTAGCTAAGAAAGGTAACTTATTTCATGTAATATTTGATTCTTTTACGTTTGATGTACCTATTAATACATGTGTGGGTGACTCTAGTTCTATGGTCCATGTGACCAACTCAATACAAGAATTTCATACAATCCGGAAGCTATCAAAGGGCCAAAGAAAGCTTAGAGTTGTCGAAGCCATGGAAACTAATAATTTACATATAAACACTGGAAAGTGTATTAGACTAGTAGATACCTTATGTGTACCGAGAATTTTTCGGAACCTTGTATCTATTTTCTAGTCTAGACCTTGAAGGTTATGTAATAATTCATGGTTGCGGCGAGTTTGCCATTACTCATAATAATGAATTTCTTGGTCTTGGTTTCTTGGATGGATTATTGTATAAGTTAGAACTAGATCATAATTTCTCACAGTCTTTGTTGTCTCCTAATATTGATGACATAACTAAAACAAAGACAAAATCACTTAAATAATTAGAGAATTCCTCCATGTTGTGACATAAAACATCTTGGCCACATCTCACGAGTTCGCATGATACGATTCATAAAGGATGGAATATTACATTCTCTTGACTTTAGTGATTTTTGAAACATGTATTTAGTGCCTCAAATGCGAAATGGCTAAAGGGAATAAGAAAGGATCCACTAAAAGTTCCAACATGTTGGAAATAATTAACTATGATATTAGTGGCCCCTATCCCGCATCCATCTCACGACATACATCATTTATTACATTCATTGACGATTATTCGCGTTATACGCACCTATATCTGATCTAAACCCTTACAGACTTTTATTGATCTTAAAACTTTGGTTTAAAAGCAACTTGATCGTAAAATAAAAGTTGTGAGAACAGATAGGGGAGGTAAGTGTTGTGGTAGACATACTAATATTGGTTAAGCTCGTGGTCCTTTCCATAACTTTTGCAAGGAACATGGCATAATTAACCAATACACCATGCATGGTTCACCTCAACAAAATGGTGTTGCTAAAAAGAGAAAGAGAACCTTAATAGACATGGTGTGAAATATGTTTGCCAACACTAACTTACCTACTTTCCTTTGGACTGAGGCCTTAAAAACAACCATTCATATACTCAATAAAGTTCCATCAAAATCTGTCCCTAAAACTCCTCATGAGATCTGGACAGGTAGGAAACTGAGTCTAAAATATATGAACGTTTGGGGCTGTCCTGCCAAAGCAAAAGTCTATAACCTTAACTTAAAGAAACTGGATCCTAAAACTCTTACATGTTTTTTTATCGGTTATCCTGATAACTCCTCATAAAAGGTTATCGGTTTTTACTGTCTTTCCCATACTACTAGCATTATTAACACGCAGCATGCCACATTTCTCGAGAACTAAGAGATCAGTGGGAGCACGACAAATCATAACTTAAGATTTTCAAGAAGTACAAGAAGCGGGGGGAACCACTCGTCGGTTATTATTACTCCTCCGATAATTCCTCTTGTACCCAACGCTGCTCCTAATATCACTGATCCACTTCTCCTAATCAAAATCCTCTAATCATAATATTACTAATGATTGAAACATCTTCCTTACTAAACCTGAAAATCAACTCAGGAGATCATCTAGGTCATACAAGACCACAATTTTTGATGATTTCATAACTTATTTCACTGAAGATGAGGACATTGGAAAGCTTACTGATCCTGTCTCTTATTGAGAAGCCATTAATAGCGATCAGGCCACTTAGTGGAATGAAGCCATGATTGAACAACTTAATTCCATGCAGCCTAATGACGTTTGGGATTTGGTTGAATTTCCCGAAGAATCCAAACCTGTAGGTTGTAAAGGGATCTTCAAAACCAAATTAGACCCGAATGGAAACGTTGAACGCTATAAGGCCAAACTGGTTGCGAAGGGCTTTAATCAAAAGGAAGGAATCGATTATCAAGAGACCTTTTCTCTGTATCTCATAAAGATTCCTTAAGGATCGTCATGGCATTCGTAACTCATTATGAATTAGAGTTACATCAGATGGATGTCAAGACCACTTTCCTGAATGGAAACTTGCACTAAGACGTATACATGCGGAAACCTGAAGGATTCATTCCAGAAGGTAAAGAACACATGGTCTGCAAGTTGAAAAAGTCCATATACGGGTTGAAGCAAGCATCACCAAAATGGTACCTTAAGTTTGATGAAGTCATAAAAGGACAAGACTTCCTAAAGAATCAAGTGGATCAATGCACCTATCTCAAGATCAATGGGAGTAACTTTACAATCCTTATTTTGTACGTGGATATTCTACTTACAAGTAACAACTTGGATATGTTGCATGAGTCGAAGCGTATATTTTTCGCATAATTTCGACATGAAAGATCTCGGTGATGCCTCTTATGTCATAGGTATCGAAATACATCGGGACAGGCGTAATGATGTTCTGGGTCTTTCTCTAAAGGCTTATATTGAACACATCTTAGAACGCTATAACATGCAGCACTACACACCCACTATATCTCTAGTAATAAAAGGGCACGTATGTGATTATTTCCAAAGTCCGAGCATTGATATTGAAAACGAGAAAATGAGGATGATACCTTACTCATAAGTAGTCGGGAGCATTACGTACGCTCAGGTCTATTCTCGTCCAGATAATGCTTATATCGCCGGCTAAAAGGTTCTACGATATCTGCAAAGGACCAAAGACTACACATTAACTTATAGAAGAAGTGACAACTTAGAAGTATTAGGTTAATATGATTTCGATAAGAAATCTACTTCTAAATTTATATGATTAGCTGTCGGACCTATCTCTTGACGGAGTCATAAAGAGAACTGGCTGCAACGTCCACCATGATGGCTGAATACATTGTTGTTTACAATGACACTTGTCATGGGATGTTGTTAAAGAACCTGGTCAGTAGACTCAAAATTGTCAACTCCATTACCAGACCATTGAAGCTTTACTGTGATAACTTAAGTGCCGTAACTTTCTTGAACAGTAACAGTTCAACTGGCACTGAGTTGTATCTCGATACAGAGTATCTGTTTGTACACGAACGGATTGGGAAAATGTTTTTTGTATTGAGTACATAAGTACACATAATATACTAGTGGATCCAATGACCAAAGGTCTTCCTCCTAAAATCTCCGTAGAACACGTGTCGAAGATGAGGCTTACTAAAAGACCTAATATAATAACATGTTGTACTTATTGGTCATTATTATTATCTTAATAAAAAACTTTCCTCTATATTCAGATTTTGTTTGTCTATTAGCTACACTTTGAGCACATAACTGTGTATAGACATTATTATAACAAAATTTGTCTTAGTCAATTGATCATTGCTTATTAGTTTTAAATTTTAGTCATAGTTTGACTAGTGGGGGTCCTGAGTTGATGTTCTTCTCTACGACTGTACTTATTGACTATGATTTCAGTTTAAAACAAAATGAGTATTATCCCGGTCGGACTTATTGAATACTCATAGATAAATGATCGCTTGGTCAAGTGGGAGAATGTTGGAACCATGTTAAATGTGACCGTCACTGATCGTTTATCATTCGTGATATGATAATTGACGATAACTGAAATCCCTATGTCTAGTAAATATACGATGGGCGTATTTACTCTTAAAGACATATTATAGGGTTTCCCATTAGATGATTGGAACTACGGGGACTTATATTGCACATACTAAACACTAGGGACTAAAGTGTAAATGCTCTCACTATAAATAGAGAGCCATTTACAACAATTACCTACCCTAATCTTCCACCTTATTTTGTGTGTGTTTTTTCTCTCCCAAATTCATACCCCATCTAAATACAATCATCTCATTTTGGGAACCCGCAATCAATGGCAAAATATGCTTAAACATCTTACAGGTTTCTCAGGATCAACGGGTATGTATTCTATCATGTTTTCATTATATTATTCAATACGAATCATAATTATTCCAACAGTTGATGCATAAATACTGTCTCATTGAGATGACCATGTAAGAAAGCATTCTTGACATCGAGCTGAGTAATATCCTGATGGGTGGTTTCGTTTAGTGTTTAAATTTATAAAAGTTGTACAAGTTATTATCTTCAAAACACACACACACCTTAACGGACAGGGGACCCAATCAGATGTAGTATAGTTTAGTGATAAGAACATGATCGTTCGCAGGGACGCGTTGCTTTACCTAATCTAGTAATACTTGTAATTCTAGCGGTTGTGGGGTTGTCACGATTTCCTATTAAACTAATTAAAATACTGAAAAGTAAATAGAAGCCGCAACCGCTTATTCAGCGAGAGGCTTAGTCTGAAAATAGTTTGAAAAAGCAAATAACAGTAATTAAATTAAAATACTTGTTTGGCATCTCCGATCTCATGGTACGACCAAATATCATTGTACCTACTTTCTAGACTGTTGGAAACTTAATCATGGCTCAGATTCTCGTTAGATTCACTTTGCCTAATTAACTAGTGTTGTCGCTAGACTCACACTACCCTATAAACAAATTCTCGTTAGATTCATTGTTTAAGTATTAATGACCTAAAGTTCGTGTTACTAATTCATCTTTTAGTTACCCGGCTCTTAAGCCATGGCCAGATAATAATTATCTCCGGTGACCACAGTGCTCGTTTCCAAGTCACTGGATCACGTCTGACATTGTTAAGCATCATGTTCTATTCATCCTAATTACTATGGTTCTGGATCCCTCGGGTACAAGTGAATCACCTTTTACATCTAGTTAAAGACCGATTAGTGGTTTCCATCCTTATGTATTAATCCTAGTGTATGATTATTGACCGATCATAAGAATTAAATCAATACATGCAGATATAGAACCGATAATAACATGAAGAACTAGTAAAACATGGATCTACGATAAACAGTAAAACACACTCCAACAGATCTAACAAATAAAGTAAAATAGATAAACGTCTACATGATCACATCGATCTAAACAAGTATTCAGCCTACTAGCCTGACATTATTAAAGGAATAACAAAGTCTGAAAAGATGAAAAACATTGTTTACCAACTGAAAGTAAAATAAAAGAGTAGATCTAGGTTGAGGATGAAGATCGGAAGGTGTTAGAAGCTCCAAAACCTCCTTGGAATCTGCAAAGTCGACCTAGGGTTGAATATGGGCGGCTAGGGCTGCTGAATCAGCTCTCTCTCTTAGGGTTTTGAGGGTTACTTCGACTTAAATAGGTGTGAAAGTCGGTTGCTGATCTGGGCCGCCCAACGGCGCTGGGATGGGCTCCAGCGGCGCTGGCAGCTGCTGCTGCTTCTCGATTTGCTTCGTTCGGCTCCCGGATCACCTCCTTGTGTCTTGTAACTTCATAGGCTTCCATCTTGAGTCACTTGATGCCATTTACCCTCACTCGCATCTTCTGTGAACCTGCATAAACATACGACTCATTAAGTACCGATAGTTCCGGAATATTAACTCATTTAAGACATAGAAATGAAGCCTTTTGATAGGGGTTTTTATCACAAAATGGACGCTCATCATATACCCCCACACTTAAGTCTTTTCTTGTCCTCAAGCAAATAGTCCAAGAAAATAAAACAATGATGAGCGGACAACTTAAGTGTTAAAGTTATTCTACTTTATTAAAAACATTTGAAAGATTAGTCATGCAAAATGATTTGAGAAAGCTTTAGACAAAATCAGTAAGCTATAGCTAGAGGCAAGATAACTGGTCAATCAAAACTAAAAGCCAACTTTTTATTCGTGTTAATACCTCTAAAACAGTTCTATACTTCCACATGTCTTACAGCTCAATCTTACTTCTTTCTGCTGACTAATTAAGCACTTAATTAAAGTTTGTATAGCAATCAGAACTACTAGCTACTAGCAAGGCATTTATATTCATCGTTTGTGTACTTGTGAGTCACTACTTAGACATATCCTCACACTACAGTCATGCTTACTAGCTAGACACTGATACGTCCCACGGTGTATCAATATATCAAAGTATATTGAACACAGAACAGTTGTAGAGGGGGGTGAATACAACTTTTCACAATCTTTACAAACTTTTTAACACAAAACGTTTTAAGATTCAGACAATGAATATTAAGCAAGTAAGTAAAGTGCAGGAATCATTAAAACAGTAAAGCAGTAAAGAAATAAAAACATTCTTGAACACAGATTGTTATTTTCAAATGTAATCCTTTATTAAGAAATAATCTATACAAAGAATTACAGGGTTGTTGCGGAATAAAGATAGCCTATAGATATGTAAACAACCCTATGAAGTGACAAACAACAATCAATAAGTTTCAGCTCAAGAGAATCAGCCCAAGCTGATCTCGTACAGACTAAGCTGTGTGTAAGAGCAGAGAAACTTGTGTGAAGAATGATTCTCAGGAAAATGCCACACATATGCAATCCATGAATGAGGCTTTTATAAGCACAAGCGCTCCTTCATTAGGTGTCCGTTGCAGCTACGTGTTCTTCAATCAGTGGTTGATGAAAGAATAATCAATCGTGCCTTTCATGGTACTTGTGGTCCCCCACGTACTGACGCACATTCTTCATCTACCAATAGGAGTATGGACACGCATATGTAAAACAACCACCAACCTGGATACTAGGATTCTTCCTAGTCACGTCATTTGTCCTTATCTTCAATCCAGGTTGTTATCGTCACTTGATTGTCAGACACAGATTGGGCCGTTTGTCAAGGCACTAATCTGTCTAAGTGTTTCCAAGCTGACTGCTAATCCCAAGCTGTTTTTCACTAACATCTTGGTCTTCTATCTTCAATCCTCCTCTTCGAATTGGACTGAATGCTAATACATTGTTGATGCAGCTTGAATAACACTTGCTTCCATAAGATATTACAATTACAAGTATGAAGCATGATCTGGGTCAGAGACAGATCGTAAGCTGTGTCAGCTTAGTCTGACCCAGACCAGATTACAAGAACCAAAGATTACTAAGTGTTTATAGGTCAGATTTGTCATCATTAAATTTACAATTAACATTGGGACTCAACAATCTCCCCCTATTTGATGATGACAAAACCCAACTACACTTTTAACTATCAGCTTACAAAGAATCAAATGAAAATATGACTAACAGCTTGTGACCCTTTGAATCTTTTGGGTTCTTTTCAATCTGATATGAAATTTTAACCAAGAAACTAGATTTGTACAACTGCCTTTGCATATATAGAGAATAAATCAAAGATATTACATGTTACATCACTATTCTCCAAGCATTTCAATAGCTTCTTGCTTAACCTCAAATAATGGAGCAACTCTCACATCTAATTGCCTATCTAACCCTTCATCTATAAGGAACTGCTCATACCCATTACCTTCTTCACTAAAGTTTCTGCAGAATCTGTATAAGGTAAATAGGTGCATAGATGGTACCTGTTTTAGTTCAGCAGTCTTTGAAACACCAAATTCCCTCTAGCATCTACAAAGTACATCCCATGCTCAGGTTCAGTGATGAACTTCCCACATCTTGCATCTTTAACACTAGCAGGTAGAGACAGATTAAGATTATCAAGAATCTTGTCAATTGCACCAGAAGATAATTGTGCTAGCAACTCTGTAGGAGACAAGTTTTGGAGAAAAACTGAATGGTCACCTCCAGGAGCATCCTTTCATACCTTCTTCTTTTCTTCTTCAGTGGCTCAGCTGACTCATCTTCATAATCCATATCATAAGCAATTGGTCTTGGAAGGCCAGAGACATCAATCTTGTACTTCACAACAGCAGCTAACTTCTTCTCAATGGCTTCCAAGACTGTCTCTTTGTGAACTCCAGACATACCAGTAATGATGTTATGTAGTTCCACCCACTCTGTGTATCCTAGATCAAGCAGTTTGTCAAGATCATGGGTTTCCTAGTTGGTTTCATAGCCTCTTCTTGTAAACCTCATGCTGGGAATGTTCTTTCCTTTTCGCCTTTTCAGTAGAACCTGGAGGATTGGTTCTGGATGCCTTCTATAATGAATCTTTTCAGTAACTTGTCTTTCCTCCAAGGCATCAAACCAATTATGGGCTTTCACACTTTCTTTCACATCCTTAACCTTCTGTGATGGTTTAGAATGAACCACCACTTTCTTCTTTCCTTTTCCTTTGCTCACAACTTTCTTTTTAGAACCAATGGCTGCAAGATCTTCTTCATCTTCCTTATTCAATTGTTCTTGAACAGCCTTGGCAATTTCAGAATCAGACTTAGTTGCAGCAATTCTTTCTCTTTCTAGTTTGTCCTCCTTGATCATTTTATATGCCATCTCAACTGTTACCCCAAGCTGTGGAGCAGTTTCAGTTGCAATCTCCCAATCTTTTTCCTTTTCAGTTAAGATCTTCACACCACTTGACCCAGCTTCTGCTGTTCTTTTCTTTATCATGAACTGGGACAGAGTGGCTGTGTCTTCACTAGATGAAGATTCATCAATTTGTATTTTGGGAGCTGGGTCAGCTTGAGTTGGCACAGCTTGCACAGGAACAGCTTGGGAGGACTTCCTTTTCTTTTTCAACACCAACATCCTTCCTTATATCTCCCATTTCAGTATTAGCAGTCTCCCCCTTGGTTGTATCACTCTCCTTTTCAGTTTCTTCATTCAATTTTCCAACAGTTTCACCACCAGACTCAGATTCTGGTCTTTTTATCTCTTCCACATCTTCCTTCTCACTTTCCACCATAGAACCATGCACAACCAATCTTCTATCATTTTGTGCCTCCTCAGCTCTGGCCTTATCTTGTCTTTCTTTCAATATTTCAAAGTAATCTTCAATCTCCTTGTCAACCTGAGCTTTTTGTCTTTGTCTTTCTAGCTCCAATTCAGCTTCACTCATTGCACCCCTTTTTCTTTTAGTAGCATTCTTCTCCCCCTTTTTGTCATCATCAGCAGGGAAAGAGCTCACTGGAGTAGCAAAGAGGCCTTTAAGTTCTTGGTTGATCAAGTCAATTTTGATATTGGTGAGACATCAGGCTCTTCTTAGCTCAACATAATCTTCATGGAGGAGTTTAATCTTTGATTTAACACCCTTAGAAGCTTCAATCAGATCATTCTTGAAGTCAGCTTGTGACTTGTTTGAAGATCGAAGTTCTATGGTGACTTCCCTTTTAAATTTGGTTGCAGCATTCTCAATCTGACCCAGAGTACTCTTGTTCCTTTCATTTTCTTCATTAACTGCCTTTGTGAGACTATCAAGAGACTCTGTCAGCTTGCTCTGGTTCTGCTACATCAAATCAACTGCTTTCTTAACATAATCTTCTAATGCAGTCTGATCTTGACTCAGCTTATCCACCTTCTTATCCGTCAAATCCTGATCCTTTTGGATCTTTTCCAAGCATTCGGTCAGCTTTGAGCTCTCAACCTTAGAGGTTGAAATGAACTCAGTGAGCTGACCCGCCACATCTGAAAATGAGATAGTGGCAGCTTGGGAAGAACTTGCAGTTGGCTTAAAAGCCACTGACTCTGGAAAGAGCAGCCTGCAATCCTTAATATCAGGGTCATTGGGCATATTTAGAAGGGGGTGGAGGTTTAAGGAGTTTTGGAACATTTTCTCATGAGAGTGAGTCTCATGAGTGGATCTGTCAGAATTGATGATGAGTTGGTCAGCCTGAGAAAGATTAACGTTTAGTTCAGGCTGAGGGCCAGTGGGAATGTGTTGATCTAGATTTTGATCAACTCCTCCACTGGCATCTTCCATCAGAGCATCCCTTGAGGATGGATGGGCAAACTCATCATCGAATGAAGAATCACTTCCGGAGATAGTGATCAGATTCTCATTGACATCGAGAGGACCATCAATGGTTCCCTTTGCTGCACAAGGGGCTAACATGACTACCTTAAAGACAGCCAAGTAACCTGCAGAATCCCTCTGTCCAAGGACAGATGCAGACACAGACTCTGCAGGTGTAATGTTTTGTGTAATTGATTGCCCTTCAATAGAGGTGTGTTGTTGCACCAAAGTATCCTTAGGGAGAATTGAGGCCTGTACCCCTCCTTGTGACATAGAAGGGGCATTGACATCCTGTGCAGACTCAGAGTGTAAGATAGAAGGAGTCTGATCAGCTTGGGGAGGAGAAGCAGTGTCACCAATGCGTTCGATACTTCTCTCCTTGGCTGACCATCCTCAGAAATGAAGTGCATTGACTCTGACTCACTTTGGATCTGGGTTAGATCCTCTGTTACCCCTTTAATGATATCATCAACCTTTTGGGAGGCTGATGATGGTGAATTCGGTTTAGACACAGTATGACCTTGGGAGGAGGTCTTTCTTTCAATACCTTCACCCTGTTTGGAGGGTTGGGTAGCAGTAAGTGTTCCCTTTAACTCGTCTACACTCTTTTGGGAGAGTGCAGATGGGCGTGGTGTTTTCGGCTTGTCAGCTTGGGTGACAGGGACAGCTTTGGAACGTTCCTTAGCTTTCCCTGCACCTTGGGGGATCTCAAGATTGGATGAAGCAATATCAACCCAGAAGCTGACACAGATTTCTTATTCGATCTTTTCTTTTTGGCCTTGAGAGGTACTAAGTCCTCAACAATGTACCTGGGTCCCCCTGATTAGCAGATTGAGTGTCAGACCCAGATCGCGTTGAAGAAGGGACAGCTTCGCTAAGTGCTTCTTGTTCCTCTTCTCTTTTCCTGCAAAAATCAAGGTAGATCTGCATTGCTCAGGTCAGACCCTGCACAGATACCTTGGGACTATTGAAGATGTTGTTGTTAATAGGCTTGCATTCCACAGTCTGACCAGTTGCCAGACTGTAATCATTGTCAAGTATTGCCTCAATGATAAGAGCAAGAATCCTACCATAAGGTATGGTAAGACTCTTCTTATGAATGCGATCAACAAGGTCCTTAAAGATTAAAGCAACAAAATCTATTCTGGTCATGGTGACCATTGCATGAAAAATCTGCAATTCTAGGACATTAGGCTGATCAAAGCTGCCTGCCTTTACTTGTAAGGTTTTCGAAATTGTGCTCAATAAGTAGTTCCAAATACCAGTTAAATATTTCATTTTAACCACTGAAGCCAATGGACCAGTATATCCAACTTCTTGTAAAACATTTTTGGCTTCAGTATGAGACACAACAACATCATATTCATTATCAGGCATATATGACAGCTCAAAAGCAGACCTAAGCCTCTCATAAGAAATGTATACCTTTTTCTTACCGTTGAGGATGGAGCCATAGATTGCAGCATCTCCTTTTCTTATTCTGTTTCACAACACAGCTCGCCCAAAATTCACACAAAAGATCTTGAAACACCAAGTCTGGCTTCTCAATCATCACCTTGCCGAATGGATGATGCCATAAGAAAGCCACAATCTCATCGTATCCTTTAGCCCATGAAGGAGGATGAATATTGGCATAAACCAGACTGCCAATCTTGATTTTACCAGTATCAAGATCAGCCGGAACCACTACTACCTTATCTCCCACCACATAAGGTGAAAGCTTGTTTGCGCTTATCGGAGCTGGGTATAGACTTTCAGGTTCAGAACTAGATTGAGAATCATTAGAATGAATCGAAACAGATGATGATGCCATTTTGAAAACAAATTTTAGAAGAAATTAATTTTAATAAAACAGTAATCAGATTTGAGAGAAAAAAATTGATTTTAAGAAAATATGAACAAGTGATTTGGGATTTAGGTTAAATGAAAGTTATATACAAAACCCAAAATATCTTATTTGAAAAAGTTGGAGAGAGAAAGATTTTGATTGGAGGATTAACAAGTAGTGGTGGTACTTTTTCAGTAACCGGTAGGACCACTACACGTGTCACACTCCAATAGGATCAAACAAGTACACTTAATAAAATAATGAAAGTAATAAAACGCACTGAGATATTTAATAACAAAAATAACCACGAAGCTGGGTCAGACTCAGCTTACCCTCTTTCACTTGACATGCACCAAGTATGAAAGGGTAGTCTGGGTCTGACACAGCTTACCCTCAAAATTTTTAGTAAAACTCTAAGGGGTCAGATTTGCTATTACTTAGCTCACTACATTCTACAAATTAAGCATACCTAGCTTACTTATGAGGTAGTTGAACCTTGATTCATCCAATGGCTTTGTGAACAAGTCAGCAAGCTGATTGTCTGTTGGAAAGAAGTGGAGTTCAACATCTTCTTTCATTACATGATCCCTGATGAAATGATATCTTATATCAATGTGCTTGGTCCTTGAATGAAGCACAGGATTGTTTGAAATTGCTATGGCACTGGTACTGTCACAAAATATTGGAGTTTTTGTTGCAGTGACACCATAGTCTTGAAGCTGATATTGCATCCAAAGAATTTGAGAGCAACAACTTCCTGCAGCAACATATTCAGCTTCTGCAGTGGAAATAGAAACTAAATGCTGCTTCTTGCTGGACCAGCTTACAAGTCTATTGCCAAGCAATTGACAAGCTTCTGAAGTACTTTTTCTGTCAATCTTACAGCCTGCAAAGTCAGAATCTGAATAGCCAATTAGATCAAACCCTGAGTCTTTGGGATACCAAAGACCCAGATTGGGACTACCTTTAAGGTATCTAAAGATTCTTTTCACAGCCTTAATATGAGATTCCTTAGGACTAGCTTGATATCTTGCACAAAGACATGTAGCAAACATAATATCTGGTCTACTAGCAGTCAAGTGAAGTAATGATCCTATCATACCCCTATAAGCTTTGATGTCAACAGATTTGCCATTTTTATCTTCATCCAGCTTATCACCAGTTCCCATTGGAGTTTTCATATGTGAGCAATCACTAAAACCAAATTTGTTTAAGAGATCTTTAACATACTTTCCTTGGTTTATGTAAATTCCATTTTTAGTCTGTTTAGCTTGTAAACCCAGAAAATAGTTTAGTTCTCCCATCATGCTCATTTCATACTTTTTAGACATTAATTCAGAAAACTTTTTGCAAAGTCTTTCACTGCTAGACCCAAAAATTATGTCATCTACATAGATTTGTACAAGTAGAATATCACCATTATACTTTCTCACAAACAAAGTCTTGTCAACATTACCTCTTTTGAAGTTATTAGCCAATAAGAATTTAGACAAAGTATCATACCATGCCCTTGGAGCTTGCTTCAACCCATAGAGAGCCTTGTCAAGCTTGAACACATGGTCAGGAAACTTTGAATTTTCAAAACCAGGAGGCTGTTCAACATAGACTTCTTCTTCCAATTTTCCATTAAGAAATGCACTCTTCACATCCATTTGATAGACTTTGAAACCCTTGTGAGCAGAGAAGGCCAAGAACATTCTGATTGCCTCTAATCTTGCCACTGGTGCAAAAGTCTCATCATAATCAATTCCATCCTCTTGTCTGTAACCAAGAGATACCAATCTTGCTTTGTTTCTGGTCATAACTCCCCTTTCATCCATTTTGTTTCTGTAGACCCACTTGGTTCCAATCACAGTCTTGTGATGAGGTCTTGGAACAAGTTCCCAAACCTTGTTTCTTTCAAACTGTGTTAGCTCATCTTGCATTGCATTAACCCAAGAGGGATCTTCCAGAGCTTCATCAACCTCAGTTGGTTCCATCTTGCTTACAAAATTGACAAACATGCAGAAATTGCCTGTTGCCTTTCTTCTTGTTTTCACACTAGAGAGTGGATCACCAATGATTTGGTTAATTGGATGACTCTTTGTCCATCTAGTAACTGAGACAATGGACTGATTCAGATTAGATGGTTCAACATGATCAGCTTGAGGAAGAGGCTGATCAGCTTGGACAGGAATGGAGGAGTCTGAACCAGTTGGAGAGTCATTTAATGGATTCTGAACAATAACTTCAGTAGGAGTAGGATCAGCTTGTGCATCTTCAAAGATTGGAACATCTCCTTCTTCTTCAATGAGTTGCTCCCCCTGAGTTTGAGCATTATTAGCTCCAACTGGAGGATTTGTTGGAGGCTCATTCTCAGGTACAGCCAGTTCTTCAAAATTGAAGTCTTCATCTTCAGGAGGAGAGCAGTCTGGCTTAGAACAACCTTCATCAATGCTTACATTTACAGAGTTCTCAATTGTTTTGGTTCTCTTGTTGTACACTCTGTAGGCCTTCATCATTGTTGCATATCCAAGTAGGATACCTTCATCTGATTTCTCATCAAACTTTCTAAGATGGTCATTCTGATTCAGAATATAGCAAGGACTTCCAAACATTCTTAGGAAACCAATCTCAGGTTTTCTCCCCCTAAGAAGTTCATATGCAGTCTTCTGGTGTCTTTTTACAATGAGGGATCTGTTCTGGGTAAAGCAAGCTGTGTGTACTGCTTCAGCCCAGAAATGAGACTTCACATTGTTTTGAGCCATCATGGATCTGGCAGCTTCAATGAGAGTTCTGTTTCTTCTTTCTGCAACACCATTTTGTTGAGGAGTTCTGGCAGCTGAGTAGACTTGTGAGATTCCCTTTTTACTGCAGAATGAATTAAGAGTGATATTCTTAAATTCAGTACCATTATCACTTCTTAATTGCCTAACAGGCCTTTTGTAGAGAATTTCAGCTTGCTTGATGAAATGAATAATGCTGTCAGCAGCTTCACTCTTGTGTCTTAGAAAGAAAACCCAGGTGTATCTTGAATACTCATCAACAATTACCAAGGAGTACCTCATTCCAGTGAATGATGGAGTACTGATTGGTCCAAATAAGTCCATATGAAGTAGATCCAAACAATTATCAATGGTTGAGCATGTTTTAGACTTAAAGGTAGCTTTATGTTGCTTGCCTTTCTCACAAGCACCACACAGCTTGTCCTTCTCATAATTGATCACTGGAAGCCCAGACACCAACTCTTTCTTACACAGCTTGTTGATGTCTTTGAAATTCATATGAGACAGCCTTTTATGCCACAACCAATTCAGCTCATCTTAAGACTTTGACATGAAACAGACTTCTCTTGTGACAGTTGGATTTCTCATGTCAAAAGAATACAAAGACTCATCCCTCTTTGCAATAAGAACCACATTGCCTTCCAAATCAAGAACAATTCCCTTATCAGACCTGAATCTCACTTCATAACCAGCATCACACAACTGACTCACACTGATCAGATTGTGCTTCAAACCATTTACATATGAGACTCTTCTGAAAGTAAGAGGACCATTTGAAAGTACACCAAAACCTTCAGTCTTTCCTTGAGAATCATCTCCAAAAGTAACATTAGGACCAGCGCGAATCCTAAAGCTACAAAGCATGGACTTACATCCGGTCATATGCTTGGAACATCCACTGTCCAAGTACCAGGTGTTATCGTCATGACCGCCCTGCAATTATGATAAGAGATTAGTTCATTTTGGGAACCCATCCAAGGATAGGTTCACCAGAGCTGACCTTCTGGTCTGACTCAGATTGGGTAACTAAACACAGACTCTTATCACATTTTGAAACCCATTGTTGCTTGGTCTGTCCTTTACCAGATTCAAAGTTCTTTCTAGCAACATTCAAGGTTTCCTTCTTAACAAAACCTTTGCCTATTCCAGCTTTCTTACATTCAGCTCTCAATTTTCTTTGATCAACAATTTTTGGATCAGACACCTTCTCAAGAAAATTGGTTTTCATTGACACCTTATCAGTTTTGGACTCAACATATTTTAAAATCAACTTGTTAGAGTCAGACTTGGTGTTACTTGAAATAGACTCAGATTTTGCTTGTGACTCATTTCCTAGAGAACCAGACTTCTTACTCTTTAAAAGCTTAATTTTCTCTTTAGGAATACTGTGATCTCTATCCTTTCTTTTATTTCTCTTTGAACTATTCTTGTTTGTTTTATTCTTTGAATCTGACACAGATTGGGTGATGGTCAGCTTGGACAAGTCAAGACTTTCTTCAGGTTTTAAATCAACAACCTGATCAGCTTCAGACACAGCTTCAGCAATGGTCTGACCCATAGTTTCAGGATCTTTAAACCCAATACCAGATTTCTGAACCAACTTAATTGGTTTAGAAATAGTCTCTTTGGTTTGGACTTTGGGTGGTGAAGGAGGCTGATAACAAGGCTCCATAGCACATACTTCAGCTATGGCTATGGCCCTATCATAATCACCATCAAAGATAGCTTGGATCTGATGAGGTATTTGTTCATTCACACATTTAGCAACTCTTTTAGAGCTTATACACCATGTTTCAGTAATCTGTTTTACCTTTAAAAACTTTTCTTCTGCAGTTTTAGCCTCTTTAATCAAAATGGAGTTTAATTGCTTTTGAGCTTTAACTTCAGATTCTAGTTTTTCAATGGTGTGACTCTTAGAGCTGTTATCAAGTTTCAAAATATGTATTTCCTTTTTGAGTTCTTGATTAAAATGTTTTTGCAGTAACACCTCATCACCAAGTTTGTTCAGTCTGGACAGCTTCTCATTATCAGACAGATTGGAAAAAGAAGTTACCTCAGGTGGAGCAGTCTGACTGGTGGATGCCTGGTGAGCTGACTCAGATTGCTATTGTATTTTTACCAGATCTTCAGCAAATCTTTGAGTAGCTTCTTTAGCCATGAAACACTTGGCATCTTTGTACAGCTCATCATCAGATGATGTGGCACTTTCAGCCCAGTCTTTGGCCACCAGACTCTTCTCACTTTTGTTCACCTTCTCAGTCAGCTCAGCTACTTGTGCTTTCAAGGCTTTGTACTTAGTCTTGAGCTTAGAGTATTTTTCACCTCTTCCACCTTTGGCTGGCACAGCTTAAGCAGTTTCTTTGGATCTGCAATCTCCAGCCATATGTCCAGTCTTGCCACACTTGTAACAAGTGACCTTGGACATATCAAATGGCTTCTTGGCTTTATCAGCTTGGCCACCTCTTCCTTTTCCTTTAAACTTGTTAAAGGATCTTCTTCTGATCCTTTCAGCCAACATAGCTACTTCATTAGCTAGTTCATCACCATCAGATTCTTCACACTCAGATTCAGCACAAACAGAGTTAGGATTTGACATCACAGGAATATCATCATTAACACAAGGAATGATCTCATTACTAATTGAACTAGGGTGTTCAGTCATAGAAGCAACAAGTGCAGCAGCAGGCTGACTATAAGAATCACCCATAGCAATTAACTTTTCAGCCTCTGAACATTCTTGGTTATGAAGCAAACCAAAAAGTCCAGGGAGATCAAGATCATGATAAACAGAACTTAATTTAACAGAAGAAATATAGTTGTTCCATTTAGGTGGTAATGAATCAAGAAATTTGCTCTTTAAAACCTCATTTTTCTTATTAATTCCAACAGCAGCTAAATCATTTACCAAAGCATTAAAGCGGGTATGAGTGTCAGTCAAGGATTCATTTCTCAAAGAGAAAAATCTCTCATACCTCCTGGTCAATGTAGTAATTGTGGATTCCATGGAGGTAGAGCAACCCTCAAACATAACAGTCAAAGTACCCCACATTTTCTTTGCTGTTGAACACATTTTAATTGAATGGTAAAGGTCTTTGGGCACAGCTTGGACAATGAAATTTCTAGCCTTCACATCCAAGTTTGCCAACCTCCTATCCTCATCCCCACAATCTGCCTTGTCCTTAACAATAGATTTGACTGTGGCAGGAATGGTTGGTTGACCTTCCCCGACCACAGCTTCTACCACAATGGTTTGTGTAGGAACATAAGGACCATCCGTAAGGATGTCAGGCATATTGTTATCGATGGATTCAAGGAACAAAGACATTCTACCTTTCCACCCACTGAAATCATCTTTGTCAAACATGGGTGGTCGGGTTGAAGAACCATTATCAACATAAGATGACATTACGCTTTACTATAAATAAAAATATGCAAGGATCAAGTCAAGTTAATTCTCAACCTGTCTCTGATACCAATTGATACGTCCCACGGTGTATCAATATACCAAAGTATATTGAACACAGAACAGTTGTAGAGGGGGGTGAATACAACTTTTCACAATCTTTACAAACTTTTAACACAAAACATTTTAAGATTCAGACAATGAATATTAAGCAAGTAAGTAAAGTGCAGGAATCATTAAAACAGTAAAGCAGTAAAGAAATAAAAACATTTTTGAACACAGATTGTTATTTTCAAATGTAATCCTTTATTAAGAAATAATCTATACAAATAATTACAGGGTTGTTGCGGAATAAAGATAGCCTATAGATATCTAAACAACCCTATGAAGTGACAAACAACAATCAATAAGTTTCAGCTCAAGAGAATCAGCCCAAGCTGATCTCGTACAGACTAAGCTGTGTGTAAGAGCAGAGAAACTTGTATGAAGAATAATTCTCATGAAAATGCCACACATATGCAATCCATGAATGAGGCTTTTATAGGCACAAGCGCTCCTTCATTAGGTGTCCGTTGCAGCTACGTGTTCTTCAATCAGTGGTTGATGAAGGAATAATCAATCGTGCCTTTCATGGTACTTGTGGTCCCCCACGTACTGACGCACATTCTTCATCTACCAATAGGAGTATGGACACGCATATGTAAAACAACCACCAACCTGGATCCTAGGATTCTTCCTAGTCACGTCATTTGTCCTTATCTTCAATCCAGGTTGTTATCTTCACTTGATTGTCAGACACAGATTGGGCCGTTTGTCAAGGCACCAATCTGTCTAAGTGTTTCCAAGCTGACTGCTAATCCCAAGCTGTCTTCCACTAACATCTTGGTCTTCTATCTTCAATCCTCCTCTTCGACTTGGACTGAATGCTAATACATTGTTGATGCAGCTTGAATAACACTTGCTTCCATAAGATATTACAATTACAAGTATGAAGCATGATCTGGGTCAGAGACAGATCGTAAGCTGTGTCAGCTTAGTCTGACCCAGATCAGATTACAAGAACCAAAGATTACTAAGTGTTTATAGGTCAGATTTGTCATCATTAAATTTACAATTAACATTGGGACTCAACAGACACTAAAGCAGTTATACGATATTATCATCTTTAATAGTTGAGACAGCGGTGACAGGTCGGTGGTTCCCCACTCGCAGAGCGACATAACTCAACTAATGGTTAGAGTTTATACCTTACATCAATATAGCGGTGACAGGTCGGTGGTTCCCCACGCGCAAAGCGATATAACTTGATGCGTATAGATTTTACTTGTTAATAGTTCTTTGAACTCTTTTTATTAATCTACTGATTGCCTTTCTTAAGATACTACATTATTCATGCAATAGACATTATCAGAGACCCCAGATGACTCATACACTTACTCCGCATGCAACTAGTTCACATTAAATAGTGTAAGAATTAAGGCGAACCATACGTCTAAACTAGTTCCTACACAAGCACGTATATCATTAAGTCCAATTAATACACCTATACTAATGGCTAGATAGCTCTAATTTCTAGGCATATTAAAGTCCGGTTAAATGTGCTATGACAAACATAATCGCATTCAGTTTCAGTCTAAGCTCTAATCCAGTTGGAAGAATGAACAACCACAAATTTATAGTTAAACTAACAGTTCTAACTAACCGTTCATCTACCAAAGCTAATATTGCTTAGTTATCGTCATCTTTTGTCTACTTGCAAAGCTTATATTCTCAAAATGGTTTTCCGACACAAGAAAAACTTAAAATTTGCATGAAATAAGTAGTAGAAAACTTATGATAAATCAAGCAATTAAACCACGGGTTTTTCCTATTCCATCCCCCCACACTTAAATTGTACAACATCCTCGTTGTACTGAACCTAACATAACAGGGTAATAGGAAAAACACGGAAAGATAAAGGATTAACGAAACTTCTCGGGCTTATGTTGCATGATTGTTGTTGAAGATGGTATTTGCGGAGCGACTTGAATGATGTTGAACTTCAAAAACTTGAGTCGTCTCCATTTGATGGCGATCCATTGATGCATCTCCACCTTCTTTTCTTTTTGGTATTTTCTGATTTTTTTTCTTTTTGGTATTTTCTGATTTTTTATTTTTTTTTTGGATTTTTGGGTTTTTCTGATTTTTTTGGATTTTTCGCGATCTGGTGTGCAGACTGGAGCTGGGAGCGGCGCTGGTAAGCAGATAGCGGCGCTGGCGAGTGCCTGAGCGGCGCTGGATGGTGGTGAGCGGCGCTGGATCTGCACAGGTGCAGGTCCAGCGGCGCTGGGATGCCCTGATGCATTCCCAGCGGCGCTGGATGTCCATAGCGGCGCTTGTGACTCCTGTACGTGTTTCGACGTCTGATTTTCTTCAACGATTTGATGCTTGAACTCCCCCACACTTAGCTTTTGGCCAAGTGCCTGGTTTCCTTCAGACTACAAGACAAAATACTTTTGCACACTTCAATCAAAATATAAAAAATGGAAATAACAAGCTAAAACAATAAATAAAAATAAAAATAAAAACGAAATACGATTGCAATAAGTTACTTGTTTCTTGATCCATTGAAAGCTTGCATCTATGATTCTAAAGACATACTCATAAAATAGATCACAAATGATAAAATTCAAAACAGTTCACTAAATTGCAATTAGTCACATATTCCTAAAATAAAAATAAAAATAAAAATAAAAATAAAATACGGCTTGGGTTGCCTCCCAAGAAGCGCTAAGTTTAACGAGTCTTCAGCCGGACTCGGCCTAGGAACTAGGTTAAGGAAGAATACGGGGTAGGCCAGGGGCCGGTTCCCGTTGGGTTATATCGAATAAAATGTCAGACCTATCCTCCAAGTATGACTCAATATTCATCCTTTCTCCTTGTCCTTGGCAAAGCTTAGTCTTACAGTCAAAACCATAGGGATTATCTTCACTTATATCCTTCTTATTAAACTTCAATATATTAATCCCTGACTGTAACATCAATTCTCCTAACTCGACATTTATATCAGCACATGCGATCTTTAAAAATGGTTGACCTAAAATCACATTATTCCTAGTGATCGCGTTTTCTTTTACCATAAAGAATTCTGTCGAGTGCGCTGGCAAGTCCTGAGCGGCACTTGGTTGTGCCTGGGGGGTTGCCAGCGGCGCTGGCTTGTTTGGCCAGCGGCGCTGGTGATGCCTGGGCAGATTCTAGTTTTGTGTTTTTGTTCGTTTCTTCTTCATTTTGCTCCCGTATGACATGTACCTGATTTGACACTTCACAAAAATCATTAGAAAGCTCAGTTGAGTCATTACCTTCGGTGAACACGGAGTTCACATTCTCGTTTCGTCCGATTGGTGGTTGGTACTTTTGACTCGTGCTAGGGTTTGGGCTTGGACCACCTTGGATGATTTGCCTTGGAGTGGGGCTGCTCTCCTTTCTTGCATTCTGCTCAATCCATCTATCTATCCTCCTCTCCAGGTCCTTGATTGCGGCTTGTTGGTTTCTTGCTCCTTCGTCAACCTTTTGATTGAGATTACTTATCTTCTCATTGAGTGACTTTGCATAGCTTGCCAAGGAGTCATGTCTCTTGTCGTTCATGTCCATATACTTTTCCATCATGTTGGTGAGCTTGACAATAGGATCCTCCTTGACTTCATTCTCCACTTTTGGTTGCTCGGGTTGAGCATTACTCATTTGCCACCTATTTTGAAAAGAACCAAAGTTATTTCTAGCATAACTAGAATTAAAGTTAGAATTACCGGGATTTCTTTGGAATAGTCCTCGTTGATAGCCTCCTCGGTATTGGTTCTGGACAAAATTGACTTGCTCGTTAGCCTCCTCTTCACAATCCTCGGTATAGTGCATTCCTCTGCAATTGTTGCACCCGTGTGCAATCACCTTGAGGTCTTTGTCCATAATGTCCAACCTATCTTCAAAAGTAGAAAAACAGTTAGATAAAGCTTTAAGTTCATGAATTACCTCATTGTCGGAGCTGCTTTCAATGCTAGCCACGGTTCTTCTCGTCCTTCTATCTCGATCTTTATCATCCATATCTCGAGCTAAGCTAGCTTGCACCATATCCTCCATCATCTTGTACGCGTCATTGGTAGACTTGTACAAAAATTTACCACCGCCGGCTAGGTCTAAATCCTTTTGGGAACTCTTGGTTAAACCATAGAAGAAAATCTCCATGATCTCGTCCTTGTTAAGTCCATTCCCGTGACAGTTTCTGATCATTTCCCTAAGCCTTTTCCATGCATCAACTAGTGATTCTCCTTCGTCTTGCCTGAAAGCCTTGATGTCTCGAAGCATTTTCCTAGCTAAACTCGGGGGAAGAGAATCGCAAGACGAACTGTTCGCGAAGTTGATTCCATGAAGTGATGGTAACTTCATCGAGCTCATCGAACCAAGCAAGTTCCTCTCCCGTGAGAGACGGCGGAAATAAGCTAAGCTTCACATCGTCATCGGTGACGTCTCCTCCGTATTTGAACATTTTGCACAAACTTGTGAACTTGCTTACATGCTTTTGGGGGTCGGATTTGGCTCGGCCGTCATATTGGTTGTCTTGGATTAACTTAAGGTGGTGGCCTTTGACTGAAAACGAATCTCCTAAATTTGGTGGGACAATAGCCGATCCCGGTGTCGGTGCAATGGCTCTCGTCCTTTCCATCATAGGTCGATCAAATTCGTCCATATCGGCTCTAGGTGAACTAGGTTGTGAAGGTGTTTTTGGTGGGTTTGATGAGGCTGCTTCTAACTGGTGTATCTTAATCCTATCGGGTGATGGTGCCCTAATGTTCTTGTCCTTCGATTTGTCTTCCAGCTTGATTACCTAAGTAAAACTGCAAAACTCAAAGAAAAACCTCAAACGCACCAATATTAAAATGAAAAGATAAATTAAACTACTTAAACTAAGAATGAAATGAAAATACTACTAAACCCTAATTTGACCTAATTGAACTACTAAACCTAAAATGACTTAAACCTAAGTACTGAAAAGTAACTTTCTCGTGCCGAGACACAAGAAAGGATCGAACTACACTACTAAACTAAGAATGCATCGCGTCCCCGGCAACGGCGCCAAAACACTTGATGGGTGGTTTCGTTTAGTGTTTAAATTTATAAAAGTTGTACAAGTTATTATCTTCAAAACACACACACCTTAACGGACAGGGGACCCGATCAGATGTAGTATAGTTTAGTGATAAGAACAGGATCGTTTGCAGGGACGCGTTGCTTTACCTAATCTAGTAATACGTGTAATTCTAGCGGTTGTGGGGTTGTCACGATTTCCTATTAAACTAATTAAAATACTGAAAAGTAAATAGAAGTCGCAACCGCTTATTCAGCGAGAGGCTTAGTCTGAAAATAGTTTGAAAAAGCAAATAACAGTAATTAAATTAAAATACTTCTTTGGTGTGAGTCCCTTAAGTTCGATGGTTAACCAGGAAAGTGTAAAATACAACAAGTCTAATAAGCACCAGATTGGACTAGTATTACTTGTAAATAAATGCAAGAGTATATAAACAAAGTAATACAAGACTTAAAGCAATAAACAAGTAAAGTGGAACATTATGTATTTTTCAATGGTGTATTTTATTTATGATGTTAAATAAAACACAAGGTTGTGCGGAATCAATATAATACAAATAAGTATGTATCCTAACAACCTATGAGTTACAAATGATCTATATTTGTCAAATAACTCTTTTGGATCGAGATACTTAAAGTTGTGAAGTATCCCTGTTTAAGATCGAGAGTATTTGGACAAATTCACTTTCATGCAAAGTGTATGCTTAAAAGTATTTTTCTCAAGGAAATGACTTTGTATTTATAGGCAACAAAATTCACCAGTGAATTTTGTGCCGTACAAATATGGTTGCATACATTTAATGATCCGACAAGAACATTAAATATATTGGATAAGGAATAAGGATAAAGTCACATCAAATGACTTTGTATCCTTTTATCCAACCACCTTTACACACGTATACTTTGGTAAAGAACAAGTGGATTGTTCTTAGGAAAGTGTGTAAAGGGAAAAGTCAATCCTCGATATCAGTGTTCAGACTTGTAGGGTCTAGAACACTAACAATCCTCAGTGTACAGATCTGGTAAGACTTTCCAGTGGACTCCGCCATTTGTCAGTCTTCTTTCTTCAGACTTCAGTCTTTGACTTCAGTCAGAATGTCTTCAGTAGAGTTGATCTGGACTGAGGTTGAAGTCCAGTGAGCTAATCTGGAGAATACTCCAGATTTCCTATACAAGTATTTGCTCACTGGTCTTCTATTATTTCTGGACAAATCTTCAGAGGGACTCCAGATTCCAAGTCTGGAGTAGGTCCAGTAGAACACGTTTCTGGACAGATCTTCAGTAAGGCTCCAGTAGTCGAGTCTGGAGCGAGTCCAGTAAATCTGGACCTAACAAATTCCCCCTATTTGTTTAGAAATAATGCAAGTGTTTTCAAGCTTGAATCTATACATTTTGTATGCTTGAAAAACACAAGTTTCGATTTGTCTAAAAAATCTAAGTTACTGGAAAACACTTTATAGATCATGAGTGTTTTCAGTTTCATCAATTAAGTTCTAACTTAGACTAAATCTGATCATTTACTTATAAGAATAAAAAATTGCAACTATTATTACATACATCAACTGATAAATAGTTTACAATTTTCATAAAACAATAATTTACAATAAGTAAATGATAAGAGTCAGGCCCTTCTTTTTGATGTCTGTCCTGGAGCATCTTCAGTAGCCTTTCTCTTTGGTGATGGAGAAGATGGTATTGATTCTGGCGTTCTTATGCCCATTGCAACTTCCATCTGTTGCTTTCTAACAAATAAAGTAAAATAGATAAACGTCTACATGATCATATCGATCCAAACAAGTATTCAGCCTACTAGCCTGACATTATTAAAGGAATAACAAAGTCTGAAAAGATGAAAGACATTGTTTACCAACTGAAAGTAAAATAAAAGAGTAGATCTAGGTTGAGGATGAAGATCGGAAGGTGTTAGAAGCTCCAAAACCTCCTTGGAATCTGCAAAGTCGACCTAGGGTTGAATATGGGCGGCTAGGGCTGCTGAATCAGCTCTCTCTCTTAGGGTTTTGAGGGTTACTTCGACTTAAATAGGTGTGAAAGTCGGTTGCTGATTTGGGCCGCCCAGCGGCGCTAGAACTGGGCCAGCGGCGCTGGCAGCTGCTGCTGCTTCTCGATTTGCTTCGTTCGGCTCCCGGATCACCTCCTTGTGTCTTGTAACTTCATAGGCTTCCATCTTGAGTCACTTGATGCCATTTACCCTCACTCTCATCTTCCGTGAACCTGCATAAACATACGACTCATTAAGTACCGATAGTTCCGGAATATTAACTCATTTAAGACATAGAAATGAAGCCTTTTGATAGGGGTTTTTATCACAAAATAGACGCTCATTATATACCCCCACACTTAAGTCTTTGCTTGTCCTCAAGCAAATAGTCCAAGAAAATAAAACAATGATGAGCGGACAACTTAAGTGTTAAAGTTTTTCTACTTTATTAAAAACATTTGAAAGATTAGTCATGCAAAATGAATTGAGAAAGCTTTAGACAAAATCAGTAAGCTATAGCTGGAGGCAAGATAATTGGTCAATCAAAACTAAAAGCCAACTTTTTATTCGTGTTAATACCTCTAAAACAGTTCTATACTTCCACATGTCTTACAGCTCAATCTTACTTCTTTCTGCTGACTAGTTAAGCACTTAATTAAAGTTTGTATAGCAATCAGAACTACTAGCTACTAGCAAGGCATTTATATTCATCGTTTGTGTACTTGTGAGTCACTACTTTGACATACCCTCACACTACAGTCATGCTCACTAGCTAGACACTAAAGGAGTTATACGATATTATCATCTTTAATAGTTGAGACAGCGGTGACAGGTCGGTGGTTCCCCACTCGCAGAGCGACATAACTCAACTAATGGTTAGAGTTTATACCTTACATCAAGACAACGGTGACAGGTCGGTGGTTCCCCACGCGCAAAGCGACATAACTCAACTAATGGTTAGAGTTTATACCTTACATCAAGACAACGGTGACAGGTCGGTGGTTCCCCACTCGCAGAGCGACATAACTCAACTAATGGTTAGAGTTTATACCTTACATCAAGACAACGGTGACAGGTCGGTGGTTCCCCACTCGCAGAGCGACATAACTCAACTAATGGTTAGAGTTTATACCTTACATCAAGACAACGGTGACAGGTCGGTGGTTCCCCACTCGCAGAGCGACATAACTCAACTAATGGTTAGAGTTTATACCTTACATCAAGACAACGGTGACAGGTCGGTGGTTCCCCACTCGCAGAGCGACATAACTCAACTAATGGTTAGAGTTTATACCTTACATCAAGACAACGGTGACAGGTCGGTGGTTCCCCACTCGCAGAGCGACATAACTCAACTAATGGTTAGAGTTTATACCTTACATCAAGACAACGGTGACAGGTCGGTGGTTCCCCACTCGCAGAGCGACATAACTCAACTAATGGTTAGAGTTTATACCTTACATCAAGACAACGGTGACAGGTCGGTGGTTCCCCACTCGCAGAGCGACATAACTCAACTAATGGTTAGAGTTTATACCTTACATCAAGACAACGGTGACAGGTCGGTGGTTCCCCACTCGCAGAGCGACATAACTCAACTAATGGTTAGAGTTTATACCTTACATCAAGACAACGGTGACAGGTCGGTGGTTCCCCACTCGCAGAGCGACATAACTCAACTAATGGTTAGAGTTTATACCTTACATCAAGACAACGGTGACAGGTCGGTGGTTCCCCACTCGCAGAGCGACATAACTCAACTAATGGTTAGAGTTTATACCTTACATCAAGACAACGGTGACAGGTCGGTGGTTCCCCACTCGCAGAGCGACATAACTCAACTAATGGTTAGAGTTTATACCTTACATCAAGACAACGGTGACAGGTCGGTGGTTCCCCACTCGCAGAGCGACATAACTCAACTAATGGTTAGAGTTTATACCTTACATCAAGACAACGGTGACAGGTCGGTGGTTCCCCACTCGCAGAGCGACATAACTCAACTAATGGTTAGAGTTTATACCTTACATCAAGACAACGGTGACAGGTCGGTGGTTCCCCACTCGCAGAGCGACATAACTCAACTAATGGTTAGAGTTTATACCTTACATCAAGACAACGGTGACAGGTCGGTGGTTCCCCACTCGCAGAGCGACATAACTCAACTAATGGTTAGAGTTTATACCTTACATCAAGACAACGGTGACAGGTCGGTGGTTCCCCACTCGCAGAGCGACATAACTCAACTAATGGTTAGAGTTTATACCTTACATCAAGACAACGGTGACAGGTCGGTGGTTCCCCACTCGCAGAGCGACATAACTCAACTAATGGTTAGAGTTTATACCTTACATCAAGACAACGGTGACAGGTCGGTGGTTCCCCACTCGCAGAGCGACATAACTCAACTAATGGTTAGAGTTTATACCTTACATCAAGACAACGGTGACAGGTCGGTGGTTCCCCACTCGCAGAGCGACATAACTCAACTAATGGTTAGAGTTTATACCTTACATCAAGACAACGGTGACAGGTCGGTGGTTCCCCACTCGCAGAGCGACATAACTCAACTAATGGTTAGAGTTTATACCTTACATCAAGACAACGGTGACAGGTAGGTGGTTCCCCACTCGCAGAGCGACATAACTCAACTAATGGTTAGAGTTTATACCTTACATCAAGACAACGGTGACAGGTCGGTGGTTCCCCACTCGCAGAGCGACATAACTCAACTAATGGTTAGAGTTTATACCTTACATCAAGACAACGGTGACAGGTCGGTGGTTCCCCACTCGCAGAGCGACATAACTCAACTAATGGTTAGAGTTTATACCTTACATCAAGACAACGGTGACAGGTCGGTGGTTCCCCACGCGCAAAGCGACATAACTACTAATGGTAGACGGTGGGGAGAGTGGATAAAGATCTCCGGTGTTATTACATCAGAGGATAGGAATCTGCGTCTGGTAGTCCTTCACAAGAAAACCAAAAGGGTCAAATTCAATGGAAACACTATTTTCAGTTGTCAAACGACAAACAGAGAGTAAGTTCTTAATGAGTTTAGGGGAGTAAAGAACATTGGAGACACGAAGGGGTGGAAAAGGTGGTTTGAGGGTGGTATGGCCCGTACCATGGACTGGGATGTGAAACCTGTTACCCATAACAATATGATTTGAACCACTATTATTAAGATAAGAAGAGAGATTACCTCTGGTGTTTGACATGTGATTTGTGGCAGCGCTATCAACATACCAATTTTGATCCGGGGGATTGAGCGTCATGGTATGGAGAGCCTGATCAATATCAGTAGGTGTGTAGGAATACTCAGAAGCTGCATAAGCATGTGTGGTCGGTCCTGGTCTAAGAATACCAGGTGATCCACGAGGTGACTGTCCACGATATGATGTTGTAGTAGGAAAGGGCACCGGTGTGGTGTGCCATGTGTTCCAACCTTTATTCCATGATTGATTGTTTGGTGGAAAGCAGGAGCAGTAGGCGGTGGGGGCGGTGGTTGTGGACCAGGAGCAGCAGCCACCGCAAGGGCGACAGGTGTGCTGCCATGAGTGGATTTTCGAGCCTCTTCTAAAATTAACTTCGAGCGAGCAGTAAAGAAATTTGGTAAAGGAGTGGTTTGTTGTAAGAAAGTGGCAATACCTTCATAGGAAGAACCGAGACCAGAGATAAGTTGTAACACCAGCTGCTGATCACTAACCTTTGCATCGACGTTAGCTAATTGATCTGAGAGAGTCTTGAGTTCTTGACAATAGGCGGCAGCAGAGGAAAAAGTATCCATCTTTGTGTTTGAAAGTTTGTGTTGAAGTGCTAGGGCGCGTGAGGGTTTGCTATCAACGAAGATACTTTTGAGTGCTTTCCATGCTGCAGCAGCAGTAGTGTTTTTGGTAAGAATTGTAATGAGCAAGTCTTGAGAGATCGTACCATAGATCCATTGTAGCACAATGGCGTCAAGCCTTTTCCATTGTGGATCAACCTCCTGGTCCTTCCCATTTGATTTTTCAGTGGGCGGTATGATGTGAGAAAGAACTTCAAAGGCCGTACAATGAATCTGGAAGAGTTCCACCCAAGAGGAGTAATGGGCGCCTTCAGTGTCAAGAGTAAGAGGAACATAATTACGGATATTTGTAATGGTGAGTGCGGGATGAAGAGGGGAAGAAGAAGATGAACTGGAAGGTGTTGCTCCAGTCATGATGATGATGATGATGGAGTAAGAGAGAAAGAGCGACAGGAAAAAAAATTAGGGTTTTTTTTTAATGATCGACTGGAGGGTTTAGATTTTAGTCGACATAGGGTTTCTCTGATACCATGAAAGATTATAGCCCAAAAGGTTGCCTTCTCATTCTCATTGATACAATATATAGAATATCGATTTACAATTAACTACCCTCGACTAATACATTATAACATATCTATATCTATATCAGCTAATATTTTCATTTCCTTTGGCACTTGAATATATTAACACTAACACATCATGAACTGAGAAATTGAACTAATAGCTATTGAAAAGCTTACAAAAGACAGATAAGTTTAGAATTTGACTTGCTTAGCTTATCTTTTAGCTTCTATTTACTTGTTTACGTTGGCTTATATATCATAGTCATCATTTTTGTAGCTTATATTTAGACTTATGTCATGTCAAGATAAGCTATAAGTCTATAAGTTATAAGGAAAACTATGTTATCCACAAACCCCCCACTTTTTTTTGCTTTCTTTTTCTTTTTGATATTGAACTCCGGTACGTGAGTAAAATCTTTCATGTCTCCGCACTAATACTAAAATTTTAGCCGAAACTTTAGTCCTAAAGGATGTAAGATGTGAGATGCTCCTAATTAGGGGACCCCCAAGAAATGGCAAGTTCATATTTTTTTAGGTGGATTTTTGGTGTGATGAGGCTGTTTTTCAAGGGACATAGGTGGAATTATGTAAGGTAGTTAGGCCGGTGTCAACCCCCATCTTGGACCTCTTCCTCAAACTCTTCCTCTCTTCCAAGGTTAGCAGCGGCTCTTCCTCAAACTCATCCTTCCTCTCCCTTCCCCCCATCGCCGAGTGAGGAAGAGAGAAAAGCAACTTGTGTGGGTCCGATTTTCACTTCCAAACAAAAAAAACTTTTTGGTTTAAATAATATTTTTTTTGGTGAGGAAGAGATGAGGAAGAAGTGAGGAAAAGGTAAGGTTGGTAGTGAGTGAGGAAGAGGTGATTTAAGAGAGAAAAAAGCTGATGTGGCAGTGAGCACTGTTGTAAAACTCACCGAGTAGATCCGAGTACTCTCCGAGTACTCGCTACAAGGTAGGGTGTCGAGTTGACCGATTACTCCCCGACTTGGCCACTTTGACCCCCCGAGTACGTACTCACCGCATACACCCGAGTACTCCCAACTCGCTTGTCGACCGACCTGGGAACGATTAGCGACTTCCGCAACCTTGGCAGTGAGGAAGAGGTGAGGATGAGGCTAGGGTTGGCATAGGCCTTAGTGATGTTCAAACACCAAGTCCAAAGCTAAATGGTCCTCTTTAGATTGGGATGCTTGGAGACTTAGAGTTATGTCATTGACTTCTATTGGTGTTTTTGATTTGTATCACTGTTTCGATCGTTGTGGTGTTTATGAGTCATCTTTTGTATTTGATGTAATATTTGACTCAACACCTAGCTAGTCCGTTTTTTGTATCTAATTCGTTGATTGTTAAGAGCAAAAACGATAGCCGGTTAATCTAAGACCCTTCCCAATGCTTTCGTTCTCAACATTTTTTGGAGTGTGTTCTCGAGAACACGATTGGCTATCAAATTTTCTCTTGCGTTTTATTGGGAGATGTATTCTCTAACGAATATGGGAGAAAATGGTTGGGGTGTGCCACTTTACATTTCCATGAATGATTATGAAAAAACCAATGCCTCCGAGGCATCAATTAGTGAGTGTTTAATGAACTCCGAGTTTCCCAAAATATCGATAAACGTAATTAATGCTTAATAAAAATACATTTTATATTCATTAAATCAAGTTAATTCTTACATAAATACATAATTTTTAAAAAAAACTTAGACTTCATTGAATGTGTTAACTAATGCCCGGAGGCACCAGTTAGTAATTCCCTTTTTTTAAGATATAGAAAAATATTTTTTAAAAAGAGATAAAAAAATTATGAAAAAATGTTATTGTTGGCAGTTTTATTTTGTTGGTACATGAAGAGCGTGAGACTTAGAGGTCTTAAGTTCAAATCCTGGTGTGAGCCATAATACTTTCAGGAACGGAGACATAGATTTTACATAATATGTTTCATCTAAAACTGGAGTTGGGTATATGTAGAGTCATATTTATCGTTAAAAATAAAATAAAATTTGCGGTTAATATAACTCAAATCGAGGTGAGAAACAAGTTATGGTTGGTAATTTATTGGTTTTTTACTTTATTATTTTTTTTCCTTCCATTTTTCCTTTTCTCTTTGGTAAAAACCGGTGGAACTGCTCATACTTCCCCAAAACACCCCTCCCTCGATCTATCCTCTACTCATCAATCAATCAATCAATCAATCAGATCAAAGTAAAGAAGAAATGCAGTTTTTCGGAGGTTCAGACATAAGCCCAGCATCACCGGCGGTACCACCGTCCACCACCACCGGAGGACCAGGAAACAATGCCAATATGATTTACATCTTCAACAGAAACGGTGTCTGTTTGCTTTACAGGGAATGGAATCGCCCACTTCGTACTCTCGATTCCAATCAAGATCATAAACTCATGTTTGGCCTCCTTTTTTCTCTTAAATCCCTCACTGCCAAAATGGACCCTTCCAGGTATTAAAATAATAAATCCCCAATTATTCAGACCACATACATCTGAATCAAAAAGACTCGTTAAATATACTATATATATATATATATATAATATATATATATATAATATCTATTGGTTTTGGTTTTGACAGTGGGGATAAAGGGAATCTTGGAGTGCCTCAATTACCTGGACAAGGTTGTTCTTTTCATAGTTTTCGTACTAATACTTATAAGTTAAGTTTCATGGAGAGTCCTTCTGGGATTAAGGTTAGGTGATTGACTGACTTGTTAAGTTTGTTTTATTTCGATTTTTTGGTTTTTTTTTTTATGTTGATTTTGGTGTATTGTTTGTTGTAATGCAGATTATACTTGTTACGCATCCTAAGACTAGTGATTTAAGAGAGTCTTTGAAGTATATTTATAATTTGTATGTTGAGTATGTTGTCAAGAATCCGCTTTACTCTCCCGGAACTCCAATCAGGTCCGTCTGCTCTTGCACGTTAAGTAGCCGATGATTAATTGCTGTTTAAAGTTTTAATTTTTGTGTGTGCTCAATGTTCCAAATGATATAAACATGTAAATTTAGACTTTTGATTTATCTTATCATAAGGCCATTACATCATAACATTAACGAATTAACGTAAATGAGTTGCTAGATCATGAAAACAAGGCTCTACATGGTGCTTATAGTCTGCTAATGTAAGTAAGTAAGCACCCAATGCCGTCTTCCACAGGTTTTGAGTCTTAATACCTCGACGGTGTATGGGGGAGGTTAAGATGTAGACAGCCTTACCCCTACCACAATGGTGTAGAGAGGATGCTTCTAGGTTCTATCTAAGATAGAAAAGGACCTCTAGCCTTGCAAGACATGAGGATAGAACCCTTGACCTTTGTCTCCAAAGGCAAGGGTGTTAACACTTAGTTTGTCGTTAATACTTAGTTTGTCTTCAATCTATGTTAGGTCATAAAACATCTGGGGCGACGGGTACATCCACTTCTAGGAAGATGGAAATTGTCTTTGTAACGAGGGTTTGTAGTCATCGAATATCTTAATGTGAACTGTGTGAAAAATGACTAGTAGATGAAGCACCCTAAGAAAGTAGCCGGAACTACTTACATGGTATCCTTTCTTTGGAAAATAGGCTGCTATGATGCATAAAAGGGATATTGTTATGGTAATAACAACCGTTTTATGAGAACACGAGAATGATAAAGAGACAGAAAGAGCGAAATAGCCTATAATTTATTGTTCTTTAGCTGAATTAAAGCTATTAAATGTATGTATCTATACATGTATATCATATGCAAGTATATGATATATGACCTTGTATTCACAGATGGACTTGAATGTATTTAAACATTTGTTTTAATGCTTCAAATCTTCAATTCCCATTTTTGAGACCTGTAGTTAGAGAGAATGAGATTTGATCATAATACTCGTATATCTAGAATCTTACTGTGGTTTAAATAGTGATAATATAGTACACGCAATGAATTCAAAAAGAAATCAAAGATGAAATCTGGAAATACATTCACCATTGATGAGAAAAAATTAAGTAATTGAAGCAACAAATTAAGAAATTATTCCTCATGGGGTGCACGACGCCAAAATCCAAATAAGCCTCAAACAAACACATATATATGGCTGAGCAAATACGTGACCAACATCTTTAAGCCCATTAAGTATAGCGTACAAACAGCACCAGAGTCTTAACGTATACTACATTTAAACAAGCATTGCATGATTTTAAGTTTTTGGTGGCCACATGATAAAGTTGGAGGCGAGAAAGGTTGGTGAAGCTTTAAATTAACAACTGAAGCCTTTGGCTTATGCTGCATTCATATGGGCTAAGAGAGACAGGTTGTGACTTTTGTAGATTCGTTGAAACATTAGTAAATGACTAAATGAGTAAATGGTTTGACAAATATATTTTTTGAGTAACACTTGAATCAGGATCTAATTTATAGTCTTATTAAAATGTGATGTTTTTGCTTATGCAGAAGTGAGCTATTCAATACGACTCTTGACCAATATGTGCGAGGCCTCGGATAATATGGTAAGGTATCTCTTCACCACTTGAGTTAGTCTCTTACAGCGAATAAGATATTTTTATTTTAAACATTCCCTTTCTGACTCATTACCCCACCTGCCCCTTTGGCCTCCTCAAAGTCACATTATAAGTGATTGCTTGCTTAATCTGTACAGTCTACTACATCAGCCGGGAGCAGGTTTCTTTTCTGAAGCTTTTGGTAAACATGATTGACATGCAGATCTTGTAAGCTGCTTCTGCGATGTTATTGTCTACTACATCAACCGGGAGCAGGTTTCTTTTCTGAAGCTTTTGGTAAGCATGGTTGACATGCAGATCTCGTAAGCTGCTTCTGTGATATTATTGTGTGCACGATTGATTATAAATCTTCTGATTGTAAGCATAAGAGATCATTATGATTTATTAAAGCAACGGCTTCTAATATTGTATGAGTATTAGTGCCCCATTTTCCGTTTGACAAATGGTGACAAGAAATTTCCATATGATACATCAAGTATTGACATCAAACGATGTGACATGCAATCAATTGCATATGTAGCCTTTACCTTTTGGGAAATGAGTTAATGGCTTAATGAATAGCGCTATTCGTGTATAGCTTAGGAGTTAATGTTTAGGCCACATGAATCGTCAAAAAGAAATAGAGTACATGAAAGTAGGTGCAAAGTTTATTCTGCAACATCTTGGTAGGCTATAGTCGAAATGCCTACTGGTTCATTCATATAGGCCAGTTACTTGTGCTGTCCTCGGACATTCAGACATAATGTCTGGTTCTCGAGATGGGCACACCATTAATTACTACTCGTTTCTTGTCATCTTGTTAGCAGTTCAGTGCTTAGTTGTGATTGAGGTTTTCTAGTCAGTTGGTGGGATCATCTCATGGGAGAACATAAGGAGACATGTGTTGCAATTTAATCACGCAAAGCAAAGAACTTTATGCTCGTGTTAATGAATGTAATTCTGTGACAAATATAATGAGAATAGAAGAGGACTGCTTTTGACTAAACTAAAGCATAGGGTGGAAACAAAGATCGCCAGCCATGGAGGACGGCATCCACAGCTACCAGATTTTTACCAGCAAAACACGCCCTGTAAGTTATAAAGGTGTGGAATAGCTTTAGGGCTCTTGTAGTTGAAAATTTTAAGTTGCCCTATAAACAAACAAACAGTCGTTTGGCTATTACCAGTTTTGCCTTTAAGCAGTCGTTTGGGTATCTCCGGTTAGGGCTTATTTCAAACCCAAAATAGCAATAATCACGGTTGAGCTGAATTTGATTTGTTAGTTGTTCTATCGTTCGATGGTCTACAAAAGTTTTTACAAAAAGTCATTTATATCTGATTTATAGTCATGCCAAGTAATAACTTTGCAGACTTGCTTATATAGCCTATTCTAAAGTGTCATCTCATCTGAATCTCACCACACCTTTACAGCTTTTAGGTCTATGTTCTATTTTAGAATGTGGGCTATAGCGTCCATGGTCCATTGTGTTACACTCATTTCTTTCGAAAGCATCCATCTTATCTTTCACTTTTTAGAAACAGACGTACCAAGATAAGCCGATTTCCGATTTCTTTGTGTTGAAGAAATCAGATTATATATGGGGCTACCATATGTATTATAAGCACAGTGATACGACACACATTTTTAATATTTTTGGTTTTATTTACTCACTTGGTGAACTTGGATGTGAAGAGACAGCACGATACTGTTACTGCACATATCATTTACCCATTATTTATAGGTAAAACTACTAATAGAAAATGGAAGCCATGGTTATTGCGTTTTAGTCGTTTTGATAGAAGAGAAATATGTTGGAGGTAGTATACAAGGAATGAAGTTAGCTGATAAAGTTTAGGAAACTTTTATAAAAATTGATTGTTTGATTGGTTAACCAGATTTATTATTTTTGTTTTATTTACTCACTTGGTGAACTTGGATGTGAAGAGACAGCACGATACTGTTACTGCACATATCATTTACCCATTATTTATAGGTAAAACTACTAATAGAAAATGGAAGCCATGGTTATTGCGTTTTAGTCGTTTTGATAGAAGAGAAATATGTTGGAGGTAGTATACAAGGAATGAAGTTAGCTGATAAAGTTTAGGAAACTTTTATAAAAATTGATTGTTTGATTGGTTAACCAGATTTATTATTTTTGTTTAACTTTTCTTATATTCATACTTCTATACTATTATACTAGGTCTTTTACCCGCGCGATGCGCAGATTGTTATAAATATTGTTTTATGAACAATCTACTAATGCGACGAATTAATATTTTTAACACAACTATTGTTAAGCTTGCTTTGACAATTTTTGACATGATAGATGCACGATTACACGGATGTTGTAAAAAGTATAAAGACTAAAGAAATGCTATTTAGTTGAAAGCTTTCAACAACTTAATCTTACAAAATTCATTTATTTGGTCTTCATAAAAACTTTCATATGGTACATGCAAGACATTGTTTACTTTTGTTTCTTTACATGTCGTATACTAGCTACGTAAAACTAAAAACAAACGGGTAAACATGATGTGTGTCCATCAAGTCAAAACTTTACTTCATGCCCGCCACCTCTTCTGCAAACAAATGCTAAGCAATCAGCATTACCTGAAGACTTCAAGTTATTCAAATATCCAAAATAGTCATACTTGACTTTAGCTCTTGAAGTCTAGCTTTGGCAGCTTCAATATCTGACAAACTTTTAGGATTCCCATTATCTACAACTTTTGCTTGTCATCTTGCAACTTCAATCACCTATTAAGTTAAATCGAATTGACAGTAAAAATGCTAGCAATAGTAATTCGATCGGATGATGATGATCTGAATCTTTTCGATCACAAGATGATTATGTAATATTGAATTTTCAGAATCAGATAATCATTTGTAACATAACAAAGTTCAAAGACATAGTTTCGCATGTGCATCTCTGTTGTATGAACTATGAAGTTTATTTTATTTTGTTGTTGTATGAAATAGTTAACGATTTTTAAAAATGGGAGTAAAACTCAATAATTAGGTTCATTAGAGGGTTAAGTAAGTAACTTCATCTTTCTCTTAGATAATCAGCTATTTTTAGCTAGTATGAAACTGATTATTTGACCAATAAATCTATTATCAGAAGTATGGTTTATAATTAAGATAATCATGTTCAAAACGAAATTCCAAAACACCCAAAAGTTGAAAATTGATAGTTGTTATTAACCTGAGTTTCAGCTTCTGTTGTCTGACTGTCGTATGAGCATGACGTAGAGCATCCTCCAAAGGAGCTCCCACTACCATAGTTCTCAAAAAACACCATATGTGTAGCCATGAACTGCATTAAAACGTATCTAACAACATACGATTTGTATTGTAACGTTTGATAATAAAGAACAAATCCGTACGTATCAATACGAATTCAGACTTTTCATAATAAAAAAGGTATTTTCATTATCAAAACACAAATGCACACCATATGAATCAATTAAAAACTAAGAAAATAAAAGTTAGAAAATCCTTTGGAGAATAACTAATAAATTAAAATCATCATCCATATTAAATCCTCAGAATACATACATACAACTCAAATTTAGGGGGGGAAAAAATTCATCATATCAATAAAATACGTACTTACTTTTCATGAGAAAAATAGGAACTAAAATCCATAAATACATATATTTCAAATAAATAAGAAAGTAATATAAAAACTTACAGATTTAATTATATTGTGTAGAGCAAATATGCAAGAACACATAATATTCGTGTATGTATAGGGTGAACATGGGTGTGATTTTTTGGTTAATGATAATTGATATCATTCATCTAATTAGAAAGATTTAAATTTCTATAATGAAAGGATTTAATAATATATAATTTGATATATTTTTAATCATATATCTTTACCATACAAATTAATCTTGATCTAATGGATGTAATGAATTTTTTACATATACGTATGGTATGTTTTTTTAATAGTTTCTAAAATTTTGTTGCCAAATGTTTTTGGATCCTATCCGTTCCTAAACAATTTTGTTTCAATTTTTATCTCTCTATATAACTAAGAGAGGATAGATTTGTGCTTATGTGGCATTTTGTTTTGCTTGATACATCAGATTTTTCTTACGTGTCACTACCTTCTCTTCTTTGTGTAACATCCCGAACTTTTTAATTAACGGTTGACTTGAGTCGTTAAGTCAACACAACGTGTCTGTTAAGTCTCTAGGAGATTTAATGCTTAGATGTGTTTTAATGTGCTACACGTGTGAGGCTTAAATGCCTTAATGATTGATATACTAATGTGTTTAAGGTGTATTTATATGCCTTTAGAGGTGCTTGAAGTGTTTAACGGGTTGTAAGTATTCCCTATAGGTGTTTTGAGCTAAATATGAGTCGTTTAGAAGCTTAGGGACTAGTTTTGACATAGGTGGAAACTTAAAAACGGGATTAAGGGTTTATTATACCCTAATTACAATCTAAAATCAGTTCTAACTCCCTTTTCTCCAAGCCCTAAGCCGCCCCTCCATTCCCTTGATCAATTATTGCGTGTTTCGATCGATTCTTGGTGGTTTAAAGAGGTTTTGATCCATAGTTTGCATCCTTCTTGTAATCTACAGGTATTTGAGGTATTATTACATTGATTTCATGTCCTTTCAATCCCTTGATTCGTTTCACAACTGATCTAGGTCTTTAGAGGGTTGACTGGAGTCAAAATCGTGAGTTTTAATCGATTCGGTAACCTAAAATGTTTGCTATTTTGATGCAAATCAAGTAGGGGTTAATCAATGATTTCATTGCATCATTATGGTCTTAAAATGATGAATTTTGAGGTAAAAAAGTCGTTCATAAGGTTTGGGGTCGTTTGGGGTGTGTTTGGTTAAGTTTTGGAGGTTAAATAGTTGTTTTTCACGTCTGGTCGTCGTAACTCCCGTTACGGTTGTGTAATTCCCGTTAGATGGGTAACTTGTGATAACACCTACACTGTAATCCCCGTTACTTTCTGTAACTCCCGTTAGGGACTGATTTTGTTAACATTTTTAAACGACCATAACTTTTGAACCGTAACTCCGGTTTTGAAAAATAAGCTATCCACGGAATCGTGAGAGAGTCTACTTTCTAATGGTAATGCTTTTAAAAGATTATTCTAATGTCAAAGTACCTGAAAGGTTGAATTAGTGAGTGAAGCTCGAGTTTCGTCGAGTTCTGTGAGCTCTAAAGTATTAATCGAATGTCCGATGCTTCAAGCATTGTCATGGGTCATGTTTAAAGATATTTAGGCTTGATTCATGAACACAAGTAAGTAGGTACTTGTTTAGCTCATTATGGTCGTTCAATGATTATAGGTAGTCGAGAATACTTGCAAAGCTCGGTAACTTACGTTATCATTTGTTGTATGCTTCTACGAGGTAAGATACACTATTTTGACAAGCCGAGGGTTCAACAAACGCATGGTTTTCATATAATAACTTCCCAAATGATATCTTGATTGCTTATGGGTATTCGGGTTTACACGAGAGGTGATATGGGCTATGTAATTGACCATTGAGACCTGAAATGCAGTCCCAATGATACGAGATGTAATGTTATGTTATGAAATGTTATGTAATGTCTTGAGATGTAATGAAATGTGATATATGTTGATGATTAATGAAATGTGCATGATTATATGGCTTGTTCATCTAGTTCACTAGACTTATTAAGTTGTCATGACACGTGCACGTTTAAGGGCCCAAACGTTAAGATGTATATGTGATAATGTTTAGGTAATAAGAACACCTAAACTATATGAGATGTGAAATCGAGCTCGTAATTCAGATGAAAGTGTTAAGCTTAACCCGTACTTGCCCTTGCCCGGCGGGTGCGTAGATGTGGTTGCTCGGGTGGCTCCTTGCAACATGGTCAAAGATGTGAAGAGTAATACGGGAGGTCTGACCCACCCCATTTGTCTTGAACATACGGATTACTCCGGGATTGGCTTGCCATTCCTTAACGACATTGATGTACAGCCGTAAGGTTTGTCCATTTAGTCGGGTGTGACTTATGTCACCCTTACAAAGATGTATATGTTATACGAGATGCGTGACTTATGTCACAACTACAAAGATGTTAGATGTTATATGTGAAGATGCAAAAGATGACTAGGCACATTTAGGATGACCCATCCTATATGAAGATGTTTGATGTGATGATATGATATGTGAGATGTAATGTATGATGTGATTTGTGCCTTAACGATTTCGAACGACTCTTCTATAAAGTTTTAAATGGTCAAGTGTTTTATAATGATGTGTTATCTTACTTAGCTAATTCGTTAGCTAACACTTGTTTCTTGAAATATGTTGTTGCCTCAGGTTTAGCAAGCTTGAGATAGATGACGAATAAAGTGCGAGGCATGGGTAGATTACAATGAAGCTGACTTAGTTTACCCATAGTTGCTGCTCGTTTTAGACATTTGAATAATGTTATGATATTTAAGACTTGTATTGATGTTGTGGTCGGTTGTTTAATGTTGGGCAACCGATGGGTTTCCATTTGAACTTGTTTTGATGATATGGCTAGTAACACCAATTAATAAATGAACCAAACAGATTCTGTTGGTTTAGACTTTTAAAGTTTAATTTCGCTTTCTTTGACGTCGTTAGGCAAAATTTTTTGGAAATCCTTATTTTTAAATGATGGGTGTTACAAGTTGGTATCAGAGAAATGGTTTAAGTGAACCAATGACTATAAGACCATAGGATTTGGACTTAAACCGTAAGATCAGACATGTTAGGCTTAAGTAGTTGAGCTTTAGCCTTAAGATGATATGTTTTTAGGACGGGTTGGGATGAGTGAGAGTGTAGGATTAAGGCTATATGATGATTGATTGATGATATGTTAATATGTTTTTAGCCTTTATTCTTCCGTTTCTCGATCCTCCGTCACTAAATTATTCTTTTGCTACGATAGACGGTCCCCGAGGTGATGTGCTATTTCCCTAACTGAATTTGATAAATGTGCGCTGTAATTTATGTGTGAAGTGGTTGAAATGAAAGGAAATTTGTTGGATTAGGCGAAATGGTCTCCCGTCAATGGTATCCAACCCACGAGGTTAGTGACAAGGACCGCAACGGAAATGAGATGTTGTATGGATGATAAGGATTGTGTGAATGGAATTGGTAAAAAAAAATGTGATACACAAATGTTGTAATTAACATGCATGTGAAGTGATATAATTACAATTATGGTCCGGAACATAATTGCAAGCGTATCACGACGCGAGCGTGTTTGTATGGCCATGCTTGTGTTGACCGGAGTAGAAAGTAGCGAAGTTGGAAAGATCTCTATGAGGTGTTGTATTGTGATGTGAAGCCCACGGGCTTAAAAGACATGGACTTGAAGTTTGACGAGTAGAGTTGATGCTGGATACTTGAAGGGTTATAAGTAGGTGACGCATAGAAGGGTTACCGGGCACACGTGTGAAAGGATACAATTACAATTCCGGTCACGAACGTAATTGTAAATGTATCACGAGATGTGTGTGTTGGTGAGACTGTGTCTGTGTTGATCCGAATAAAGTGAAGATGGGATTGATGGAATCATTGAATGGTATCATATTTAACCACACGGAGAGTAGACACGTATAAATGGAATAAAGAATGATGAAGCAGAAGCAAGTAAAGAAGTTAACACAAGGGTTGATTGAACCCTTAAACATGAAACTCTTCCATTCTATGAACACTATGTTATGATGTGAGGCTACATTCGAGCTGCGGAATGTTAAAGTTGTGCTTGGGATTAAGATTGAGGGTTTGAGTTCGTATGGAATTCGTTTAAAGGATTGAAAGCTGGGGTTCTTGGTCGAAATGGACGATATGCGACGCATGAATATTCTATGCGGCGCATATCTGCCCAGTTTTGAAATATGCGGCGCATGCATCATCCATGAGGCGCATATTTTGGTCTGTTTTGGATTTACGACTCGTTTAGTTTTGATTTCGCTACGGGACGATATGTGACGATTGGGACGAGTATCTACAGGGGGAGATTCTTCCTTATATTGCATGATTGTAAAGGTGATGTTGATATCTTATATTTGTACAAAATTTTATGTATGACTGCTTCGCAAGATAAAAGAGTTTTCCCCTTAAGAAAAGTTAAGAAGTTGGTAGATGGAGTTACTTATAGTTCCTTAGGCGGAAGAAGTAAAAGTTTTTAAGAGCATTTGATTCCGAATTGATCATGTTTCTCGCCTATGTGATTCACTCATGTAAGGCAAAGATTATATTTCTAAAGTCGAGCCTACCCGTAGTTTTGAGATGTTCTATTAATGTTCCCGGTTTCGTTGCGATCGTGAGGTCGAGCCTTCAGGTGATGTTTGACTAGTGCTACTTTCATGCAAACACATCTTCCGTTTTGTTCTCCATTATAGGAAGAAGTTAATGTTTTCTTTTGTGGGATGTATTTCTTTTATAAGATAGATTTACGATGTTGCTACCATTTGTTGATGATGAAAGTCCTGATAAAGTTATTCTTACACTCATTATGACCCTATTGAGTTTCTTGAAATACCTTCATGATAACGAAAGTCCTTGTTGTGTATGAAATTAAGGAATCAAGTCTAAAGTTTTCTCTAGATCGTTTAGTCATTACGTCCAACAATGAAAAATCTTGCCTACTCTAAGTATGATGAAGAACATTATGTTTGCGTAAAGAGCGTTATTACGATTTTCAACTCAAAGAGGCTTAGTTTTAAATTCATCAAAAGTGAGTAAAAGTTAAGGGAGCAGCTGATGCTTAATGTTGAAAGGAACAAAGTTCTATTTATTAGCTAAGTTCGTGGTTGCGAGGTTATGGTGAGGGCTTGACTACGGCAAATCAGCTCAAGGTAATGTTCTTTGAGACAAAGAATGTAGTAGAACTGGAGCATAGTCAGTAGAGTCGAGATAAACCATCATGAAGTAATAAGTTTAAAAGTAAGATTTCGGTATCCGAGAACGAAATGACCAAAAGTTGTACTTGAGGAGGCTTATGAACCGTGGTGACATGCTTATTTGGATGTCGCCTGAAACGTGATACGACCTATTATGATACGAGGTGTAGTAAATCTTATATGTCGACGTGTGATAGGGTTAAAAGCCAAGATTAGACACCGAAAGTTTTGTTACAAAATAATTATTAATGATCCTTTAACGGAAGTGAGGAGTCATGTTAGCATGGACTAAGAGACAAGGTTGCGTGGGAAGCTAAAGGTATTGATATGATGTAACACCCCAAGCCAAGGCTCAGAATATCACAGAAATCATATAGCACAAGGTGGAATTAATGTAGAACATGACTAAATGCAAATAAAGGATTCAGTGAATCCAACCAATAAAAAAAACAAGTATCAAAAATATAGCAGAAACAAGTAATCGTCAAAGTTACAAAACAACATCAAAAGAAAGCTATCAATCCTAAGTATAATGCAACAGAAGGTAAATGGATCCTTGATCCATATAAGTCCAGTCCGGGTTTGACAGCAAGCAAACAAATCAAACTCCACGTCCTGGATAACCTGGTTACCTGAAAAGTGTACTAAGCATAGTCAACACAAGGTTGGTGAGTTCGTAGTAATGGTCCATTAGAAACCATTGCCAATCATCATAATATACGAGTAGAGGCAAAACATGACTTACAGTGAGCCTCTATGAACAACACAACAATATCCACAACAAGGTACACAAAACAAGTAAAACGCGAATTAACATTATACTCAAGTAACGTACATAACATCAACTCAAAACAGGTATCATATCCTCTTCAGTGGGATTGATATACAACATATCCTCTTCAGTGGGATTCATATACAACATATCCTCTTCAGTGGGATTTATTAACATCATATCCTCTTCAGTGGGATAGATACACAACATAAGCTCACATCCTCTTCAGTGGGATGTATTAACATCATATCCTCTTCAGTGGGATAGATACACAACATAAGCTCACATCCTCTTCAGTGGGATAGATACACAACATAAGTCATATCCTCTTCAGTGGGATTCATATACAACATATCCTCTTCAGTGGGATTCATATACAACATATCCTCTTCAGTGGGATTCATATACAACATATCCTCTTCAGTGGGATAGATACACAACATATCATATCCTCTTCAGTGGGATTCATATACAACATATCCTCTTCAGTGGGATTCATATACAACATATCCTCTTCAGTGGGATAGATACACAACATAAGCTCACATCCTCTTCAGTGGGATTTATTAACATCATATCCTCTTCAGTGGGATAGATACACAACATAAGCTCACATCCTCTTCAGTGGGATGTATTAACATCATATCCTCTTCAGTGGGATAGATACACAACATAAGCTCACATCCTCTTCAGTGGGATAGATATACAACATATCAATCCTCTTCAGTGGGATTCATATACAACATATCCTCTTCAGTGGGATTCATATACAACATATCCTCTTCAGTGGGATTCATATACAACATATCCTCTTCAGTGGGATAGATACACAACATAACCACATCCTCTTCAGTGGGATTCATATACAACATATCCTCTTCAGTGGGATTGATATACAACATATCCTCTTCAGTGGGATTGATATACAACATATCCTCTTCAGTGGGATTCATATACAACATATCCTCTTCAGTGGGATTCATATACAACATATCCTCTTCAGTGGGATTCATATACAACATATCCTCTTCAGTGGGATAGATACACAACATAAGCTCACATCCTCTTCAGTGGGATAGATACACAACATAAGTCATATCCTCTTCAGTGGGATTTATAAACAACATATCCTCTTCAGTGGGATAGATACACAACATAAGTCACATCCTCTTCAGTGGGATAGATACACAACATAAGTCATATCCTCTTCAGTGGGATAGATACACAACATAAGTCATATCCTCTTCAGTGGGATAGATACACAACATAAGCCATATCCTCTTCAGTGGGATTAGATACAACATATCCTCTTCAGTGGGATAGATACACAACATAAGCTCACATCCTCTTCAGTGGGATTTATAAACAACATATCCTCTTCAGTGGGATAGATACACAACATAAGCTCACATCCTCTTCAGTGGGATTTATAAACAACATATCCTCTTCAGTGGGATAGATACACAACATAAGTCACATCCTCTTCAGTGGGATAGATACACAACATAAGTCATATCCTCTTCAGTGGGATAGATACACAACATAAGTCATATCCTCTTCAGTGGGATAGATACACAACATAAGTCATATCCTCTTCAGTGGGATAGATACACAACATAAGTCACATCCTCTTCAGTGGGATAGATACACAACATAAGTCATATCCTCTTCAGTGGGATATATATACAACATATCCTCTTCAGTGGGATAGATACACAACATAAGCTCACATCCTCTTCAGTGGGATAGATATACAACATAAGATCCTCTTCAGTGGGATTTATAAACAACATATCCTCTTCAGTGGGATAGATACACAACATAAGCTCACATCCTCTTCAGTGGGATAGATACACAACATAAGCTCACATCCTCTTCAGTGGGATGTATTAACATCATATCCTCTTCAGTGGGATAGATATACAACATAAGCTCACATCCTCTTCAGTGGGATTGATATACAACATATCCTCTTCAGTGGGATAGATATACAACATATCCTCTTCAGTGGGATTGATATACAACATATCCTCTTCAGTGGGATTCATATACAACATATCCTCTTCAGTGGGATTCATATACAACATATCCTCTTCAGTGGGATAGATACACAACATAACTCACATCCTCTTCAGTGGGATTCATAACAACATATCCTCTTCAGTGGGATTCATAACAACATAACCATTTAGTCACTAAAACGACCCGAATATAACACATTGTCATTTAATTCATAAAACGACCCAAATAACTTCCACATAACCATTTAGTCACTAAAACGACCCGAATATAACACATTGTCATTTAATTCATAAAACGACCCAAATAACTTCCACATAACCATTTAGTCACTAAAACGACCCGAATATAACACATTGTCATTTAATTCATAAAACGACCCAAATAACTTCCACATAACCATTTAGTCACTAAAACGACCCGAATATAACACATTGTCATTTAATTCATAAAACGACCCAAATAACTTCCACATAACCATTTAGTCACTAAAACGACCCGAATATAACACATTGTCATTTAATTCATAAAACGACCCAAATAACTTCCACATAACCATTTAGTCACTAAAACGACCCGAATATAACACATTGTCATTTAATTCATAAAACGACCCAAATAACTTCCACATAACCATTTAGTCACTAAAACGACCCGAATATAACACATTGTCATTTAATTCATAAAACGACCCAAATAACTTCCACATAACCATTTAGTCACTAAAACGACCCGAATATAACACTTTGACCCGACATTTTTAGAAATGGAAAAGGATTCAGATCAAAAGGACTTTACCATGAGAAAGTAGACTCTCTCACGATTCCAACGATAGGTCATATGACTCAATTGGACTTACGGATCAAAAGTTACGATCTTTCAAAATAAATCAGGTTTTGCTGTTCTGGAGGAAAGGTGCGGAGCACCATTGAGGAGGTGCGGCGCACCAAGCCAGGTGCGGAGCACCATTGAGGAGGTGCGGCGCACCAAGCCAGGTGCGGAGCACCAAAGAGGAGGTGCGACGCACCAAATGCTCAGAAATGCCCAGATCAGTTCCAAACAAGCCAAACACGAACCAAACTCAACCCAAACTCAATTTTTGATCACCAAATCGACTAGTGATGTTTCAAGACTCATTTTGAAGCTTAAACAAACATATTTCAACATAAATAAACATAACCCATATCTTAGTTTCGATTCATAACATCATAATCACATCCAAATCATTCAAACCCTAATTAACCCTAATTTGACCCAAAACAAGATTTAAGCCGATTTAGGACTTGTAAACGTTCAAGATGACTAGAAATGCATAAACTAACATAAATAGAAGTAAATGGGATGAATTAGACTTACCAAAACTTCTTTCCCGAGCTAGAACCCGATTAGTGGCAAAATGGGTAAAAATGCTAGAACTTGGACTTTTGATTCTTCGAATAGACGATGAGAAGGTACAAACGACGATGACCCTAATGTTACATCAGTTCCAAATCACCAAGTTGATGTAGATGAGGTGAAGAAATGAAATGGTTTCCTTGCTTATTCTTTTACTTGAGAGAAAATGAGATAGAAAGATAGAAAAGAGAAGAGATAGATAGAATAGAAATGAAAGGAGGAGGAAAGGATAAGGGGGGAGAAATGGGTCAAGGGCTGATGGGTCGTGGACTACCCACGGGCCGACCCGTTTCTCTTCTCAAGTCAAATTACACATAAAGTCAACGGGTCAAAATTCACGGATGTTACATTATTCCCCCGTCAAAAGAATTTCGTCCCGAAATTCAACGAATCACTAATCGTTAAACAATTGTGGGTACTTAGGCCTCAACTCTAGCGATCTCCACCACACATCAACCCATTCTTGTCTTCGGCGACTTCATAATGAAGTCAATTGCAATTTGTTTTCCTTCAAATCTCTCTCCCGTCTTTCACTACACGCTTATTCGCATCTCAGAAGTCTATAAGGGCTTTGACTACGCGCGCGATGTTAGGAAGTTAAGCATATACGAAATTTAAGTTATCGAGATGGGACAAGCCCGGTAAGTCACCCGTCACCATTGAGGAGGTGCGGCGCACCAAGCCAGGTGCGGAGCACCAGAGGAGGTGCGGCGCACCAAGCCAGGTGCGGAGCACCATTGAGGAGGTGCGGCGCACCAAGCCAGGTGCGGAGCACCATTGAGGAGGTGCGGCGCACCAAGCCAGGTGCGGAGCACCATTGAGGAGGTGCGGCGCACCAAGCCAGGTGCGGAGCACCATTGAGGAGGTGCGGCGCACCAAGCCAGGTGCGGAGCACCATTGAGGAGGTGCGGCGCACCAAGCCAGGTGCGGAGCACCATTGAGGAGGTGCGGCGCACCAAGCCAGGTGCGGAGCACCATTGAGGAGGTGCGGCGCACCAAGCCAGGTGCGGAGCACCATTGAGGAGGTGCGGCGCACCAAGCCAGGTGCGGAGCACCATTGAGGAGGTGCGGCGCACCAAGCCAGGTGCGGAGCACCATTGAGGAGGTGCGGCGCACCAAGCCAGGTGCGGAGCACCATTGAGGAGGTGCGGCGCACCAAGCCAGGTGCGGAGCACCATTGAGGAGGTGCGGCGCACCAAGCCAGGTGCGGAGCACCATTGAGGAGGTGCGGCGCACCAAGCCAGGTGCGGAGCACCATTGAGGAGGTGCGGCGCACCAAGCCAGGTGCGGAGCACCATTGAGGAGGTGCGGCGCACCAAGCCAGGTGCGGAGCACCATTGAGGAGGTGCGGCGCACCAAGCCAGGTGCGGAGCACCATTGAGGAGGTGCGGCGCACCAAGCCAGGTGCGGAGCACCATTGAGGAGGTGCGGCGCACCAAGCCAGGTGCGGAGCACCATTGAGGAGGTGCGGCGCACCAAGCCAGGTGCGGAGCACCATTGAGGAGGTGCGGCGCACCAAGCCAGGTGCGGAGCACCATTGAGGAGGTGCGGCGCACCAAGCCAGGTGCGGAGCACCATTGAGGAGGTGCGGCGCACCAAGCCAGGTGCGGAGCACCATTGAGGAGGTGCGGCGCACCAAGCCAGGTGCGGAGCACCATTGAGGAGGTGCGGCGCACCAAGCCAGGTGCGGAGCACCATTGAGGAGGTGCGGCGCACCAAGCCAGGTGCGGAGCACCATTGAGGAGGTGCGGCGCACCAAGCCAGGTGCGGAGCACCATTGAGGAGGTGCGGCGCACCAAGCCAGGTGCGGAGCACCATTGAGGAGGTGCGGCGCACCAAGCCAGGTGCGGAGCACCATTGAGGAGGTGCGGCGCACCAAGCCAGGTGCGGAGCACCATTGAGGAGGTGCGGCGCACCAAGCCAGGTGCGGAGCACCATTGAGGAGGTGCGGCGCACCAAGCCAGGTGCGGAGCACCATTGAGGAGGTGCGGCGCACCAAGCCAGGTGCGGAGCACCATTGAGGAGGTGCGGCGCACCAAGCCAGGTGCGGAGCACCATTGAGGAGGTGCGGCGCACCAAGCCAGGTGCGGAGCACCATTGAGGAGGTGCGGCGCACCAAGCCAGGTGCGGAGCACCATTGAGGAGGTGCGGCGCACCAAGCCAGGTGCGGAGCACCATTGAGGAGGTGCGGCGCACCAAGCCAGGTGCGGAGCACCATTGAGGAGGTGCGGCGCACCAAGCCAGGTGCGGAGCACCATTGAGGAGGTGCGGCGCACCAAGCCAGGTGCGGAGCACCATTGAGGAGGTGCGGCGCACCAAGCCAGGTGCGGAGCACCATTGAGGAGGTGCGGCGCACCAAGCCAGGTGCGGAGCACCATTGAGGAGGTGCGGCGCACCAAGCCAGGTGCGGAGCACCATTGAGGAGGTGCGGCGCACCAAGCCAGGTGCGGAGCACCATTGAGGAGGTGCGGCGCACCAAGCCAGGTGCGGAGCACCATTGAGGAGGTGCGGCGCACCAAGCCAGGTGCGGAGCACCATTGAGGAGGTGCGGCGCACCAAGCCAGGTGCGGAGCACCATTGAGGAGGTGCGGCGCACCAAGCCAGGTGCGGAGCACCATTGAGGAGGTGCGGCGCACCAAGCCAGGTGCGGAGCACCATTGAGGAGGTGCGGCGCACCAAGCCAGGTGCGGAGCACCATTGAGGAGGTGCGGCGCACCAAGCCAGGTGCGGAGCACCATTGAGGAGGTGCGGCGCACCAAGCCAGGTGCGGAGCACCATTGAGGAGGTGCGGCGCACCAAGCCAGGTGCGGAGCACCATTGAGGAGGTGCGGCGCACCAAGCCAGGTGCGGAGCACCATTGAGGAGGTGCGGCGCACCAAGCCAGGTGCGGAGCACCATTGAGGAGGTGCGGCGCACCAAGCCAGGTGCGGAGCACCATTGAGGAGGTGCGGCGCACCAAGCCAGGTGCGGAGCACCATTGAGGAGGTGCGGCGCACCAAGCCAGGTGCGGAGCACCATTGAGGAGGTGCGGCGCACCAAGCCAGGTGCAGAGCACTAAAGAGGAGGTGCGGCGCACCAAGCCAGGTGCGGAGCACCATTGAGGAGGTGCGGCGCACCAAGCCAGGTGCGGAGCACTGAGGAGGTGCCTTATTCCCCCGTCAAAAGAATTTCGTCCCGAAATTCAACGAATCACTAATCGTTAAACAATTGTGGGTACTTAGGCCTCAACTCTAGCGATCTCCACCACACATCAACCCATTCTTGTCTTCGGCGACTTCATAATGAAGTCAATTGCAATTTGTTTTCCTTCAAATCTCTCTCCCGTCTTTCACTACACGCTTATTCGCATCTCAGAAGTCTATAAGGGCTTTGACTACGCGCGCGATGTTAGGAAGTTAAGCATATACGAAATTTAAGTTATCGAGATGGGACAAGCCCGGTAAGTCACCCGGAGAAACCTCGGGAGACTCAAGATTATCAGAGATGACGTTAGTTTTCAGATTCTTAAGACGGTAGCTCTAAGGACGCTTGAGTTTGACAATTTGCATGAAACCCTAAAAACCCTACCGTTAAATATTTCTACATTAGTAACCCTACTACACAACTAAGAACCGTATTAACCGTTGGTATTCAAATTGTACTCACTTAATCGTCGAGAACCTTAATATCATAGAGCACAACGTACATGAAGAGTTTGTCGTCTTTTAGAGTCAATATGTACACACAGGGTATTTGACCAAATTTGGTTAGTGAGTCGTTAAGCACCCGAAATCTTAAACATATAATTCCAAAACACACGAACGAGCGTAATTCAAAGGAGTAACGTTAGGATAAATGGGATCACAGTCTGTTCCAATATCAAATAGTGTCATAACATAATGACTGTTAAGAAGAATGTACCTTAACCAACGTTTGGATCATTTTGGCCTCCATTGCCAATTCCCGCAAAAGCTCGGCCACGAGGATGAACTTGATGGCCTTGCTGGCCACGGTTTTGGTTCGGTCCGGTAATTTGGAGTTGATTCGGATGGACCGCCAATTCAACTTGTTGTCCAATCCATTGCGGACAATTATTTTGGTAGTGATCAGGGCTTCCACATTTAAAGCACGTACCCCATGGAAAGTTGCCTTGAGGATGAATAGTTTGAAGGGGTACTACATTCAATGGCGCCACTTTCGGTGCTCTACAATTCTTGGACATGTGCCCAACTTGGTTGCAATTAAAACACGCCCTGCATTGAACGTTGGTGGGGTGGTGATTGTTGCATCTCTCACATAACGGATGAGGTCCTACATAAGCTTTCTTCACCGGTCCCACCGCTGCCATCACTCTACCCCTATTAGCATCTTTGGGATCAAACCTTCCTACTTTCTTCACCCCACTTGATTCGCCCACTTCCTTTCTCTTGTTTGTTGAGGAGTTACTCAAAACACCGCTCCTCAACAAGTCTTAAGTCACACTACCGGCCCGGTTGACAGCATCGGCTAAAGAAGTAGGCATGTTAGAATTCACATAGGATCGGACTTGAGGATTCAAGCCCAATACAAACTTCTCGATGGCCTGAGCCTCAGAATCCACCAAGTGAGGAATGAGGGTAGACAACTCTTGAAATCATCTAACATAACTCTTGTAATCGGCTCCCTCCATATTGAGATTAGCAAACTCAATGGTCAAGTTTTGTAGTTCATAGGGAGGACAAAACTTTTCCTTCACTTTGTTCTTGAAATCGATCCATTCCAAGTTATAAGTTCGCCCCAAAGTTATCTCTTGGTTCCACCAACTTAAGGCGTCATTTTTAAACATGCCGGATGCATAAGAAATCCGGTCGTCATATGTGCAATGACTTCTTTCAATCACTGCCTCGATCTCCTCAAACCACCTTATACACTCTGTGGGACCGCCTCTTCCATTAAACTCCGGCGCCCCACAGCTTTTGAAGTCTTTAAATATACACCCCTGACGGTACTCTCCATGTTGATTATACATGGGTATACGGTTATCAACTCTCACGGGTTCCTCTTCTTCGTTTTCTATGTCCTGAGGTTGAGCATTTTCATCATTCATATTTTCTGGGGCTTCATTGTTTTGAGCCACATTGTTCTGCCCAAGACTTGCCGTGACTTGAGCAATAATGGTTGGCATGATACCGGCAACCGTTTGAGCGATTAACTCAGCCAAGTTTGGCTCAGGAACTTCACCACGACCCCTTCCTTGGCCCCTACCACGACCTCTACCACGGCCCCTACCACGACCTCTACCACGGCCCCTACCTCTACCTCCTTGTACCTCCGGTTGAGCTTCCGGTTGAGGTTCTTCCCTTTCAGCCCGATTGTTCGTTCCGGTTCTCCTTGGTCTCACCATTTCTATAAAGCAAGTGACACGTTGACCCGAAAGTTAGTCTCAAATGCTCACACGTTAGTCACACAAGTAGTCAATGCTCTCATACCGATACCACATACTCATTTCATATCATTAAGCTAAGGCAAAAGTGCTAGAATCCTATGAGATTGTTACTTAGCATATTATCATGTCAACTTCATTACAATTGTTCATTATTTACTCAAGTAATCATGCTCAATACATCATAAAATCAAACAATTAACACAATTGGGCTAAGTATAATCTGGATTCGATATGCTCTCTAGTCATTGACCAGGTATGTATACAGGGTGTACCAACGGCTAACCCTCCACCCAATCAACTTCCATTAAGCATATCGGTTCCCTATTATACACTAAGCCACACGTGCGCAATCCACGATGTCATTAACTTTTTATAATGTTGGGCGACCATAAAAGAGTTGATCGGGTTCTTTTAGGGTTGCCACAATATTATACTAAGTTAATACCATAACTTCATTTTGCTCTAAAGCATCCAACAAACATCAATCAGTAGCAACAATCCATATCAATCAATGCACACATTAACTACATTGTACCCATTCCACATTCATCACGTTGAATTCAAGCCATCACATAAGTGGTCTTAACTACGAACTCACAATATACACTTTCTAGGGTTCACATAATTCACATTGCACACAAATTCCTAACCATGCATGCTATATGAAGAGTTTTAACTTAAGCCGTAGTCTAGGTCAAACCGCCTAATTCTCTACGACCACGCATGGGCCACCATTCTGTAACACCCCAAGCCAAGGCTCAGAATATCACGGAAATCATATAGCACAAGGTGGAATTAATGTAGAACATGACTAAATGCAAATAAAGGATTCAGTGAATCCAACCAATAAAAAAAACAAGTATCAAAAATATAGCAGAAACAAGTAATCGTCAAAGTTACAAAACAACATCAAAAGAAAGCTATCAATCCTAAGTATAATGCAACAGAAGGTAAATGGATCCTTGATCCATATAAGTCCAGTCCGGGTTTGACAGCAAGCAAACAAATCAAACTCCACGTCCTGGATAACCTGGTTACCTGAAAAGTGTACTAAGCATAGTCAACACAAGGTTGGTGAGTTCGTAGTAATGGTCCATTAGAAACCATTGCCAATCATCATAATATACGAGTAGAGGCAAAACATGACTTACAGTGAGCCTCTATGAACAACACAACAATATCCACAACAAGGTACACAAAACAAGTAAAACGCGAATTAACATTATACTCAAGTAACGTACATAACATCAACTCAAAACAGGTATCATATCCTCTTCAGTGGGATTCATATACAACATATCCTCTTCAGTGGGATTCATATACAACATATCCTCTTCAGTGGGATTTATTAACATCATATCCTCTTCAGTGGGATAGATACACAACATAAGCTCACATCCTCTTCAGTGGGATGTATTAACATCATATCCTCTTCAGTGGGATAGATACACAACATAAGCTCACATCCTCTTCAGTGGGATGTATGTGATACTTATGCATCAAACAACATCCATACATCACAAGTCCGTCAATCATCAAACACCAAACTAAAATAAACTATACGTACATACACTTAGGAGGATTCTACTTTCTTCGAATCCTAGATGCTTATATATAGGGTCACCCGCAGCCTTCCCACCACATCTAGAACCTTTTGAAAGTAAAACCAACCTCTATGTATACACTACTATCCTAATTTATTTAACAATATCACAATCTCATACAAACCCATCAAACACTAAAGCAAAACTATCCATCATTCATCCAATGTCACCAACTAGACATTTTGTACGTGAGTAAAATCAAACAACACCAACAATCATTTACAAACACAAATAAACAAGTAATCACATAAGTTTACACTTTTCAGCCCGAATCTCAAGCGAGTAGGGAACTACGGAACTCACCTTGATTTCCAAGCAAACGACAAGTTAATATTGAGCTATAAATGTCCAACGACCGCCACGTGCCCACAACCTATCAATATATATCATGGTGTCATCAAAATCAACTCTATAACCCTACACAAGTTGTTAAGTAAGTTTGAGTCGCGCCAAAATCCCACAATGCCTTAATGACTCTCCCGAGCATGAACTATAACACATTGACATTTAATTCATAAAACGACCCAAATAACTTCCACATAACCATTTAGTCACTAAAACGACCCGAATATAACACATTGTCATTTAATTCATAAAACGACCCAAATAACTTCCACATAACCATTTAGTCACTAAAACGACCCGAATATAACACATTGTCATTTAATTCATAAAACGACCCAAATAACTTCCACATAACCATTTAGTCACTAAAACGACCCGAATATAACACATTGTCATTTAATTCATAAAACGACCCAAATAACTTCCACATAACCATTTAGTCACTAAAACGACCCGAATATAACACATTGTCATTTAATTCATAAAACGACCCAAATAACTTCCACATAACCATTTAGTCACTAAAACGACCCGAATATAACACATTGTCATTTAATTCATAAAACGACCCAAATAACTTCCACATAACCATTTAGTCACTAAAACGACCCGAATATAACACATTGTCATTTAATTCATAAAACGACCCAAATAACTTCCACATAACCATTTAGTCACTAAAACGACCCGAATATAACACATTGTCATTTAATTCATAAAACGACCCAAATAACTTCCACATAACCATTTAGTCACTAAAACGACCCGAATATAACACATTGTCATTTAATTCATAAAACGACCCAAATAACTTCCACATAACCATTTAGTCACTAAAACGACCCGAATATAACACATTGTCATTTAATTCATAAAACGACCCAAATAACTTCCACATAACCATTTAGTCACTAAAACGACCCGAATATAACACATTGTCATTTAATTCATAAAACGACCCAAATAACTTCCACATAACCATTTAGTCACTAAAACGACCCGAATATAACACATTGTCATTTAATTCATAAAACGACCCAAATAACTTCCACATAACCATTTAGTCACTAAAACGACCCGAATATAACACATTGTCATTTAATTCATAAAACGACCCAAATAACTTCCACATAACCATTTAGTCACTAAAACGACCCGAATATAACACATTGTCATTTAATTCATAAAACGACCCAAATAACTTCCACATAACCATTTAGTCACTAAAACGACCCGAATATAACACATTGTCATTTAATTCATAAAACGACCCAAATAACTTCCACATAACCATTTAGTCACTAAAACGACCCGAATATAACACATTGTCATTTAATTCATAAAACGACCCAAATAACTTCCACATAACCATTTAGTCACTAAAACGACCCGAATATAACACATTGTCATTTAATTCATAAAACGACCCAAATAACTTCCACATAACCATTTAGTCACTAAAACGACCCGAATATAACACATTGTCATTTAATTCATAAAACGACCCAAATAACTTCCACATAACCATTTAGTCACTAAAACGACCCGAATATAACACATTGTCATTTAATTCATAAAACGACCCAAATAACTTCCACATAACCATTTAGTCACTAAAACGACCCGAATATAACACATTGTCATTTAATTCATAAAACGACCCAAATAACTTCCACATAACCATTTAGTCACTAAAACGACCCGAATATAACACATTGTCATTTAATTCATAAAACGACCCAAATAACTTCCACATAACCATTTAGTCACTAAAACGACCCGAATATAACACATTGTCATTTAATTCATAAAACGACCCAAATAACTTCCACATAACCATTTAGTCACTAAAACGACCCGAATATAACACATTGTCATTTAATTCATAAAACGACCCAAATAACTTCCACATAACCATTTAGTCACTAAAACGACCCGAATATAACACATTGTCATTTAATTCATAAAACGACCCAAATAACTTCCACATAACCATTTAGTCACTAAAACGACCCGAATATAACACATTGTCATTTAATTCATAAAACGACCCAAATAACTTCCACATAACCATTTAGTCACTAAAACGACCCGAATATAACACATTGTCATTTAATTCATAAAACGACCCAAATAACTTCCACATAACCATTTAGTCACTAAAACGACCCGAATATAACACATTGTCATTTAATTCATAAAACGACCCAAATAACTTCCACATAACCATTTAGTCACTAAAACGACCCGAATATAACACATTGTCATTTAATTCATAAAACGACCCAAATAACTTCCACATAACCATTTAGTCACTAAAACGACCCGAATATAACACATTGTCATTTAATTCATAAAACGACCCAAATAACTTCCACATAACCATTTAGTCACTAAAACGACCCGAATATAACACATTGTCATTTAATTCATAAAACGACCCAAATAACTTCCACATAACCATTTAGTCACTAAAACGACCCGAATATAACACATTGTCATTTAATTCATAAAACGACCCAAATAACTTCCACATAACCATTTAGTCACTAAAACGACCCGAATATAACACATTGTCATTTAATTCATAAAACGACCCAAATAACTTCCACATAACCATTTAGTCACTAAAACGACCCGAATATTACATTAACATAAATTGTTAGTCAAATTACAATCGTTACACGATTAAACGCCGATCAAAACATAATACCGACCCGAATATAACACATTGTCATTTAATTCATAAAACGACCCAAATAACTTCCACATAACCATTTAGTCACTAAAACGACCCGAATATAACACATTGTCATTTAATTCATAAAACGACCCAAATAACTTCCACATAACCATTTAGTCACTAAAACGACCCGAATATTACATTAACATAAATTGTTAGTCAAATTACACATAAAGTCAACGGGTCAAAATTTACGGATGTTACATATGATATGAGCCCTTAGTAGGCAGGTTGTCCATGAATGCTTATTCTTGGTGAACAACCGCACCGTACATTGGACTTGAAGGAATATGTATGAAAAAGAAGTTATGTGAAGCTCTTGTTTTAATCTTACCCGAGGGCATAGATGTTTTTGGTTGTGTATAGTGATGTTTTGCTACGGGTTTGGGTTGTGATTATATGCATTGAGACAAAGTCGTTGTTTACGCTTTACGTCAGATGAAGCCTCATGAGAAGAATTACCCCACTCAAGATATAGAGTTTGCTAAAGTGGTCTTTGCATTGAAGTTGTGGGGACACTACTTATATGGCACTAAGTGTACACTATTCACTGATCATAAGAGCTTACAATATGTGTTTTCTTAGACGTATATGAATGTGAGATAAAAGAAGATGGATATAATTACTTAGAGATTATGAATGTGAAATCAAGCACCATATAGGTAAAGCTAATGTCGTGGCGGATGCTTTGAGTCAAAAAGGCGAGCTACTAGTAAGATATGTGCTATGATTGCTCGAGTGAATCTGGGTTGCTTGAACTTATCAAGTCGGCTCAGGTTGGAGCTCTTTTAGATGCTAATGTGAATGATGAAGGTTTAGGCAAGAAGAAACGACTAGAGATGGGGGTGAACAGCCGTGGCCTTCAGACTTACAAGGGCCAAACTTGAGTACCTTTGTTTGGTGGCAACCGAGAGCTAGTGCTTGAGGAGGCCCATAGGTCCTGATATTTTATTCATCCAGGTGGTACAAAGATATATGCTGATATGAAACCCATCTATTGATGTCCAAATATCAAGAATGATTTGATAATGCATGTGCAAAAAAAAATGTGTGACTTGTGCTCAAGTCAAACCTGAGCGCAAAACGCTATATGGAAAGATGCAACGATTGGTTATTCCAAAGCAGAAATGTACTTATATGACTATGGTTATGTGACGAAGTTACTTATATCCCTAAGAGGCAATGATGTGATATGAGTCGTTGTAGACTATTTGACAAAAATGCTGCTTTTTCTCGTTACTCATGAAAATGTGCACGTGGTGAAGCTTGCCACTTTCTATATAGGTAAAGTAAACATGGAGTTCCGTTATCTAATGTGTATGACCTTTATAAAAAGGGTAAACTCTTTAAGATATATGATATGTGCTTGTGTATTGCTTTTAGATGACATCCGTTGTACTTTCGTGAGTGTTATTGAACATATGCCTTGATGATGAAACCAATGTGACTCCATTGGAAGATAGGAGCATTGGTGCTAAGAAAGTGATTGAAGATGAGCCATTTAAGATTCTTGGCTCAAGTAAATAAGCTTCGTATGAAGCAAATTGACCTTGTGTTTGGGAAATGGAAGCAACTCTTGGAGAAAGTTTGATATGGGAAACTGAATCCGTAATGCGGGGGAACTAACCTCACCTATTTGATGCTGAAGTGATTCCGAGGACGGAATCCTCTTAAGGGGGAGGTAATTGTAACATCCCAAACTTTTTAATTAACGGTTGACTTGAGTCGTTAAGTCAACACTACGTATCCGTTAAGTCTCTAGGAGATTTAATGCTTAGATGTGTTTAATGTGCTATACGTGTGAGGCTTAAATGCCTTAATGATTGATATACTAATGTGTTTAAGGTGTATTTATATGCCTTTAGAGGTGCTTGAAGTGTTTAACGGGTTGTAAGTATTCCCTATAGGTGTTTTGAGCTAAATATGAGTCGTTTGGAAGCTTAGGGACTAGTTTTGACATAGGTGGAAACTTAAAAACGGGATTAAGGGTTTATTATACCCTAATTACAATCTAAAATCAGTTCTAACTCCCTTTTCTCCAAGCCCTAAGCCGCCCCTCCATTCCCTTGATCAATTATTGCGTGTTTCGATCGATTCTTGGTGGTTTAAAGAGGTTTTGATCCATAGTTTGCATCCTTCTTGTAATCTACAGGTATTTGAGGTATTATTACATTGATTTCATGTCCTTTCAATCCCTTGATTCGTTTTATAACTGATCTAGGTCTTTAGAGGGTTGATTGGAGTCAAAATCGTGAGTTTTAATCGATTCGGTAACCTAAAATGTTTGTTATTGTGATGCAAATCAAGTAGGGTTAATCAATGATTTCATTGCATCATTATGGTATTAAAATGATGAATTTTGAGGTACACAAGTCGTTCATGAGGTTTGGGGTCGTTTGGGGTGTGTTTGGTTAAGTTTTGGAGGTTAAATAGTTGTTTTTCATGTCTGGTCGTCGTAACTCCCGTTACGGTTGTGTAATTCCCGTTAGCTGGGTAACTTGTGATAACACCTACACTGTAACTCCCGTTACAAATTTTCGTAACTCCCGTTAGGCCTGTAACGCCCATTACTTTATGTAACGCCCGTTAGGGACTGATTTTGTTAACATTTTTAAACGACCATAACTTTTGAACCGTAACTCCGGTTTTGACAAATAAGCTATCCACGGAATTGTGAGAGAGTCTACTTTCTAATGGTAATGCTTTTAAAATATTATTCTAATGTCAAAGTACCTGAAAGGTTGAATTAGTGAGTGAAGGTCGAGTTTCGTCGAGTTCTGTGAGCTCTAAAGTATTAATCGAATGTCCGATGCTTCAAGCATTGTCATGGGTCATGTTTAAAGATATTTAGGCTTGATTCATGAACATAAGTAAGTAGGTACTTGTTTAGCTCATTATGGTCGTTCAATGATAATAGGTAGTCGGTAATACTTGCAAAGCTCGGTAACTTACGTTATCATTTGTTGTACGCTTCTACGAGGTAAGATACACTACTTTGACACGCTGAGGGTTCAACAAAAGCATGGTTTTCATATAATAACTTCCCAAATGATATCTTGATTGCTTATGGGTATTCGGGTTTACACGGGAGGTGATATGGGCTATGTAATTGACCATTGAGACCTGAAATGCAGTCCCAATGATACGAGATGTAATGTTATGTTATGAAATGTTATGTAATGTCTTGAGATGTAATAAAATGTGATATATGTTGATGATTAATGAAATGTGCATGATTATATGGCTTGTTCATCTAGTTCACTAGACTTATTAAGTTGCCATGACACGTGCACGTTTAAGGGCCCAAACGTTAAGATGTATATGTGATAATGTTTAGGTAATAAGAACACCTAAACTATATGAGATGTGAAATCGAGCTCGTAATTCAGATGAAAGTGTTAAGCTTAACCCGTACTTGCCCTTGCCCGGCGGGTGCGTAGATGTGGTTGCTCGGGTGGATCCTTGCAACATGGTCAAAGATGTGAAGAGTAATACGGGAGGTCTGACCCGCCCCATTTGTCTTGAACATACAGATTACTCCGGGATTGGCTTGCCATTCTTAATGACATTGATGTACAACCGTAAGGTTTGTCCATCTAGTCGGGTGTGACTTATGTCACCCTTACAAAGATGTATATGTTATACGAGATACGTGACTTATGTCACAACTACAAAGATGTTAGATGTTATATGTGAAGATGCAAAAGATGACTAGGCACATTTAGGATGACCCATCCTATATGAAGATGTTTAATGTGATGATATGATATGTGAGATGTAATGTATGATGTGATTTGTGCCTTAACGATTTCAAACGACTTTTCTATAAAGTTTTAAATGGACAAATGTTTTATAATGATGTGTTATCTTACTTAGCTAATTCGTTAGCTAACACTTGTTTCTTGAAATGTGTTGTTGCCTTAGGTTTAGCAAGCTTGAGATAGATGACGAATAAAGTGCGAGGCATGGGTAGATTACAATGAAGCTGACTTAGTTTACCCATAGTTGCTGCTCGTTTTAGACATTTGAATAATGTTATGATATTTAAGACTTGTATTGATGTTGTGGTCGGTTGTTTAATGTTGGGCAACCGATGGGTTTCCATTTGAACTTGTTTTGATGATATGGCTAGTAACACCAATTAATAAATGAACCAAACAGATTCTGTTGGTTTGGACTTTTAAAGTTTAATTCCGCTTTCTTTGAGGTCGTTAGGCGAAATTTTTTGGAAATCCTTATTTTTAAATGATGGGTGTTACAAGTTGGTATCAGAGAAATGGTTTAAGTGAACCAATGACTATAAGACCATAGGATTTGGACTTAAACCGTAAGATCAGACATGTTAGGCTTAAGTAGTTGAGCTTTAGCCTTAAGATGAGATGTTTTTAGGACGGGTTGGGATGAGTGAGAGTGTAGGATTAAGGCTATATGATGATTGATTGATGATATGTTAATAAGTTTTTAGCCTTTATTCTTCCGTTTCTCGCTCCTCCGTCACTAAATTATTCTTTTGCTACGATAGACGGTCCCCGAGGTGATGTGCTATTTCCCTAACTGAATTTGATAAATGTGCGCTGTAATTTATGTGTGAAGTGGTTGAAATGAAAGGAAATTTGTTGGATTAGGCGAAATGGTGTCCCGTCAATGGTGTCCAACCCACGAGGTTAGTGACAAGGACCGCAACGGAAATGAGATGTTGTATGGATGATAAGGATTGTGTGAATGGATGATAAGGCCCGTCCATTGGACGGGTAGTCTCAAAATATATAAATCTAAGTTTTTAAAAAATATTGAAGTATGTTAAATAAAAACTAAATAAAATTCAAGTACAAATTAAAGAACGAAACATATGAAGATTAACTCATATCAGTATCGATTTTAGTTAACCCTTTTTTTCAACTTCTTTTTTATTGGCAAATTCATTACTTTTGTTTATTAATTTGTAATAATTAGTTAAATATAAAATTTGCAGTTTGAAGAAAGAAAGAAGGAAAGATGTCAGATGATGAAAAAGGTGAAGAAAAGCAGTTGGATCTTTCGATCTCCTGAAGTTGTAACAAATACAAATTCTTACCCCTTTTTCTTAGGTTATATATTTATATGTGTGTCTAAAAAATAAAAGAAGCCCAAAAACAAATATGCATGTTTAGAAAAAAACCTAAAAACAAATATACATATATAGTAGAAACTTTTAAAAAATTATAAAAATACATACCAATTCATCAACAAAGACCATCTCGAATGTTTTGATTTTCTTCGGGTTGTTCCAATCCGAAAACAGTCCATACATGCACAACACGGAGTCGTAGATGATGGTTAACATGTGTTGGGTTAAGATATTCAAGATGAACTAACGTGGTCTTATTTTTTGTAGTTGAAGAAGAAGCCATAATAAACCTATAATGGACAACAAACTAAATTAAAAGAGATAAATAAATAATAACATAATAATCGCTTACAATTAAAGTTGTAAGATATTATGGACAACTATACGAATATATCCATTTTTAAATCTTTATTGAAATTATAATCCTAAATTTGATCGTGGTTTCATGTGTAATCTCTTACGTGGGGATATATTTTAAATCGTAGTATATTACAAATCTAATTTATATATAAAAAAATAGAGGATTAATTAGGATGAAGGATTAGACTCAAGGAGGGGGATTAAGGGTGCCAAGTGTACCCCCAACTCTTTAAGTTATATTATAGATTAGTACTAAATATTGTTGTGTTGTTTATTTTTTAAATTGTGTTGCCTGTAGACATGGTGACAAACATATCCTCATTCTCATGTATGTAAATAAATTGCCATTGTATGGTGCAAGTAGTATTATCATTAGAAGGATTTTTTTATTTTCTAAAGACAAAGAAAGAAATTCTATAATATTTTGCTTGGGTCGATCCTTATTTATAGAGTTGCTTCATGATGCTAATGTTATATAAGCTTCTTGAATAATGTAAATGTTATTATCAACCATCTTGGTTATGAAGTAGTATTGCCTGTTAATATTTACTGATTGTCTGATTGTATATTGGTCATCCGATCCGTTTTTTTTTGTGTGTTTATCATTGGGTGATAATTTTAACCGCTATTATAAGTAGCTATATGGAGATATATGGATTCACAAATTTCATTCACTTCCTGTCATTTTTTCCCCATGGCTTCCATCACCATGATTGAGGATATAATGTTTTAACATACTTGACATATATCATATATTCATAAATAATAATTTTATTATTTGCATCAGTTGTAATCTGACAGTTTTTATATTATCATAAATTATGAATAATACGTTCCCAGTCATCCCCGCACAACGTGCGGGTTTAATCTAGTTATATATATAATAAATATTAATATTGTAATTGTAAAAAAATATGGGAATGACACATAAGATTAAATCCTAAGTGGCAATGTTAGAAGTTAGTTTTAGGTTGGGAAGACTCTAGAATCATTCGGTCAACTACTGTTTTAATAAGTATATAGATAGAGATTATACACCTTTGTTGAAAAGTTAAAAAAAATAAATACCAAATGACCATATTACCCTTAATAACTAAATATACATCATCAATTCCTTATCTTTAGATCAATTAACATCAATTACCATCCACCACCACTCGCCACCACCACATCACCGTTGCATTGCGCGGGTACCATGCTATTATTATATATATTACTCCTTATCTTTGCATCATTGGTCTATATATTGTACTTTGTAGTTTGTACTACTTCAGTTTAATCAATAGGAATTAGGAACCCGTGAATATATCATTTATGTCTTTATGGACCATTACCAAACAACATTTGTGGACAAAAGCGGCGTCCATATTCTTTGACAAATCTCCCACATAGTACTCAGTAGTAATACGTTTAGTTAAGTTTCATGGATAAGTCTTATGAAAGTTTTATACATGAAGTTGAAAATTAATTCTATGAGTAGCTTAATTTTATATTGCATATTATTCATAACTTTAGAGACTATGAATAACAAAATCCTTATATTATACTTCTGATTGTAATGATATTGTTCACATCCAAAATTTAAAACATACTTAAATAAGTGAAATTTAGAGTTAAACATTTAAATTTTATAGGATATTCAGAAGCTTGATGGTTAGAAACCAACAAGATACTATTCGTTAACATGCAAATTATAATTCTTTTTTAAGTTTTTTTTTTCTCAACTATAATAATGTAACATAAGTTTGAAAGTTTATTACATTTTCATGCCAATAGTATGTTTGTTCACTATTGGATAAAGGTTAGTTATATAGATGACCTTTCAAATTTTATGGAATTGTTCCTAACGGGGTCGTTTAGCACCTAGATGTTGACTCATCTCATCTTGGGGTTAAAGAAGGTCTCAAGGGTTTGGTTGTCGAGGAATCGAGGTTGGTAATTTGATGTAATTGATGGTAATTCACTAATTCTGCTAATACCGATGGATCAATGTCACACCCCGTTGTAGCGGAAATACAGAGTTAACAAATAATTGCGTACTAACCATAAGTTAATAGAAATTTCATCCATTTAATACCAAATACAAGTGTAATACAAGTACAATTGTTCTGATGTGGACCCCAAAATACGAATACAAGTCATCCTCATTTGGAACTGGGCCCACTTAATACGAGTTCAATATTTGGACAGTCTAATACAATTAGAACTAAAAACATGAGAGTCCTCAAATGTCTGATACTAATTGTACGTCCAAAGTCAAAAGATGGTCCTATAATGCCAAAGATGATCCAAGACTTACTGTTGGTTACCTGAAAAACATGAAATTTGAGAGGATCAACTATCAAAATAGTTGGTGAGTTTATAGTGTGTTTGACCAAAGTTTAGTCGTCATTGGGAGCACACAATGACATGTAGTTATTTAAGACAAGACAACCGGGATCAATATCCGACAATATTATGACAGTCCAGACCGGAGTCCGACAATAAGACCAATATGCCTCGCACAGGATTTCCCGTCTACAGTGGGGTGCGGACCAATATACCTCGCACAGGATTTCCCGTCTACAGTGGGGTGCGGACCAGAACTATGACAGTCAGGAACAAAATCTGACAAGATAACCATTAGGATCTCATAATGGTGATAACTACATAGGGGCAACATTTTAGTTCGTCAAACACAAAGAACAATTTAGTCAGCCGACAACATGGCAAGTCATAGACATATAGAACAAAATTTCATAAGACATGTATACACATTTTCAGACAGCCGTCAACATGGCAAACATAAGGCAAATGATTTAAGTAGCCAAATCTCATGGCATAGACAAAGACAATCATTTATAAAGTAGTCGTGTATACAGTAGTACATGCTTTTCAGGCCCAAAGTAAAAGGAAAAGGGCGCCATAAACTCACCTTAGCGATCAACGAGCTAAAAGTATGAGTAGCTTGAGAAAATGAGCAGTCTAGTCTCCACGTCTATCCAAAACCTAGGATATGAGTACAAATGGTGAGGATCAAATCTCACGACGTCAAGTGTCCTATGTAAAGCTACTTAGCTATCGACCCTAGAATGCCACGACCAAGAATGTGATTTAAACGTCCATTTTATTTGACTTTAGTTCCTAATGTCATTGACATTGTCATTAAAAGGTAGTCTAAAGTAATAATCCATATAGACAAAGTCCAAGTGTTCAAGCTATCGAAAACGGAAAATGTCAAACAACACAGAATCTCGCGGCGCGAGGGGGTTCTATCGCAGCGCGAGACTGCAGATTTCACTACCTCGCGGCAAGACCTGGAGGGCTCGCGGCGTGAGACACGACCTGAACGAGCAAAAACTCATTTTTCGACCCTTTTCCGCAAACCAAATCGTTTCCATTTCAAACCTTTTCATTATAACTAGTATAAACATGTCTAAGGAACTGAAAAACTATCCATTTCGCCAATCATTTCACAATTCCAACTCTTTTGATTTCCAAGACCTAATTCTAAATCAAAATTCATCTAACAATATATATACAACAACTCTTTTCATTTTCAAAGCTATCTAATTCAATCAAGGTAAATGAAACTAACCCATAAGATTAAATTAGACAAATCAAAAGTTTGAAGAAATAAGTTACTTACCCAATTTTGTGTTCTTGAAGAAAAAGATGAAGAAGATGATGATGATTCCTTGAAATCCTTGCCAAATGGTTTTTCTTATAATAATCACAAGTATTTTCCCTTAAATTCCCCTTTGATTTCCTTGTCAAAATAATAGAGAGTGTTTGTGTGTGTGTGTTTTTGGGTGATCGAACAAAGAAGAAAAGGGGGCAGGAGGTGTTTGGTGTTCTTTTTCTCACCACAAACAAAGGGAACCGGCCCATGTGGCCATTTTTGGTATTTTGGTACCCTTAATTTGGTATAATGCTTACGATTAAACACCGTATGACTAAAAGGTTATAATTTAAAGTAAAGGTATTTTCCCTCGTGTTATTTAAATTAAGGCAAGTCAATAAAATTCCGTCAAAGTGAACTTTAAAAATATTAAGTCTAGACAGTCTATTTATTGTGTACAAGACATAACCTTTAAATATTCATTTAAAGTTATTTTTAAGACTGGGCATTCGTCTAGATAGCTAATAGTCTACGTCATCAGGATACGTCTAACTGAACTAAGTCGAAAGTCCAAATGTCTAATAATTTCCACGTTAAAGACCGTCTAAATTAGACGATATTATGATAATAACTAAGCTTAAACGAGATTAAGACTAACCCGTTGCTAATTAATTACGAGTTGTCACAGCATCCCTGACTTCTGAGGATTTCGTCCAGAAATTAATTGTTGCTCAGTAAAAAGATGAGGATAATGCTCTCTCATATAGTCTTCACGTTCCCAAGTTGAGTCGGGTCCGTGTTTTGAGTTCCAACGAACCTTGACCAACTTGATATGACTTCGTCTAAGTTGTTTGAGCTGTTGGTCTAGAATTTCAACAGGTTCTTCGACGAATTGAAGAGAGTCGTTCACTTGCAGTTCTTCGACAGGGACGATTAAGGTTTCATCAGTCAGACATTTCTTAAGATTTGATATATGAAACGTGTGGTGAACGTGTTCTAGTTCTTGGGGTAAATCGAGCCTATAAGCCACGGAACCAATTCTTTGAACAATTTTGAATGGTCCGATATAACGAGGACTAATTTTACCTCGCACGCCAAAATGTGCAGTGCCTTTCCAAGGCGATACTTTCAACATGACTTTGTCTCCCACTTGAAACTCAAGTGGTTTCCTTCTACGGTCTGCATAGCTCTTTTGGCGATCTTGAGCCGCCTTCAGCCGTGCTCTAATTTCAACAATTTGATCAGTAGTCTTTTGAACTAGTCCATATTTGTACAAACGACGTTCGCCAGCATCAAGCCAACAGACAGGCGATCTACATTTTCATCCATACAAAGCCTCAAAAGGCGCACATTTGATGCTAGTGTGATAGCTGTTATTATAAGAAAATTCAGCTAACGGAAAAAAGGTATCCCAACTACCCTTGGAGTCAATGACACATGCCCGAAGAATGTCTTCTAAAGTCTGGATGGTACGTTCACTTTGTCCGTCAGTTTGTGGATGGTAAGCCGTACTCAGATTCAATTGAGTGCCTAGGGCGTCTTGAAAATGTCTCCATGATTGTGAAGTGAAACGACCATCACGGTCAGAGATAATAGACAAAGGAACACCATGAAGAGACACGATCTTTTCAATATATATTTGAGACAATTTCCTTATCTTCCAATTCTCCCGTATTGGAATGAAATGAGCAGACTTCGTTAATCGATCGACAATGACCCAAATTGTATTGTATCCTTTCAGGGTTCGAGGCAGTTTAGTAATAAAGTCCATAGTGATTTGTTCCCACTTCCAGTCAGGAATTTGGGTTGTTGGAGCAGCCCAGAAGGCTTTTGGTGCTCCGCCTTGACCATTGAACAATTTAGACACTTTGAGACATAAGTGGCGATATCTCTTTTCATACCAGGCCACCAATAAAAGTCCTTTAGACCATGGTACATTTTGTCAGCGCCAGGATGGATTGAATACTTAGATCGATGACTCTCGTTCATTAAGAGTTCTCTAAGTCCATTATACTTGGGAATCCACACTCTGCCCTTAACATGTCGGATCCTATCGCCATCCAATTCAAATAAATGTTCAGCATTCCATAATGCTTCTTTCTCGATTTGCCCTGGCTGTAGGGCATCGTTTTGATCATCCAGAACTCTATCCCTTAATGTTGAGCCAAGATAAGAACTTGCTCTTTTTATGACAGATAGTGAAATTCTATCTTTTCGACTCAGCGCGTCAGCAACAACATTTGCTTTACCGGGATGATATTTGAGTTCACAGTCGTAGTCACTGATTAATTCTACCCATCGTCGTTGTCTTATATTTAGCATTTTCTGATCGAAGATATGCTGAAGACTTTTGTGATCCGTGAATACCGTACACTTGGTACCATATAGGTAATGCCTCCAAATCTTTAAGGCAAAGACAACCGCTTCGAGTTCGAGATCGTGGGTTGTATAGTTCTTTTCATGGATTTTGAGCTGTCTAGAAGCATAAGCAATGACCTTACCTTCTTGCATAAGTATGCACCCCATGCCCTGATGTGAGGCGTCACAGTATACCACGAAATTTTCGATGCCATTTGGTAATGCTAGAATAGGAGCATTACATAGTCTGTCTTTTAACGTCTGAAATGCCTTTTCTTGGGCATCCTGCCAAATAAATTCCTTAGTCTTCTGAGTTAACAGAGTCAAAGGTTGAGCAACCTTTGAGAAATTCTCAATGAATCTCCTGTAATACCTAGCCAATCCAAGAAATTGACGAATTTCTGTCGGTGTCTTAGGGGCTTCCCACTTCTTTATTGCTTCGACCTTAGATGGATCTACGTGGATCCCATCCGCATTCACTACATGACCCAAGAATTGTACCTCCCTAATCCAGAATTCACATTTTGAGAACTTCGCGTACAGTTCTTGATCCTTGAACAGTTGCAGGATGGTCCTCAGATGACCTTCATGTTCGTCTTTATTGCTCGAGTAGATCAGTATATCATCAATGAATACGATGACAAACTTGTCAAGATACGGTCGACATACTCGATTCATTAAGTCCATAAACACAGCCGGTGCATTGGTTAAACCAAACGGCATGACTAAAAACTCATAATGTCCATAACGAGTTCTGAAGGCTATTTTTGGAATTTCTGTCTCTCGAACTCTGAGTTGATGATACCCAGATCTGAGATCGATCTTGGAAAAGTGTGATGTACCTTCCAGTTGGTCGAACAAGTCGTCAATACGAGGTAACGGGTACCGGTTCTTGACGGTCAACTTGTTCAATTCTCTATAGTCAATACACATGCGCATAGAGCCATCTTTCTTTTTAACAAATAAGATCGGAGCTACCCATGGTGACGAACTTGGATGAATTAGTCCTTTTTCCAACAACTCTTGAAGTTGTTCGGACAATTCTTGCACTTCTGACGGCGCAAGGCGATAGGGTGCCTTGGCCACGGGTGCAGCTCCAGGGACCAAGTCTATTCCAAACTCGACTGGTCTATGAGGTGGGAGTCCAGTCAAATCTTCGGGAAATACTTCCGGAAAATCTTTAACTACTGGAATATCTTGAATGTCTTGACTGTGAGTCCCAAATATAGATGATTAACTAAACCCGACTGGCAAGTACAACTAATCTTGATGGACAAGTTAAGTTTATGATCCAGATAAGGATAACAAAAAGCAATTGACTTAAAGTAAATAACAAGAACTAAATGGCTGAAACTATATAAGATATATATATATGTATAATCAAGTATGTAGCATTGAGACACGTTGTTTCCTTTCTAATGTATTTGATTTATTGATATATAAACAAATACAAGGATTGTTGCGGAACAAAGATAAACACCCAAGTGTAAATATCTAAACAATCCTGAAAAACAAGTGATCTAAATAACTTGGAAATACTCGTAAGTTTACTTAGAGTATATCTCACAAGTTGCAATGCTAAAGTTTCAAGTCGTTTGCAAGTTGTGAGAAGACTTTGTATTTATAGATCAAGTCCATGATGATGTGGACAAGATCGTACAAATGTGGTTGTGAGCATTTAAGGAATTAAACCTAATTCCTTGCATGCTCATACTAGGAAGAGTATATAAGTCAGTTGATGTGACTTATAGTACTATGTTCCAAACCCATACTTTTACCTTGTACCTTTTATTAATAGATAAATCTATTAACTGGGTAAAGGTATGTAAAGTAAAAAGTCTTCCTCGTAATCAGTGTAAAGTGTTGTTAATACTTTATACTGAGATGCTTCAGTCTTCGATCTGGTAGAATCACTCTTTGCTCACTTCTGAGATGATTCTCTTCTTCATACTTCAGTCTTTGACTTCAGAATGAATGCTTCAGATTTGCCTTGATCTGAACTGAAGTGAAGCTTTAGTGAAGGAATTCTGAGAAATCTCAGAATTCTGTGCAGACGTCTTCACTAAACTTCAAGCTATTTCTGAACAAATTATACTTGGTCGATTTCCGACCTAACAAATTCCCCCTATTTGTTCTAAAATAGTGCATGCATTCCAGACTTCTATCTATACATGTTTGTAAGTCTGAAATACAAGTTTTTTTGTTTAAGTTGTAAAAATTTTCTTAAGTACATCTTATAGATCATTGATGTCTCAGAATTTTACTTGGTTTTTCTAACTTAAACTTATCATCTACTTATTGGTTACAAGTTGCAACATATATATACAAACTGAAATGAATGTTACAAATGTAAATATATTACAAGTAAATGATAAACTGAAAAAGGAACTACTTCTTTGCATGCCTTGAACCAGAAGGTGCTTCAGTAGGTTTCCTCTTCAGTGGAGAATGATCCTTTTTACCAAACAATCTGCTTTCAATTTCTACCTTGGCTTGCATCTTTTGTTGTATTCTTTCTAACCATGCACCAGTCAAGGCAGATTTTGGTTTCCCCCTCAGAATCTGGATCATCTCCCTATGCTCTGAAATCCCAAATTCGTGAACTGAAACTTGATTATATTCTTCAGCTGCCCTACCTTCTCTTTTCACAATCAAGTCAAATAACTTCAATCCATCAGCCTTTGTAACTTCCATATCAATGATTTTGGCTGGATGCGATCGATGGTTCATATAATGATCATACTGATCCTTTTCATGTTTCCTTTGGATCTCAGCAGCATCATCAGATATTGGTTTGTGTGAAGTAAAGACAACATCACGAGAATCTTTCTTTGCAATCCTTGTTCCAGTTCTGGGCTTTGTGGGTGGTCTGGACAACTCTTTTTCTACCTTCAGAACTTCAGCCAGAATCTCTTTCTTCTTTATGGCCATTTCTTTTTCTCTATTTTTCACCAAGTCCTCAATGGACATTTTGAAAGTTAAATGGTCCAGCTTTTGTTCTAAGGGAGAGTAGTTTACCCCATATTCATATTCGAGCATTTCAACAACAGCCTTCTGCACTCTTGGATCATTTTTAATTTTCTGATATCTTTCTAGTGAGAGACCAAGAGCTGCAGCATCAATGTGATCAAGGGTTCCCATTTTCTGGTGTTGAACCCTTTCTCTTTCCTTATTCTCTCCCCACATAATAAATTGATTAGAGACTTGCTTCTGCAAAGTCTCTAATTTCTTGCTATCAGCATTTGGATCATGAAGTGGGTAGCCTTGTTCATCAACGTTTTCACCAACAACCAAACCAGAACCCTTAGCATTTTTCTTTGTTGGTTCTGCCACCACTTGGGCCTTTCCCTTATCTTTCTTTCCAGCTTCAGATTCAGGTTTCTGAACTTGTTCCCCCTGAACTGAGGTGCTACCAGATTGTACCTCAGTTTGCTTCTTGGTTGCTTCGATCATTTCTTGAGTACTAGCCAGCAAACCAATAGGCACACCACTTCCCCCTTTGGGAATCTCTAAAGGCATCTTAGCATAAAGGTCAACTGAAGTTTTAATTGCCTTTAGTGGTTCCCAACTTTGTTGTTCAAGGCATTCACAAATACCCTTTGTCATTGTAGCAAACTGAGCCCTTAATCTGAATGAAGAATTAAGGTTCAGTGCTTCTTGATCTTTTAAGTCTTTCAACATCTTTCTATCTTCTTCAGTGAAAGAAGTAGGGGGAGGAGGAGCAACAACAGTTTCTTTCTTCAGAAGAGTTAGAATTTCTTCTAACTGGTTGGATTGATTCTGAACTGAACCTTCAAGCTTGGACACTGAATCTTTTACTTCATTTACAACCTTGTCCACTTTGTCATTTGTGTCTTTGGTCAGTTCAGCAATCATCATTCTAACTTCCATACAAACCTTCTCAGAAATAGAGTCTGAAATCTGAGCAGTTAAGTTCTGAGTGAGCTCAGACTTCAGATTCTCCAAAATACCAGCACTAATAGAAGTCCCAAGTTCTTTCTCATTGACACTTGGCTTCTGAACCAACTCATGAACTTCACTTCCAACAGCCATAAACTCTTGCTTCAACAGCTCAACACTAGATGTCAAGTTGGCAACTACCGAAGCTTGCACATCTCTCTTGGTTAACCTGAAGGCTTCTCTGATTGCAGAGCTCACCTTTTTGCAAGTCATCACCAACTCATTCAGCTTCCCAACTACTAGTCCTTCATTTCCAGCAACCTTGGTTAACTCAGTTCCAAGGAACATCTGAGCACCTTTCATATCAGCCACTGAACTAGTATTGGCAGTTAGAGACTTGGTTAAATCCTCGACCCTAAGAATAAGGCTTTGGACTTCGGTTTGTGTTTTCTCTAACTATGCTTCTATATTTAAAGGAGGTGGGGGCTGAGCAGAAGCAGGAGCAATAAATGGTAGTTTACTAAGCCCTTTCAGTACTTTATTCATTTGTAAATCGGTTGGACTCTCAGATTCTGTCTCAGAATCCAAGTCCTTCTCTATTGGGGCATCATAGTTGATAGGCGGTGGGATGTTATGAATTTGGGGGTGAAGAAATTGAAGTGATGGAGTGAAAGTGGGATCGGTGACATATGCAGGAGTAGTGCCTGGTGGAAAAATTGGATTTTGATGAGATGGTGGTGGTGGAACATAAGGCTCATTGTCTTGTTCTTGTTGGATTTCTGGGGGAGGAGGGGCGTTTGCGAGGATGGTGGCTGGCTCAGAATCAGATTGATTCGCCTCCAATAATCCCTCGTCAAACTCAAAGTCAGCAAGAGAATCAAGATTCTCCTGAGGTAGCTCATCGTCATCCCAGAAAGCATTCACTTTTGCAATCTGGTCAGATATGCCCTGGTTTGGGTCACTAGTACCCTCACCAGATTCTGGTTCAACATCTGCAGAAGCAGGTGCATCGTTACCAGATTTAACGATTGGCAACTTTTCTTTAGGTCGACTAACGGGTCCTACATTCTTTTGTAGCCCACTTAGTGACCTTTCTGAACCAGCTAGTGTGGCTGAGACAGTTTTATTGAATACCTGAAGCATTGCAGAGGAGAGTTCAGGCTCATTTCAGCAGTAGATGCCTTTGAGAAATCTCTGCCATATTCAGGTACAGAAGCTTCAGGTGCAGCTTCATTATAAGCTTCTCCAAGTATATCCATAAAACACAAGCTTAGAAATCTTGGAAAGGCGATATGCAGGCTTCTTTTTCCTTTTAATTTTGTGATGAGCTGAGAGAAAAGAATCTCAGCAAAATCTGCCTGTATCCCATTCCAAATATAATACCCCATCTCAACTTGGGGTAACGAAAGTTGGTCCAACCCTCCATGGTTGCCACCAAGACTTTCCACAATCTGGGTCCAGAAGAACCTCCAGCAATTACCAAATCCAGACATAAATATGTGTCCGGAGGTCTTCAAATTACCATCAGTATCCTCCATGTCTCCATGACCGGTGGCGACTAGAACCTCCCTAAAATTGAATCCTTTGAGTCTTTTAGCAAACACCTGGGAAGGTTCGAGGTAGTTCAGATGAAGGGAATTTCTGAACCCCTCAAGAGTGATAACACACTTCTTGGTGCCCTCATTGAGAGTGAAGGAGATGGATTGTTCATCTTTACTCACCACAGCAGTGTACCAGAATTCAAGCAAGTATCGATGATACAATGCTTGAGGATTGGCAGTCAACGCATAATGGAATGGGGATTGCTCCCAGAAATTATTGATTCTTCCCATTAACGTTTTGGATTTCACATTTAGTTGAGCCAAGAAATTGCTCATATTAAAACGAATTTGAGAAGGTGTGAAATTCTTTGGCCATGTGGCAGATGTTTTCACATCACTCGATGGAGTATATTCAAGATTTATGAGTGATTTGTGTGAAGAAGAAGATGATGATTTAGACATTTTAAGAATCGAAGGGTGAAAGTGAAAGGAATATGAGGAGTTAAGGAACTTGAGAGTGAATAAAAGAGAGATTGATGATTGGAAAGTAAATGAAAAACGAAGTAAATGAAAGAATGAGAAAGGAATTTGAATTTAAGATGGAATATAATATGATTTTCCAATTAAAAACAATTTCTGGGGTCAAGTCAGCATTTAATGCAGAGACGTTTGAGTGGCCCCACCCTGCAACACTTTTTCAGAAAAAGTACTCATTTCTTTCTCTTTTACGGCGCAACTTGTGTGATACATAAGCATGACCAACGTAAGTTGAAAACATAGTATGCAGTAGGTCACGTGTACACACAACTGACCAAGTATCAAAAATATCTTGAAAAGATTGATGTATTTCAGTGATGACTAAACAAATTCTGAGCATGGTTAGTTCCAAAAAGATCTGAACCATCTCAGTTGATAAAATTCAACTGAAATATTTTTGATTTTCTGAAGTGCTTCAGTTAAATACGTTTTTCTGAGTAAAAAGGTTCCCCCTCAAAAATGAAGGTTTATTTTAACGTTTGAAAAATATTTAACATTCCCCCTGAAGTGATGATCCATGAATTAATAAGTGCCAAGATAGTATCACAAAGGCGTTCGATAGCTAGGTGAGCAAAAATTACATGGATCGCTCAGACTGGTGAACCAGATCAGTGTCACTGAGGCGTTCATAACAAGATTACCAGTCTAAGGATTTAACATGCCCAACTCACTGACTAGATGTTTAAAGGTTTTGACATCTAAAGGTTTGTAAAAACATCAGCGAGTTGCTTATCAGTGGGAATAAAGTGCAATTCAATATCTCCTTTCAGAATATGATCACGAATGAAATGATACCTGAGGTCGATGTGCTTGGTTTTCGAGTGCATCACAGGATTGTGAGATATGGCAATGGCACTAGTGTTATCACAAAAGATTGGAGTCTTTGTGTAAGTAACACCATAATCAGTCAGCTGGTTTTTCATCCATAAAATCTGAGCACAACAACTTGCTGCAGAAATATACTCAGCTTCTGCAGTGGATAGTGATACTGCAGTCTGCTTCTTACTGGTCCAGCTTACTAATTTGCCACTGTTAGGTCCAGATTTAGTCCAGACTTACTGGACTGGCTCCAGACTGGACTACTGGAACCTTATTTTGGTTTGTTAAGAAACTTGTTTTGCTGGTCTCGCTCCAGACCCGACTACTGGAGCCTCACTGAAGATCTGACCAGAAAACATATTCTACTGGACCTACTCCAGACTTGGAATCTGGAGTCCCTCTGAAGATTTTGTCCAGAAATAATTGAAGACTAGTGAGCATTTACTTGTACAGGTAATCTGGAGCATTCTCCAGATTAGCTCACTGAAGACTTCACCCCAGTCCAGATCTACTCTACTGAAGACATTCTGACTGAAGTCAAAGACTGAAGTCTGAAGGAAGAAGACTTAACAAATGGCGGAGTCCACTGGAAAGTCTTACCAGATCTGCACACTGGAGGATTTTTAGTGTTCTAGATCCTGCAAGTCTGAACACTAATATCGAGGTTTGACTTATGCCTTTAACACACTTTCCAAAGAACAATCCACTTGTTCTTTAACAAAGTATACGTGTGTTAAGGTGGTTGGATAAAAGGATACACCTGCACTTGATGTGACTTTATCCTTATTCTTATCTAATACATTTAATGTTCTTGTCGGATCATTAAATGTATGCCAACCATATTTGTACGGCACAAATTCACTGGTGAATTTGTTGCCTATAAATACTAAGTCATTCCTTGAACAAATACTTTTAAGCATTCCTTTTGCATTTAAGTGAATTTGTCCAAATACTCTCGATCTTAAACAGGGATACTTCACAACTTTAAGTATCTCGATCCCAAAGAGTTATTTGACAAACATAGATCATATTGTAATCATAGGTTGTTAGGATACTCACTTAATTGTGTTATCTTGATTCCGCAACAACCTTGTATTTTATTTAAACATCAATAAATGAAATACCCATGAAACATACATAATGGGCCACTTTATTTGTTTATTGCTTTAAGTCTTGTATTACTTTGTTTATATATCTTGCATCTTTATTTACAAGTAATACTAGTCCATATCTAGTGATTATTGGACTTGTTGTATTTTACACTTTCTATTGGTTAACCATCTCGTTAATTAAGGGACTCACATTTGGTATCAGAGCAGAAGGCTAATCATTTCCTAGATCTGTTCTTGATGGCTAACCAAGAAAATACACAAGGTTTTAGTCTTGGTCCCGATCCTAATGTAAATTTGCATGATCAAAATGAACCACAAAACGTTAATAACACTAATCCTCCACCTCCTCCTCCTACTCCTGCTTCTCCATACGTGCATGTGCACTACTCGAATAATCCTGTTCCTAAATTCAGTGGGAACAGTGATGAATTTGGTACGTGAAAAGCTAGGATGGTTTTGCATGTCACTGGTATTGAGAGGAACATGATGAAGATCTTAAACGAAGGTCCTTATGTACCTACATCTCCTCTCAATCCACTTCTTGATCCTTCTGGATCTAGAAGGGGAAGGGAAAAGAGGGAGGAACATTGGTCAGAAGAGGAGAGGAGAGACATTGGTCAGAAGAGGAGAGGAGATTGGTGAATCTTGACACCCTCCTTAAAAACATGATCCTCGGGGCCGTTCCAGAAACCCTAATTCCCACACTAGTTCTTTTTCCTAGTGCCAAAACCATGTGGGATGAGCTTCTTAACCAACATGAAGGAGGAGATGACACCATTGTCACCATAAAGGTCTCCTTAAACAAGAGGTATGAGTCATTTTTTGCTCAA
>CM067167.1:191324064-191383696 GCA_034093135.1 Erigeron breviscapus | reverse complement strand
AAGTGACCTGAAGCTTCTGTACCTGAATATGGAAGAGATTTCTCAAAGGCATCTACTGCTGAAAATGAGCCTGGACTCTCCTCTGCAATGCTTCAGGTATTCAATAAAACTGTCTCAGCCACACTAGCTGGTTCAGAAAGGTCACTAAGTGGGCTACAAAAGAATGTAGGACCCGTTAGTCGACCTAAAGAAAAGTTGACAATCATTGAATCTGGTGACGATGCAACTGCTTCTGCAGCTGTTGAACCAGAATCTGGTGAGGGTACTAGTGACCCAAACCAGGGCATATCTGACCAGATTGTAAAAGTGAATGCTTTCTGGGATGACGATGAGCTACCTCAGGAGAATCTTGATTCTCTTGCTGACTTTGAGTTTGACGAGGAACTATTAGAGGCGAATCAATCTGATTCTGAGCCAGCCCCCATCCTCGCAAACGCCCTCCTCCTCCCCCAGAAATCCAACCAGAACAAGACAATGAGCCTTATGTTCCACCACCACCATCTCACCAAAATCCAATCTTTCCACCAGGTACCACTCCCGCATATGTAACCGATCCATCTTTCACTCCATCACTTCAATTTCTTCATCCCCAAATTCACAACATACCACCACCAATCAACTATGATGCCCCTTCAGAGAAGGACTTGGATTCTGAGACAGAATCTGAGAGTCCAACTGACATTCAAATGAACAACGTACTTAAAGGGCTTGGTAGTTTACCATTTGTGACTCCTGCTTCTACACAACCCCCACTTCCTTTGAATATAGAAGCACAGTTAGAGAAAACACAAACCGAAGTCCAAGGCCTTATTTTAAGGGTGGAGGACTTAACCAAATCTCTAACTGCCAACACTAGTTCCTTGGCTGATATGAAAGGTGCTCAGATGTTCCTTGGAACTGAGTTGACCAAGTTGCTGGTAATGAAGGACTAGTGGTTGGGAAGCTGAATGAGCTGGTGATGACTTGCAACAAGGTGAGCTCTGCAATTAGAGAAGCCTTCAGGTTGACAAAGAGAGATGTGCAAGCTTCGGTGGTTGCGAACTTGACATCTAGTGTTGAGTTGTTGAAGCAAGAGTTTATGGTAGTTGGAAATGAAGTTCATGAGTTGGTCCAAGTGTCAATGAGAAAGAACTTGGGACTTCTATTAGTGCTGGTATTGTGACAGATCTGAAGTCTGAGCTATCTCAGAATCTAGCTGCTCAGATTTCAGATTCTGTCTGTCAGAAAGTTGGTGAAGAGGTTAGAATGATGATTGCTGAACTGACCAAGACACAAATGACAAGGTGGAAAAGGCTGTAAATGAAGTAAAAGATACAGTTTCCAAGCTTGAAGGTTCAGTTCAGAATCAGTCAAAACAGTCAGAAGAAATTCTAACTCTTCTAAAGAAAGAAACTGTTACTGCTCCTCCTCCCCCTGCTTCTTTCACCGAAGAAGATAGAAAGATGTTGAAGGACTTAAAAGATCAAGAAGCACTGAACCTTAGTTCTTCATTCAGACTAAAGGCTCAATTTGCTACAATGGCAAAAGGTATTTGTGATTGCCTAGAACAACAAAGTTAGGAACCACTGAAGGCAATTAAATCTACTGTTGATCTTTATGCTAGAATGCCTTCAGAGATTCCCAAAGGGGGAAGTGGTGTGCCTATTGGTTTGCTTGCTAGTACTCAAGAGATAATTGAAGCAACCAAGAAGCACACTGAGGTACCTTCTGGTAGTGCCTCAGTTCAGGGGAACAAGTTCAGAAGAAAGATAAGGGAAAAGGAAAGGCTCTAGAAGGAGAAGAACCAAAGCAAGGTTCTAAGGGTTCTGGAATCATTGTTGGTGAGAATGTGGACGAGCACGGCTATCCCTTGCACAATCTTGAAGCTGATAGCAAGAAGTTGGAAACATTGCAAAAGCAGGTTTCCAACCAATTTATTATGTGGGGGGAGAACAAAGAAAGAGAAAGGGAACAACATCTGAAGATGGGAACCCTTGATCACATAGATGCTGCAGCTCTTGGGTTATCATTGGAAAGGTACTTAAAAATCAAAAATGATCCAAGAGTGCAAAAGGCTTTGGTGGATATGCTGGAATATGAATGTGGGATGAACTACTCTCCTCTGAAACAAAAGTTGGAAAGTCTGACCTTTAAGTTATCCATTGAAGACTTAAAGAAAAATAGAGAAAAAGAAATGGCGATCAAAAGGAAGGAAATTCTGGCCGAAGTTCAGAAAGTAGAAAAAGAGTTGTTCAGACCACCCACAAAGCCCAGAACTGAAACAAGGACTGCAAAGAAAGATTCTCGTGATGTTGTCTTTACTTCACTCAAACCAATATCTGATGATGCTGCTGAGACCCAAAGAAAACATGAAAAGGTTCAGTATGATCACTATATGAACCATCGATCGCATCCAGCCGAAATCATTGATATGGAAGTTACAAAGGCTGATGGATTGAAGTTATTTGACTTGGTTGTGAAAAGAGAAGGTAGGGCAGCTGAAGAATACAATCAAGTTTCAGTTCACGAATTTGGGATTACAGAGCATAGGGAGATGATCCAGATTCTGAGGGGGAAACCAAAATCTGCCTTGACTGGTGCATGGTTAGCAAGAATACAACAAAAAATGCAAGCCAAGGTAGAAATTGAAAGCAGATTGTTTGGCAAAAAGGATCATTCTCCACTGAAGAGGAAACCTACTGAAGCACCTTCTGGTTCAAGGCCTGCAAAGAAGTAGTTCCTTTTTCAGTTTATCATTTACTTGTAATATATTTACATTTGTAACATTCATTTCAGTTTGTATATATATGTTGCAACTTGTAACAAATAAGTAGATGATAAGTTTAAGTTAGAAAAACAACAAGTAAAATTCTGAGACATCAATGATCTATAAGATGTACTTAGAAAACTTTTACAACTTAAACAAAAAACTTGCATTTCAGACTTACAAACATGTATAGATAGAAGTCTGAGATGCATGCACTATTTCAGAACAAATAGGGGGAATTTGTTAGGTCAGAAATCGACCAAGTATAATTTGTTCAGAAATAGCTTGAAGTTTAGTAAAGACGTCTGTACAGAATTCTGAGATGTCTCAGAATTCCTTCACTGAAGCTTCACTTCAGTTCAGATCAAGGCAAATTTGAAGCATTCATTCTGAAGTCAAAGACTGAAGTATGAAGAAGAGAATCATCTCAGAAGCGAGCAAAGAGTGATTCTACCAGATCAAAGACTGAAGCATCTCAGTATAAAGTATTAACAACACTTTACACTGATTACGAGGAAGACTTTATACTTTACATATCTTTACCCAGTTAATAGATTTATCTATTAATAAAAGGTACAAGTTAAAAGTATAGGTTTGGAACATAGTACTATAAGTCACATCAACTGACTTATATACTCTTCCTTTTATAAGCATGTAAGGAATTAGGTTTAATTCCTTAAATGCTTACAACCACATTTGTACGATCTTGTCCACATCATCATGGACTTGGTCTATAGATACAAAGTCTTCTCACAACTTGCAAAAGGCTTGAAACTTTAGCATTGCAACTTGTGAGATATACTCTAAGTAAACTTACGAGTATTTCCAAGTTATTTAGATCACTTGTTTTTTCAGGATTGTTTAGATACTTACACTTGGGTGTTTATCTTTGTTCCGCAACAATCCTTGTATTTGTTTATATATCAATAAATCAAATACATTAGAAAGGAAACAACGTGTCTCAATGCTACATACTTGACTATACATATAAATATCTTTATATAGTTTCAGCCTCCTTTTTGTTCTTACATTTTATATCAAGTTAATTGTTTCTTGTTATCCATATCTGGATCGTAGACTGAACTTGTCCATCAAGATCAGTTGTACTTGCCAGTCGGGTTTAATTAACCATCTATATTAGGGACTCACAAACCTTAACAAAATTGATTCTTCATTAGACATCTGAGCCTTACCAGACTCTGAGGTAGATGGCTCAGTGGGGGAGAAATTTTTCTTCTTCTTTAGGTCTTTAGAAACCTTAGATGAAGTCTGAGGGAATGGCTTTTTGGATTTAGCCTTCCTTTTCTGAAACAGTTGTCTGAGCTGTTTCAGATTTACCCTCAGATTGTTCCTGGGCTTTATTAGTTACAGTTTGCTGCTTGCCAACTTTAGGAAAAATGATTTCAGGTTTTATTTCCTTTGGAAGTGCATCTAAATCAGTGATTATAGATGCCAAATGAAGATCACCAGACTCATATGCTGCTCTTTGTGATGCAAAAGTATTTTTAATTGCAGCATCTGGCCTTGGTGCTTTCATCCAAGATTTAATGATTGCTTGTTCTTTTTCAAGGATGGATTTTAATTCTTCCTTTTCCAATTCCAAAGTTGCAACCATAGACTGATAACTTTTTAGAGCCAATTGAACATCTTTCAGTTCTTTTAGTCTGGCATGACTGGCGTTCAGTTCAGAAGCATTGTTTTCAAACATTTTTAGGCTTTCTGAACGCACTGTCTCAACAAAAGATGTCAGCCTCTAAAAGAACCAAAAGGTCCAGTTTGTGTTCCTCATTATTTTCAAAGCCAAAATTACTGACCTTTTTCATTACAATATCCACCCAGCGACTAGATTCAACATCGGATTTGACCAAATGACCTTGATCTTCTTGTGCCATGAAACACATGTCCCTTACTTCTTCTTCATCATCAGATGATTCATCAGAATCTTCCCATTTTTCAGTTTTGGCAATCATACAACTGTTGCTTGAGTTGTCTTGTGCCAGAAGAGCCATATGTGCCTTTAACTTCTTGTATTTGGCCTTATAGCTGTCATCAGATTTCTGAAAATAGAATGGTTAGGAGCAGATTGTGATGATGATGGTTGACTAGATCTGCATTCCTTCATGAAATGTCCTTTCTTGCCGCATTTAAAGCATTCAAGATTGGACTTGTCAATAGAAGCACTGGAAGCAAAGGGTTTGCCAGATCGATTTGACTTGGCCTTAAAACGATTGAACGTTTTAGCCAGCATGGCAACCAGATCATCATTGTCATTCTCATCACAATCATGAGTAACATTAGCAGAGACACCAGTTTTTAACATTTCAGAAACCATCTTCTTCATCGAGTCAAAGATGTCACTCTCAGAAGATAGTAGAGCAGTATTATGTGGTTCAGAATACTGAACCATACCAGAACTGGTAGAAACATGGTTTTTGGCATCTTGCTCAGCTAAAGCTCTCTCAGCTTTGTTTTCTTCAGTATATCTGAAGGCTCCATAAAGGGAAGCAAGAGTGTGACTGTGCAAAGTTTTGCCTTGTCTCAAGACCAAGATTAAATTTTCCCATTTGGAAGGTAAAATGTCACAAAATTTTTCCAACAAAATTTCTTTATCTTTGGTTACACCCAGGGCTTTCAGTTGATTTACCAGATTTGTGAATCTGATGTAAGTTTGAGTTAAGGTTTCCCAGGGACAGCAAAAAAAGACTCATATCTTTTGTTTAAAGCAACTTTTCTTGTGACAATTGTCTCATTTGTGCCTTCAAACTGTGTCATTAGTTCCTCCCACATTAATTTGGAGTTTTCAAGTAAAACAAGAGTGGGCATTAGGGTTTCAGGAACTGCATATAAAATCATATTTTGTAACTTGGTGTCAAGGTCTACAAGTCTATGATCTTCCTCAGACCAATGATCCTTCTCCTTAGGTGACTGCCTAGGAGTCCCATCGGTATTTCTGACAACAGTAGAAGCATTCATGGGGACAAAGGGTCCTTCTTTTAAGATATCGGGCAAATGTCTTTCAACACCAGCAATATACTTTAGCATGCATGCTTTCCATGTTTGAAAGTTTTCACTGTTCCCATCAAACTTGGGAACAGGATTATTTGGAAAGTGTACATGTACATTGTGAGATGGTATATTGTTGTTGATGACAGGGGGTGGAGTAGAGTTGTTAGGGTCAGGATGTTCTTGTTGAAAGTCAGCCATCTATGTAGATCAAAGGTTAATGAATTGATATAATTCAACCTTAAGGCTCTGATACCAATTGTGAGTCCCAAATATAGATGATTAACTAAACCCGACTGGCAAGTACAACTAATCTTGATGGACAAGTTAAGTTTACGATCCAGATAAGGATAACAAAAAGCAATTGACTTAAAGTAAATAACAAGAACTAAATGGCTGAAACTATATAAGATATATATATGTATAATCAAGTATGTAGCATTGAGACACGTTGTTTCCTTTCTAATGTATTTGATTTATTGATATATAAACAAATACAAGGATTGTTGCGGAACAAAGATAAACACCCAAGTGTAAATATCTAAACAATCCTGAAAAACAAGTGATCTAAATAACTTGGAAATACTCGTAAGTTTACTTAGAGTATATCTCACAAGTTGCAATGCTAAAGTTTCAAGCCGTTTGCAAGTTGTGAGAAGACTTTGTATTTATAAATCAAGTCCATGATGATGTGGACAAGATCGTACAAATGTGGTTGTGAGCATTTAAGGAATTAAACCTAATTCCTTGCATGCTCATACTAGGAAGAGTATATAAGTCAGTTGATGTGACTTATAGTACTATGTTCCAAACCCATACTTTTACCTTATACCTTTTATTAATAGATAAATCTATTAACTGGGTAAAGGTATGTAAAGTAAAAAGTCTTCCTCGTAATCAGTGTAAAGTGTTGTTAATACTTTATACTGAGATGCTTCAGTCTTCGATCTGGTAGAATCACTCTTTGCTCGCTTCTGAGATGATTCTCTTCTTCATACTTCAGTCTTTGACTTCAGAATGAATGCTTCAGATTTGCCTTGATCTGAACTGAAGTGAAGCTTCAGTGAAGGAATTCTGAGACATCTCAGAATTCTGTGCAGACGTCTTCACTAAACTTCAAGCTATTTCTGAACAAATTATACTTGGTCGATTTCCGACCTAACATTGACCCTTTGGTTTCCTCTCCACCACTAGTGCTAAGAAAGCAGGGTGTTCTTTCTGAAAATATCTATTCGCTTTTATTGCCGATACTAAAATTAATTCTTTCCCCGACTTGTCTCCTTGTACTATCAATGTTTCGTCATTTGGAAGGGGTATTCTTACAACTTTCTCGTAACAACCAATATCGGCGCGAACTCTAGACAACCAGTCCATACCGACAATCACATCAAAACTTCCTAGTTCTATGGGAATTAGATCAATTTTAAAGGTTTTACCGGACAATATCAAACTGCAATCTACCAAATGATCTCTAGCAACATACTTTTGACCGTTTGCATATTCAACAATATAAGTTTCTTTCATGGAGATAGCTACTATATTAATTCGAGACTTAAATTTTAAGGATATAAAACTTTTATCATCACCAGAGTCGAATAACACAAATACATAATGATTATTGAGTAAGAATGTACCTATCACAACGTTGGGATCACGTCGTGCCTCAGCAACATCCAAAGTAAACACTCGGCCTCTACCTTGACCTCCTTGATTTCTCCCCTGATTCCCAGCTTGATTGTTCCCCGCATTGTTCCTCATTGGAACTATATCATTGTTGTTCGGGGCTTGTTTGTGTGTGTGTGTTTTTGGGTGATCGAACAAAGAAGAAAAGGGGGCAGGAGGTGTTTGGTGTTCTTTTTCTCACCACAAACAAAGGGAACCGGCCCATGTGGCCATTTTTGGTATTTTGGTACCCTTAATTTGGTATAATGCTTACGATTAAACACCGTATGACTAAAAGGTTATAATTTAAAGTAAAGGTATTTTCCCTCGTGTTATTTAAATTAAGGCAAGTCAATAAAATTCCGTCAAAGTGAACTTTAAAAATATTAAGTCTAGACAGTCTATTTATTGTGTACAAGACATAACCTTTAAATATTCATTTAAAGTTATTTTTAAGACTGAGCATTCGTCTAGATAGCTAATAGTCTACGTCATCAGGATACGTCTAACTGAACTAAGTCGAAAGTCCAAATGTCTAATAATTTCCACGTCAAAGACCGTCTAAATTAGACGAGATTATGATAATGACTAAGCTTAAACGAGATTAAGACTAACCCGTTGCTAATTAATTACGAGTTGTCACAATCAACTCAGTGGCGGTACCACAGGGGGGGGAAGGGGCTCAAAATCTAGATTTTTTCATGTATTTTTAAATTTTTCATGGATTTTTAAAATTTTTCTATAGGTTTTTAACGTTTAATTTGACCTCTTCTATATTTATTTTCACGGAGTTTATAATTTTGCCGCTGATGAGATTTTTTTCTGGTACCGCCTCTGGATCAACTCGATCAGGTAGGTCAGGAAATGACCTGGGAGTCACTAATAGAACAACGTTTAGATAAACAAAACAAACTTACATATCAATAATCGGTGAGCAACGATTAGATTGACAAACCGAATGATCAGTGAACAATCGATTAAAGTTAGTAGAGCATGTTTGGTAGCAACCAAGTTATGATGTTCAGCGTCCAATGTATGTTGATACTTGATAGAGGTTTGATCAATAGTTATAACTTTTAACTAATCAAAGGAGTGGGATTCTTTCCTTGATTCATAACTGCTTTTGACTAAGCCTTACGGAATGAGATCTAATGTACATGCATATAATAAAATTTTAAATATAACTTTAGGGGTTATGTTTATTTTCATTATAAGAGCATATATCTAAATACTATCTTGCAAACAAGTTTTTTTTTTTCTACGAAAAGGAAAACATACTTTTGATCTTATTCCAAAATGAAATTTGTGTAACTCAGTTCGAATTCTTGTTTTTGAAAAATTATTCCACGTTCAAAGGATATCTAATCTATTTTTCTTTTACCCTGATTAGACAATTAAAGTGCAACGAAATAACGAAAAGTTGGCCGATTCAAAACTTTAACTTCAGATTTTGTGACCTCATAAAAATGGCTTTTGGATTCAACCTAGTGTAGTGTAGGCTGACACACCCTTGTAACTCTACGTAGTACATACTCAACTCAGCGTTTAAGATCCGTGACATGGCATGTGATACTATGTATCCATATATATATATAATATATATATATATATATATTATATATATATATATATATTATATATATATATATATATATTATATATATATATATATAATATATATATATATACGCAGTATGCTGTTGATGACACATCACTATCTCGTGTTCATCACAATCAAAATCCACTTCCATTTTAGTCTACGTGGGTCTACCATGTTAACCAATATTCTCTGTAAATTTCCTTAATTTTAGAACCCAATAAATTACTTATTACGGAGTATTTTTTAACTAGCGAATGTGTTGGTTATTCTAATATTTTTTATAACTTATTCATGACTAGATTGAATATTATTATTTGTTATAAAAGATATGATATTTTCAGATTACAAACTGCAAGGAGAAGACTGTTATATATTTATAATTTTTCTTTTATATATCACCTTATTTATTTTCATTTTATAAAAAAGTTCTTAACATAAAAAAATTATACATTTTTGTATTAAAAGATGAGTAGATGACCCCTAAATTTTATGATAAATGTAATGCCCTTTAACAAAAAACCTGCAATTAATGGATTATGGATCACATACACTACAAGAAAAAGCCGCTTCACGTGGGGACCAACCACTGGCGGAACCACGTAGAAAGGAGGGGTAGCCCGGGCTACGGGGCTGTTAAATTTTTGTAGTATGATTTTTCTGAAAAATGATGTATTTTTTATTGATGCCACGAGTCAAATAAATATGAGATACCGGTCAATCTAACTAACTTTAAACTTTAAAAGATTTTCTTAAAAAAAACTCTTTAAACCCATAAAATTAAAAAATATCCAAAAAATGATAAAAATTGTAACAATCTAGACGTTATCAATATTTTACATCGACAGTGAAAAATTTTTGTGCTACGGGTCACATTCGATCCTGGTTCCGCCACTGGGACCAACAACTTATTGTTGAAAAAATCGTCGCCAAGAACTTTAAGATGCGAAGCTTCGGCGTTGCTATATATCGTCGCTGATTGTCATCGTCAATGGGTAGCTACGACATATGGGCCTTTAGCGTCGCCGAAAGCACGTTTTCTGGTAGTGATATTCACATATATCGACAGCTACATATACAGAGAACTTCTGGTTCAGATTTATTTTACTACTATACGCGGCCAAAATAAACATTCATTCTCCAAAGCGAATTGGGCAAATGAAAGTCTACAATAATAATTAGTAACACAACTATCATCTATCTTCAGTTGTCATATATCAAGAAAGACTACACATGCAAAGGTTCCAAAATTTATTCAACATATAAGATCGATCACCTAAAAAACAAATCACATTAAAAGTCTTGACAAATATATTGCATTGCATTGTAATCATAATAATCATATCTAATAATGGTTTCTTGATAAAAAAATTTAATCACTTTTTTGATCTAGAAACCCTTCTAATCAAAAACAACAAACAAAGCACACGATAAAACACAAAAAAACCAATTAACACATAAACATTAATCCATCTTTGATTCTCATGAAGTCCTCTTTTTTGCAACACATCCGCCCCAGTCACCATACACATTTGATTCTTCTCATCATACCATATCAAACACTTGTTGATCAAACACGAATACTCGTTGATCAAAAGCGCGTCCAACGCGTACTTATACATCGAAAAATAATGCATAAAAACCCAATATTTTGGCATGCTTTCTTTCGATATAAAGTATCCCGAAAAGAGAAAGAATCCGGCTAGTAGCACGGTCACTAGTGACGTCCCGGTGATGTAATTCGGTGCTATAGAACTTAAAAACAAAATGAACGAATTCGCCATTAGTACAATAACCCATATGACTAACACAAAATACCCAAATGCTTGCCATGTTTGACATAATCCTACTAAAAAATAAACCGAAACCGAATAGATTAAAGCAATGACAAGCAAGTACGGAAAGAAAACAAGAGTGTTGGCTATTAAATACGAGGAAAGCCGGTAAACACCACTCGATGTTTCTCGTAGTAAAATCGGCCTTTCGTTGATGAAAATTGGGAGTGTTTCGGTTGTGGATGATAGTAAAAAAGTTAAAGTGAATGCAAAGAGACCAAATCTTTTTTCTATTCCGGTTTTATCGTATCCAATGTTAATGTAAATTGTTCCTAGTACAATTCCAACTACTAAAGCTTGTAAAGTGTTGGTTAGAAGTAATTGCTTTGTTCTATAAATGATTAGCCAAAATCTTTTATACAAAGCGATTATTTCGGCACATCTTGAGCTTCTATATTGGATTATTTCGGTATTACGTTTTTTGGGGGTGTGAATTATGGGCATGGTGGGTGTTTGATGATCGGTAATTTCGGTATCGAGTTTGATTTGAGGTAAAATTTCCATGGCATATTCGAGTGAGTTAAGTTGAGGTGGGAGGGTAAAACCATTGGAGAGTAAAAAGTTTTCAAGAGAGAGTAATGTACCATGATGAACTACTTTCCCTTTTGATAGTAATAATATTGTGTCAATAGTGGAAAGTAGTTTGAAACTTGGTTGATGAATTGACAAAATTATGGTTCGGTTTCGGGTTGTGGCGATGGATTTTAATGTTTGCATTACATTGTAAGCTGAGGTACTGTCTAAACCCGATGTGGGTTCATCCAGGAGCAGGACTCCTGGATCATGTAATAGACTTAGGCCTATTGAAACACGCCTTCGCTCACCGCCTGATAGGCTGTGGCCAAGGCGTGTTTCAGATAAATGTGATAGGCCTAGTTCTGAGAGTAGAGAGGTTACTATGTTGGAAATTTGGTTGGATTTTGGTTGAAGTAGGCTAGCGGAGAAGGAAAAGGTTTCGGAAACGGTTAGAATAGGTAAAAATGTGTCATGTTGAGGGACATAAGATGATAGTTTTCGGTATGAGGAGGGGATGAGAGGTGAGGAGTTTAGTAAGAGGGTACCGGATGATGGGGAGGTTCGTGCGGCTAAGATGTCGAGGAGGGTTGATTTTCCAGCCCCGCTCGGGCCAACGATGGCGAGTATTTGGGATGGGTAGGCTGTTAAGGAGATGTCTTGGAGGATAGAAGTTGGTGATGTGGTGGTGGTGCATGAATTTATGAGGAAAAATGGTGAGAGTGTGGTTGTGGGGGTGATGGATTTGGTATAGGAAATCGAAGTGGCTTGTAATGTGTAGGTTTTTATGAGTGGTGGTGGTGATGATGGTTGTGGTGATGACTCTTGTGGTGGTGATGGTTCTTCCATGGTGGTTTTAGTGTGAGTATATATGGAAATAAGCGAAAGAAAGATTATTAAAGGAGAGAACGTGAGGATGTTTATTTGTTAAGAAATGGTTTCATGAGTTTGGGGCTACAATGGAATTGTAATATTTGGATTTTGGAATGACATGTTGGGAAATAATGCATATTATTTCTATCTTGTAGTAGGGTGTGTTAAATTTTTGTATGAAAATGGTTATAGTATCCACTTTATAGTGATGGATTATTGCTTATTTTTGGAGTTATTAATAAGTACTTTTGACTTTTAGTATTAGTTTTATAGTACAGTTAATCTTTAAAATTTACAGAACACCAAATATATTTTGTAAACTAACATCGGTATCCTTATTTTGTGTTTAACTTTCTTACATAATACAGTAAAAAAACAAAAAAGTTATGGCACATAAAACACCTTTCAAAGTAATTAGCACTACAAGAGTAAGAGTTGTAATCATTTGAAAACTAAAATTTCCGTGAAAACTGGAAAAATGGTCAAAACATATTGTGATCTGAAACTTAACACAATGTGTTTGTAAAAACATTGTGTTAAGTTTCAAATCACAGTGTTTTGACCAGTTTTTTGGTTTTCACGCGCTATCAAAACACATTGTGATTTGAAACTTAACACAATGTGCATTTAGAAAACACATTGTGTTAGGTTCAGATCACAGTTTGTTTTGACCAGTTTTTTTAATTTTTACGAAAATTTTAATTTTCAAATGAAAATTACTAACAAGAGTAATGGTAAAGGCCAAAAAGTATGTAAATTAAACTTTGGTAACATTATCAATAATTTCATAATAAATATTGTTTAGTGAAATATAGTATTAATGACAAGTATTTGCTATAAAAATAATCCGTGATATAACAAAAACAGTATAAAAAAAAGTAAAAAAAAAAAGTGACATAATCATTCAGTACTCAATGGACAAAAAAGGATCACATGGGTGTTAACTTTGAGCAATCCGTGACCAAAAATCATTCTTGCCTTTCTACCATTTCCATACAAATTTTGCAGACATTTCTTGCTAGAATACAACCCTTTATCATCCTTTTTATAATCTGACTTTCTCTACTGGCAAATATTTCAGCCTTGTTTTTTATGTGTAACAAATACTAATATGAAGAAAATTTCTCGTGAAAAAATATGAAATTTTTTAAACTACATTTTAATACGACTTTAGTCGTATTGTAGTATAAACTTAAGTTGCATGACTATACAATTTGAGCCGCATCACATTATTACTTAAGCTGACGCAGTCAATTTAAGTTATACTGATATGTACTTTAGTCAACATTTCACATTAGGGGGAGGGAGTGGTCACCACTCCCTCAAACTTTACCACCAATCAAAATCTTCCACCTCAATTTTTCTCAATCTTCCCCCATCTTCCCCAAATCACTGGCGCCACTTTCCCTTCCCCCAATCTCCACCTCATCATTTATTTTTAATACCATTTCATTTCTTTTTCATTTATTTTTAATACTATATAATTTCAAAAACTATATAAATTAAAACATTAAACATTCATTAAAAACTAAAACAAATAACATTACAATACTTAAAAAAAACACACATTTTCTAAAAAATAAAAATAAAACCGAAAAAAAATAATCCTAAAAGTCACATTTCCATCCGTACTTTTGAGCGATTTCACGTTTCTCGCTAAGAATGAGTTCGAGTTGATACGGATCGGTGATGTGAGCATGAGAGTCGGTGAAAAAACGCAAATCCCTTTGTCGAGACTTCGACTTCGTGGCGTCGATTTGTGTAGCCCAAAAATCTTTCGCCAATTGATCCTTCTCGCGTTTAAGCACCAAATAATCACGCTTTTCATGCGTGTAGGCGCTAATATCATCCGCTACAACATCATGAGAGGAAGAAGATGCGGTTTGCTTTTTTCTTGACTTGGAGGAAGAAACAATGGGAGGGGATGGGTTTTCATTCATGTCGGGAAGGATGTTCTCGTTGCTAGCCGATTCATACTCCACCGACTTCCTTTTTTAAGAAGAACTAGCCGACATATTCGGGTACAACGTCGTCAAGAACGTCGTCTTTGTCGAGCCCTCTTGGCGTGAAGTTTCGAGCATCCAATGGCGGAGGTGGAGGCATATTGTACGCGTAATTTGGAGAAGCGGGTTGTGGAATGTAAGAAGAAGATTGAGAAAATTGTTGAAGAATATTGTGAGATTGAGAGTATTGTTGATTTGGGAGAGGTTGAGAATATTGTTGATTTAGGGAAGGTTGAGAATATTGTTGATTTAGGGGAGGTTGAGAAAAGTGTTGATTTGGAAGGGGTTGAGGAAAATTAAACAAACGATTTCGATTACTTTTGAAGAAGGGGCTTTTTTTTTATTTTCCTTTGGATCCATTTTTTATAAATTTGGTGAAGAAATAAGAAGAAGAATGGTAGAATTTGTGTGTATTTTGTGTTAAAAAGGTTGAGTTTTTATAGTGAAAAAGGTAAAGGTAAAGAATTAAATTTAAAAAAAAAATCTTTTTTTTTATTTTTCCGAACGGTCAAAAATCTAGCCGTTTGGTAGGCCCCTCCACTATCTTTTTCATCCAATCACAACTCTTCTTCCTTTTTTCTCTCTCCTCTCACCTTCTTCCCCCCTTGCGGTGAACAACCCCGTTTTTGGGTTTCTCTCTCCATCGGCAAAACACCGGCGGCAGTGTGCCCGCGCGGTGCCGCCATCGGGGAATGAGTTTCCCGTGTGCACTCTCTCCCCTCTTAAAATCTTAAAAATATGTTGTGAAGGGTTTAGGATCGTTCGAGTGTGCTTAAGAGGTCTAGAACATGTCTTGGATGCGTTTTAAAAGTCAACCCCTTATTCTCATTCTAAAGAACTTCTCATTTTTATTTATAGATGCGAACTATTCGGGAAAATTGGAAGGTATAACATACATTATCTTAACCAGGTTTACTAGAGAGTCATTTTGACGAGCAGACATGATCACCTTAATCAAACCCCTTGGATAGAAGAATCACATTGCCAAAACTTAAACTCAAAACCTTAGATTCCAAATAAAACCCTTCTTTGGCCGACCACCGCCTACGTGAGTTGGTTTAAAAAAATTCTCATTTGAAAAACAAAGATATGAAATTGATTTTAGAGAATTTTTCATTTGGAAAACAAATAGATAAAAGTGAACTAATACTACAATATTTATAAATGATTTGTTTTACTTCCGAATAATGTTACAGATTTTATATGGATTATTACTAACGGTCGATAGAAATACTGGCGAATCTCCAAGGAATGTTACCAAGCTATAATTATATTCATAAAATAGGACAAAAGACAAATAACATTAACTTATATCAACTTGGACATTGTTTAGTGCATCTAATTCCATTTCATTAATATATGTCAAATTGTCGATTGTTTCTATCCTTTCCTATATATTTAACACTATATATATGGATTTTTATGATTCTTCTATGGTTAGACTATCTTTATTCAAATTTAGTGGAATATAATTGAGAAAACTCAGTGATTGTGCACTGAACCGAGGTTAGGTTGAAGATGAGATGATGGGTATTTTTGGGTCGTTCGTTGGCGATTCCCCGAAGGTAGGGTTCTAGCCTCTTTACGCCAATCGAACGAGTATGTAATCTATGTGTGTGTTTCATGCCTTGGAAGGTCTTTTGGTTCTCCTTTTATAGGGAGAAATGATCTTGGGAAACAAGTAGGCCTCTTTAGGGTTTCCCTAAGTCTTAGGCCAGGAATATCATTTCCATAATTATCGGCCCTTCATGATAAGAGCAAATCCCGATTTTATAGGGAAGCAATTCTTCTGCGGGACCCTTCGTTACGGAGAAGCCTTCGTTACGGAGAAGTCTTCGTGTCACAGCGTGTTACTATTCCTTTGTCTGACAGGTCATGCGTACCGCTGAGAGGGTATATCATTAAGCCCCCCAGTCCAAGGTGATGATTTTTGCAAAAAGTTCATTGCGTTGGACTATTCTTGGACACTTCTTCATTTCCAGAGGGTGCGTCTTGTAAATACTCTGAACCGCTTAATTGATTATGATTTGAAAGTTAATTAAGGGGGTAGATGAGCGCGTATCTCGAGGCCCGTGATCGATGGCTGGGAACTTCATGCGGTCGTATATATAAATTCTATTTTCCTTTTTCCTCTTTATTTTATTCATTCAAAAAATCAGTCCTCTCTCTCTTAGGGTTTTCTTCATCTGCTTCCGATCAAAAATCGCTAGGTACGTTCTTGTTTCTTGTCTTTTTGTGATATTTCTGTTTTTTTCCTTTATCACTCTTAATGGCAAAAAGAGGTTTAGAAACCACTTAATCAACTCTCATTCGATCAAAATTGAATGATTTTGTCGATACCTATTTTCCTGGAAAAATAGACTCTTTTAGGATTCCGGTCGACGGTGAGACCATTGTTACTCCCCCAGAGGGGTATGTCGGTTTTTATGTGAAATCAATGACGGAGGGTAACGTTAGGTATCCGTTCACACCCTTTCTTCTTAGTGTCTTGAATCATTTTAGTATCCATATATCTACAATAACTCCTCTTGGTTTATCAAAAATAGTTGCATTCGAGGTGATGTGTAGGGCGTATGGTGGTGAGCCGTCGCTTGATTTACTTAGGCATTTTTGTCAAATATGTTCTGCCGGTGACTGGGTTTCAATAGGCAATCGTTCCAAGGGGGGTTGTTTTTGAAAGGGTGGTTTAGATATTCGGAACTGGAAGAGTGACTTTGTGTTTATGAAATCCTCATTGATCCTGCTGGTTATGATGCTTTGTCTAATAAAGAATTGATGTGTATTCATGAGGATTTTGAGAATCCCTTTCCTGATGGTGTTATTGGTCAGTTGTGTCGGGACATTCGTTGTAACCCAATAAAAGTTGTATCATACCCTGATGTTGTTTTATATAAAGCCAAAGTGATTGGTTTTCTGCCTGTGGTGCAGTTGATATTGATGGTAAGGAATTTTGTTGTATAGTTTTTGTTATTGTGGCTTTTGTTTTTGATTGGAAGTTTGATGTTTTCCTTTTGCAGATATGACTTTCAGGAAGTTTGTTAGAAAATAGGTCAAAGAAGTGACTGTGGTACCTCGTCTTGGGGGGCAGATGAGTGGTGTTGCCGATCCTCAAAATGTTGGATCTTCTGTTGTTCGTAACGAGGGTCCTGAGATCTCAAGTGCTGTGAATCCAACTATTATAAGTGTTGATTTGTCAGATGTTGAAGTTGTTGCTACTGACAAAAGGAAGAAGAAGAAGAAGAGTGCTCCTAGTTAAAGTGTTCCTCCAGGTATTGCGAGTCGTTTGAAGAAAAGAAAGGTTGTTGGTGAATCCAGTGAGTTTCGAGAGCCACCTCCCCCAAAGACAGGTAAGATCTGTTTTTTGTTCCTTATTTTTGCATAAAATTTTGCTTTTAGTTTACACTTTTTGCTGCTTGCAGGTGCTCATGAGAAAGAGATCTTTGATTGGTTAGATGGTGAGGGTATAATGTCGGAAGATGTGAAGAAGATTGACAATATGGACAATGAGACCTTCTTTCGTGTTTTCAAAAAAGACCCTGAGTTTCATTCTTATCTTGACTCCGTGATGGTTAGGCGTGCTATTAGGATGTCTGTGGACCTAAGGTCTAAGAATTTAGAAGTTCAATCCCTTTTGGCTAATATTGAAGACTGCAAAGCTTAGGGAGGCCGGTTTGTTACAATTGTTGAGTCATCTGACCTTGTCCAAGACCTGAAGCAAAAGATGCGTGATCTGGAGGCTGAGGCTGTTGTTTGTGAGGAAGCTTTGTTAAAAAACCAACAGGAATTGGTTGCTGAGCGTGAGAGTAACAGGTTCTTGCGTGAGAGGGTTGGTACTTTGGAGAATGATAGGGTCAGGCTTGTTACAAAGGTCATTCCTTATATTAGCAAATCTTTATTATATTCTGATGAAGTAGGACAGCTGTTGGGTGATGTAACATCTGCTGAGAGAGCTGAGGAAAGAGCCACTGTGTTGGAGGAGTTTGCAGCAGAAGGGAAATGTGATTTACAATGCAGGGCTGATTTCATTACTGATGCTTCTCATTAACTTAACCTTGCTGACCAGAAGTGGAGGGATGCTGTCTTTCCTTTCCTGGCTAAGGTTGTTGCTGACCCCAATGCTGTTGTGGATGATTTGCTAAAGATTGTACCTGATTCCATTACTCATGAAGTTGAAGCTGACCTTCTGCAGTAATTTAATGGTTTCCTTGCTTGTGGTGAGGCATGTGTGCCTATTTGAACAATGTTTCTTTTGCCTGCAGCCTATGGTGTTGCTTAAACAATTTACTTTTCTATCTGCAGCTTATAGCTGCCCTTGGATAGTTTATCTTTTGATCTGCAGTTGATAACTGCTTTTGAATGATCTCTTTTGATGACTACAGCTTTGGGATGTATTGTGGATATTTTGCAGTTTGTTACTGCATTTGTGAATATTTGTAGCTTATGGGCTGTCTTTTTAGCAGTTATGACTGCATAACATTTGCACTATTAATGTGCTTTTAGCACCTACTCGTTTGCATGCTTTTTTTTCCTGGATACATCCTTGTTGCACGTGTCTCATGGACATTCTATGTGAATGCCCTTTTTCGATTAGTCTCCGGAGTTTGCTCATGTGGGCGTCCCCACTTTGTATATGTATTTGTTTTACATATTATTTTATTTTTACTTTGTTTTTCTTTTGTTTTCAAAAAAGACCCTGAGTTTCATTCTTATCTTGACTCCGTGATGGTTAGGCGTGCTATTAGGATGTCTGTGGACCTAAGGTCTAAGAATTTAGAAGTTCAATCCCTTTTGGCTAATATTGAAGACTGCAAAGCTAGGGAGGCCGGTTTGTTACAATTGTTGAGTCATCTGACCTTGTCCAAGACCTGAAGCAAAAGATGCGTGATCTGGAGGCTGAGGCTGTTGTTTGTGAGGAAGCTTTGTTAAAAAACCAACAGGAATTGGTTGCTGAGCGTGAGAGTAACAGGTTCTTGCGTGAGAGGGTTGGTACTTTGGAGAATGATAGGGTCAGGCTTGTTACAAAGGTCATTCCTTATATTAGCAAATCTTTATTATATTCTGATGAAGTAGGACAGCTGTTGGGTGATGTAACATCTGCTGAGAGAGCTGAGGAAAGAGCCACTGTGTTGGAGGAGTTTGCAGCAGAAGGGAAATGTGATTTACAATGCAGGGCTGATTTCATTACTGATGCTTCTCATTAACTTAACCTTGCTGACCAGAAGTGGAGGGATGCTGTCTTTCCTTTCCTGGCTAAGGTTGTTGCTGACCCCAATGCTGTTGTGGATGATTTGCTAAAGATTGTACCTGATTCCATTACTCATGAAGTTGAAGCTGACCTTCTGCAGTAATTTAATGGTTTCCTTGCTTGTGGTGAGGCATGTGTGCCTATTTGAACAATGTTTCTTTTGCCTGCAGCCTATGGTGTTGCTTAAACAATTTACTTTTCTATCTGCAGCTTATAGCTGCCCTTGGATAGTTTATCTTTTGATCTGCAGTTGATAACTGCTTTTGAATGATCTCTTTTGATGACTACAGCTTTGGGATGTATTGTGGATATTTTGCAGTTTGTTACTGCATTTGTATCATGGCCATTGTCTCTGTGAAACTCACAGTACTTCTCTGGGTCCCTCTTATTTCTTCCACTTAATCTGGGCGGGGTAGGGAAAGTCTTTGCAACACTCTCAGTAAATAATATTTCCTTAGGGCACTTATGCATTTCTGGTAGGTTGACTCGGATCCCTTTGTCATCTTTATAGTAGGGGTTATACCTTGTTTTGCTATCTTTATCATTCACCCATTTTCCTTTCCTGTTTGCCGAAACCTCTTTCTCCTGTGGGGGGCTTGTGTCCCCCTTTGAGGCAGTGTCTCTAGCATCCACATACACATATCCTCCGTTTTGGTAGTGAACCGATCTATGAATGCTCTGCAACCCTCTGTGTCTCTCTGTTTGATTCCATGGGCAGATTTTCTTGTGTTTCTTTTGCTGGCTAAAACAGGCTCTGGCTTTTTCTTTGAGGTCATCGAAACTAGTTATAGACCCCTTCGTAACATTTTTCAGCCATTCCCTAGCATCTCCCTTGAGCGCATACCTGAACGCTCGGCACGCAACTGGTACGTTCCATAGCTTCATTTCCGTGACCCCTTTGATGAGCGTCCATATTGTAATAAAAACCCCTATTGAAAGGCTTCATTTCAATGTCTAATTGAGTTAATATTCCGGAACTATCGGTACTTAATGGAGTCATATGTTTACGCAGGTTCACAGAAGATGCGAGAGAGGGTAAATGGCATCAAGTAACTCAAGATGGAAGCCTATGAAGTTACAAGACACAAGGAGGTGATTTGGGAGCCGAACGAAGAAGTACGAGAAGCAGCAGCAGCTGCCAGCGTCGTTGGCCCATGCCCAGCGCCGCTGGGAGCCCATCCAGCGCCGCTGGGCGGCCCAGTTCAACAACCGACTTAAACACCTATTTAAGTCGAACTAACCCTCAAAACCTTAAGAGAGAGCTGATTCAGCAGCCCTAGCCGCCCATATTCAACCCTAGGTCGACTTTGCAGATTCCAAGTAGGTTTTGGAGCTTCTAACACCTTCTGATCTTCATCCTCAACCTATATCTACTCTTTTATTTTACTTTCAGTTGGTAAACAATGTCTTTCATCTTTTCAGACTTTGTTATTCCTTTAATAATGTCAGGCTAGTAGGCTGAATACTTGTTTGGATCGATGTGATCATGTAGACGTTTATTGTTTTACTTTATTTGTTAGAATCTGTTGGAGTGTGTTTTACTGTTTTATCGTAGATCCATGTTTTACTAGTTCTTCATATTATTATTGGTTCTATATCTGAATATATTAGTTTAATTCTGATGGTTTTCTATGATCATACACTAGAACTAATATGCTAGGATGGAAAACACTAGTCGGTCAATAACTAGTTGTAAAAAGTGATTCACTTGTAACCGAGGGATCCAGAACCGTAGTAATTAGGACAAATTGAACATGATGCTTAACAATGTCAGACACGATCCTTTGACTTGGAAACGAGCACTGTGGTCACCGGAGATAATTACTATCTGGTCATGGCTTAAGAGCCGGGTAATTAAAAGATGAATTAGTAACACGAACTTTAGGTCATTAATGCTTAAACAATGAATCTAACGAGAATTTGTTTATAGGGTAGTGTGAGTCTAGCGACAACACTAGTTAATTAGGCAAAGTGAATCTAACGAGAATCTGAGTCGTGATTAAGTTTCCAACAGACTAGCAAATGGGTAGGATAGTATTTGGTCATACCATGAGATCTGAGATGCCAAACAAGTATTTTAATTTAATTACTGTTATTTGCTTTTTCAAACTATTTTCAGACTGAGCCTCTCGCTGAATAAGCGGTTGCGGCTTCTATTTACTTTTATTTGCATTAGTTTTAATAGGAAATCGTGACAACCCCACAACCGCTAGAATTACACATATTACTAGATTAGGTAAAGCAACGCGTCCCTGCGAACGATCATGTTCTTATCACTAAACTATACTACATCTGATCGGGTCCCCTGTCCGTTAAGGTGTGTGTGTTTTTTAGATAATAACTTGTACAACATTTTATAAATTTAAACGCTAAAATGAAACCACCATCAAGTGTTTTGGCACCGCTGCCGGGGACGCGACGCATTCTTAGTTTAGTAGTGTAGTTCGATCCTACTTTGTGTTTCGGCACGGAGTAGTTACTTTTCAGTACTTAGGTTTAAGTCATTTTAGGTTTAGTAGTCAAATTAGGTTTTTAGGTCAAATTAGGGTTTAGTGGTAATTTCATTTCATTTTTAGTTTAAGTAGTTTAATTTTTCTTTTCATTTTTATATATTTAAACACTAAAATGAAACCACCATCAAGTGTTTTGGCACCGCTGCCGGGGACGCGACGCATTCTTAGTTTAGTAGTGTAGTTCGATCCTACTTTGTGTTTCGGCACGGAGTAGTTACTTTTCAGTACTTAGGTTTAAGTCATTTTAGGTTTAGTAGTCAAATTAGGTTTTTAGGTCAAATTAGGGTTTAGTGGTAATTTCATTTCATTTTTAGTTTAAGTAGTTTAATTTTTCTTTTCATTTTTAGTTTAAGTAGTTTAATTTTTCTTTTCATTTTTATATTGGTGCGTTTGATCTTTTTCTTGAGTTTTGCAGGATTATTTAGGTAGTTGATGGGTTTAAGATCGGGAACGGTTGTAAAGCGTCTGTCTTCAAGCCTAAGTAGACTCAAACGTAGGAGGAGATTCAACAAACCGATTTCACCACCCGTATTTAACTTAGCAAACCTTTTCGACATAGAAACCGCTTTAGGATCATCCGAGACACCATCCCAACCAAACTCACCTAGATCAGAAATGGACGAATTCGACCGACCTATGATGGAAAGGACGAGAGCCGTTGCACCGACACCGGGATCGGTTATTGTCCCACCGAACTTAGGAGATTCATTTTCAGTCAAAGGCCACCACCTTAAGTTAATCCAAGACAACCAATATGACGGCCGAGCCAAATCCGACCCCCATAAGCATGTAAGCAAGTTCACCAGTTTGTGCAAAATGTTCAAATACGGAGGAGACGTCACCGATGACGATGTGAAACTTAGCTTATTTCCGTCGTCTCTCACGGGAGAGGCACATGCTTGGTTCGATGAGCTCGATGAAGGTACCATCACTACATGGAATCAACTTCGCGAACAGTTCGTCTCGCGATTCTTTCCCCCGAGTTTAGCTAGGAAAATGCTTCGAGACATCAAGGCTTTCAGGCAAGACGAGAGAGAATCACTAGTTGATGCATGGAAAAGACTTAGGGAAATGATCAGAAACTGTCACGGGAAAGGACTTAACAAGGACGAGATCATGGAAATTTTCTTCTATGGTTTAACTAAGAGTTCCCAAAAGGATTTAGACCTAGCCGGAGGTGATAACTTTTTGTACAAGTCTACCAATGACGCGTACAAATTGATGGAGGATATGGTGTAAGCTAGCTTAGCTCGATATATGGATGATAAAGACCGAGATAGGAGGACGAGAAGGACCGTGGATAGCATCGAGAGCAGCTCCGATAATGAGGTAATTCATGAACTTAAAGCTTTATCTAACCGTTTTTCTACTTTTGAAGATAGGTTGGACATTATGGACAAATACCTCAAGGTGATTGCACATGGGTGCAACAATTGCGGAGGAATGCACTATACCAAAGATTGTGAAGAGGATGCTATCGAGCAAGTCAATTTTGTCCAGAACCAATACCGAGGAGGCTATCAATGAGGACTATTTCAAAAAAAACCCGGTAATTCTAACTTTAATTCTAGTTACGCTAGAAATAACTTCGGTTCTTTTCAAAATAAGTGGAAAAGGAGTAATGGTCAACCCGAGCAACCAAAAGTGGAGAATGAAGTATAGGAGGATCCGATTGTCAAGCTTACCAATATGATGGAGAAGTACATTGAAATGAATGACAAGAGACATGACTCCTTAGACAAGTATACGAGGTTCTTGAATGAAAAGATTGCTAACCTTGACCATAAAGTGGATGCCGTGGTGAGAGATCAACAATCCGCCATCAAGGGTTTGGAAAGAAAGATGGAGAAATGGATGGAGCAGAGTGCTAAGAAGGAAAATGGAGTTCTTGCAAGCAATGCACAAGCTAATCCAAAGCCGAACCCTCAAGGAAACCCTAGCACGAGTCAAAAGTACCAACCACCAATCGGACGAAACGAGAATGTGAACGCCGTGTTCACCGAAGGTAATGACTCTACTGAGCTTGCTAATGATTTTTGTGAAGTGTCCAATCAGGTACAGGTCATACGGGAGCAAAATGAAGAAGAAACAAGCAAAAACGCAAAACTGGAATCTGTCCAGGAGCCACCAGCGCCGCTGGCTGCACTGCCCAGCGCCGCTATGAAGACCCTAGAGCCGCTGGAACACCTCCAGGTGCAATCCAGCGCCGCTGGCACCTTGCCAGCGCCGCTGGGAGCCACCCAGGTGACCCCCAACGCCGCTACCCACCTCCCAGCGCCGCTCCATGCTCCATCAGCTCAGATTCGCGTGAAACTTCATTTTCAGCTGTATTTCAAGGAGATGTCGAGACCCAATTCGCTTGACGACTCGGATAGTAAGGATGAAGTTTCAGATCCCGAGGTACCGGATGACGGGACACAGCTACCGCAAGCATCTGAAGATCCAGGAAGTTTTCTTATCCCTTGCACTATTAATAATGAGTATTTTTCGAGTGCATTAGCTGATTTAGGGTCAAGCATTAATGTTATGCCTACTGTGATTTTTGAGAAACTTACCCTTTGTTTGCTAAAACCCGTTAACATGAGCATTCGGTTAGCAGATCAGAGTTACCGACAACCCAAGGGGATTGTCGAACGAGTCCATGTCAGGGTTAAGGATTTAGAATTTTGGACTGAGTTTGTTGTGCTTGATTCGGTAAGTGAAGTAGTGACACACTTAATCTTAGGCCGACCATTTTTGCATGCTGCGGATGCTATCATCCATGTTCTTAAATGTGAAATATCGTTGTCTGATGGTCAAAATAGGATTAGAGTGTCTGATTTAGAAGAAGAGGATGAGTTGATTAGAGGATAATGTCTTAGGATGGAAGTAATAGATGATGACCAAAACCCTAGTGGACAATTAGAAATGCCAATAAGTGAAAAGAACATAGAAACTAAACCTAAGAGAAAAATCAGCTATGAAAGTTTCATGGAATTAAAAGAATTAAAGGAGAAAGTAGATGAACAATTAAGAAATGGCCGAGAAGTAGCAAATAGGATTAGGAGGATCCTAGGAAATATTAAGTGGGAAGAGCGTTTAGCCGACCTAGAAAGAGATAAGATGAATGAGATAATGGCTAGAGAACCAAATGGTAAGTTTTATGGTGACCCTAGTATTTTTCAGATTCCTTGCTACATTAGCTCTAACTGTTTTGAGGATACCTACATAGACCTTAGAGCCACATCTAATATCTTGCCCATAGGATTATACAAGAATAATTTGAAGAAATATAAGAATAGGGTAAGATGGGAAGATTTAGAGATTAGGTTGGTAGGAGGAGCCAAGGTTTTAACTAAAGGCTTTATAAGAGACTTAGTCATTAGGATAGAAGGATTGGACATCCCCACTAATTTCTTTATAGTTGAAGATGATTCAATTACAAGAGATCACGTGATTTTAGGTCAACCATTTCTACTTTCGGTAGGTTCATCGGTTAATGTGAAAGCAAAGAAGATAACCTTGACCATAGGATACAATCAAGTAGTTTTGACTAAGGAGGACATTAGTAAGACCAACCCCTTCGGGACTAGGTGCAAAGCTAGGAGTTTTGCATGGGAACTTAAGAAAAGAAGAATCGAATCGCATCTAAAAGACACATCTGACCTTTACATTCGATTTCCAACGGGTACCGGCCCCCGGCCTACCCCGTATTCTTCCTCAACCTAGTTCCTAGGCGAGTCCGGCTGAAGACTCGTTAAACTTAGCGCTTCTTGGGAGGCAACCCAAGCCGTATTTTTATTTTCATTTTTATTTTTATTTTTATTTTTATTTTTATTTTTATTTTTATTTTTAGGAATATGTGACTAATTGCAATTTAGTGAATTGTTTTAAATTTTATCATTTGTGATCTTTTTATGAGTATGTCTTTAGAATCACAGATGCAAGTTTTCAATGGATCAAGGAAACAAGTAACTTATTGCAATCGTATTTTGTTTTTATTTTTATTTTTATGTTTTAGCTTGTTATTTTCCATTTTTATATTATGATTGAAGTGTGCAGGAGTATATTACTTTGTAGTCTGAAGGAAACCAGACAATTGACCAAAACCTAAGTGTGGGGAGTTCAAGCATCAAATCGTTGAAGAAATCATACGTCGAAACACGTACAAGAGTCAAAAGCGCCGCTAGGAGACATCCAGTGCCGCTGGGAAAGCTACCTGGGCTTCCCAGCGCCGCTCAACACCTCCCAGCGCCGCTGGACCTGCACCTGTGCAAGTCCAGTGCCGCTCAAGCAGTCCCAGCGCCGCTACCCATATGTCCAGCGCCGCTCACCAGCTTGCCAGCGCCGCTCAGAGCTCCGTTCTGCACACCAGATCGCGAAAAATCCAAAAAAATCAGAAAAACCCAAAAAATCCAAAAAAAAAAATCGAAAAATCAGAAAATACCAAAAAGAAAAGAAGATGGAGACGCATCAATGGATCGCCATCAAATGGAGACGACGCAAGTTTTTGAAGATTAAACATCATTCAAGTCGCTCCGCACATGCCATCTTCAACAACAATCATGCAACATAAGCCCGGGAAGTTTCGTTAATCCTTTTACTTTTCGTGTTTTTCCTATTTCCCTTTTATTCATGATGTCTAGTACAACGAGGAAGTTGTACAATTTAAGTGTGGGGGGATGGAATAGGAAAACCCAAAAATCCAAAAAAAAAACAAATTCAGAAAAACCCAAAAATCCAAAAAAAAATCGAAAAATCAGAAAAACCAAAAATCCAAAAAAAAAAAAAAATCAGAAAAACCCAAAAATCCAAAAAAAAAATCGAAAAATCAGAAAATACCAAAAAGAAAAGAAGATGGAGACGCATCAATGGATCGCCATAAATGGAGACGACGCAAGTTTTTGAAGATTAAACATCATTCAAGTCGCTCCGCACATGCCATCTTCAACAACAATCATGCAACATAAGCCCGGGAAGTTTCGTTAATCCTTTTACTTTTCGTGTTTTTCCTATTTCCCTTTTATTCATGATGTCTAGTACAACGAGGAAGTTGTACAATTTAAGTGTGGGGGGATGGAATAGGAAAAACCCTTGGTTTAATTGCTTGATTTATCATAAGTTTTCTACTACTTAATTCATGCAAATTTTAAGTTTTTCTTGTGTCAGAAAACTATGTTGAGAATATAATCTTTGCAAGTAGACAAAATGTTGAGTCCCAATGTTAATTGTAAATTTAATGATGACAAATCTGACCTATAAACACTTAGTAATCTTTGGTTCTTGTAATCTGATCTGGGTCAGACTAAGCTGACACAGCTTACGATCTGTCTCTGACCCAGATCATGATTCATACTTGTAATTGTAATATCTTATGGAAGCAAGTGTTATTCAAGCTGCATCAACAATGTATTAGCATTCAGTCCAAGTCGAAGAGGAGGATTGAAGATAGAAGACCAAGCTATTAGTGGAAGACAGCTTGGGATTAGCAGTCAGCTTGGAAACACTTAGGCAGATTGGTGCTTTGACAAATGGCCCAATCTGTGTCTGACAATCAAGTGAAGATAACAACCTGGATTGAAGATAGAAGACCAAGCTATTAGTGGAAGACAGCTTGGGATTAGCAGTCAGCTTGGAAACACTTAGGCAGATTGGTGCTTTGACAAATGGCCCAATCTGTGTCTGACAATCAAGTGAAGATAACAACCTGGATTGAAGATAGAAGACCAAGCTATTAGTGGAAGACAGCTTGGGATTAGCAGTCAGCTTGGAAACACTTAGGCAGATTGGTGCTTTGACAAATGGCCCAATCTGTGTCTGACAATCAAGTGAAGATAACAACCTGGATTGAAGATAAGGACAAATGACGTGACTAGGAAGAATCCTAGGATCCATGTTGGTGGTTGGTTTTACATATGCGTGTCCATACTCCTATTGGTAGATGAAGAATGTGTGTCAGTACGTGGGGGACCACAAGTACCATGAAAGGCACGATTGATTATTCCTTCATTAACCACTGAATGAAGAACACGTAGCTGCAACGGACACCTAATGAAGGAGCGCTTTCGCCTATAAAAGCCTCATTCATGGATTGCATATGTGTGGCATTTCCTGAGAATCATTCTTCACACAAGTTTCTCTGCTCTTACACATAGCTTAGTCTGTACGAGATCAGCTTGGGCTGATTCTCTTGAGCTGAAACTTATTGATTGTTGTTTGTCATTTCATAGGGTTGTTTAGATATCTATAGGCTATCTTTATTCCGCAACAACCCTGTAATTCTTTGTATAGATTATTTCTTAATAAAGGATTACATTTGAAAACTACAATCTGTGTTCAAGAATGTTTTTATTTCTTTACTGCTTTACTGCTGTTTTAATGATTCCTGCTCTTTACTTACTTGCTTAATATTCATAAACTGAATCTTAAAACGTTTTGTGTTAAAAGTTTGTAAACATTGAAGAAAGTTGTATTCACCCCCCTCTACAACTGTTCTGTGTTCAATATACTTTGGTATATTGATACACCGTGGGACGTATCAATTGGTATCAGAGCGGTGGTTAAGAATTAACTTGACTTGATCCTTGCATATTTTCATTTATAGTAAAGCATTATGTCATCATATATTGATAATGGTTCTTCAACCCGACCACCCATGTTTGACAAAGATGATTTCAGTGGGTGGAAAGGTAGATTGTCTTTGTTCCTTGAATCCATCGATAACAATATGCCTGACATCCTTGCGGATGGTCCTTATGTTCCTACACAAACCATTGTGGTAGAAGCTATGGTCAGGGAAGGTCAACCAACCATTCCTGCCACAGTCAAATCTATTGTTAAGGACAAGGCAGATTGGGGGGATGAGGATAGGAGGTTGGCAAACTTGGATGTGAAGGCTAGAAATTTTATTGTCCAAGCTATGCCCAAAGACCTTTACCATTCTATTAAAATGTGTTCAACAGCTAAGAAAATGTGGGGTACATTGACTGTCATGTTTGAGGGTTGCTCTACCTCCATGGAATCCACAATTACTACATTGACCAGGAGGTATGAGAGATTTTTCTCCTTGAGAAATGAATCCTTGACTGACACTCATACCCGCTTTAATGCTTTGGTAAATGATTTAGCTGCTGTTGGAATTAATAAGAAAAATGAGGTTTTAAAGAGTAAATTTCTTGATTCATTACCACCTAAATGGAATAACTATATTTCTTCTGTTAAATTAAGTTCTGTTTATCATGATCTTGATCTCCCTGGACTTTTTGGTTTGCTTCATAACCAAGAATGTTCAGAGGCTGAAAAGTTAATTGCTATGGGTGATTCTTATAGTCAGCCTACTGCTGCACTTGTTGCTTCTATGACTGAACACCCTAGTTCAATTAGTAATGAGATCATTTCTTGTGTTAATGATGATATTCCTGTGATGTCTAATCCTAACTCTGTTTGTGCTGAATCTGAATGTGATGAATCTGATGGTGATGAACTAGCTAATGAAGTAGCTATGTTGGCTGAAAGGATCAGAAGGAGATCCTTTAATAAGTTTAAAGGAAAAGGAAGAGGTGGCCAAGCTGACAAAACCAAGAAGCCATTTGATATGTCCAAGGTCACTTGTTACAAGTGTGGCAAGACTGGACATATGGCTGGAGATTGCAGATCCAAAGAAACTGCTCAAGCTGTGCCAGCCAAAGGTGGAAGAGGTGAAAAATACTCTAAGCTCAAGACTAAGTACAAAGCCTTGAAAGCACAAGTAGCTGAGCTGATTGAGAAGGTGAACAAAAGTGAGAAGAGTCTGGTAGCCAAAGACTGGGCTGAAAGTGCCACATCATCTGATGATGAGCTGTACAAAGATGCCAAGTGTTTCATGGCTAAAGAAGCTACTCAAAGATTTGCTGAAAATCTGGTGAAAATACAACAGCAATCTGAGTCAGCTCACCAGGCATCTACCAGTCAGACTGCTCCACCTGAGGTAACTTCTTTTTCCAATCTATCTGATAATGAGAAACTGTCCAGACTAAATAAACTTGGTGATGAGGTTCTACTACAAAAACACTTTAATCAAGAACTCAAAAAGGAAATACATGTTTTGAAACTTGATAACAGCTCTAAGAGTCACACCATTGAAAAACTAGAATCTGAAGTTAAAGCTCAAAAGCAATTAAACTCCATTTTGATTAAAGAAGCTAAAACTGCAGAAGAAAAGTTTTTAAAGGTTAAACAAATTACTGAAACATGGTGTATCAGTTCCAAAAGAGTTGCTAAGTGTGTAAATGACCAAATACCTCATCAGATCCAAGCTATTTTTTATGGTGATTATGATAGGGCCATAGCCATTGCTGAAGTATGTGCTATGGAGCCTTGTTATCAGCCTCCTTCACCACCCAAAGTCCAAACCAAAGAAACAATTTCTAAACCAATTAAGTTGGTTCAGAAATCTGGTATTGGGTTTAAAGATCCTGAAACCATTGGTCAGACCATTGCTGAAGCTGTGTCAGAAGCTGATCAGGTTGTTGAGTTAAAACCTGAAGAAAGTCTACTTGTCCAAACTGACCATCACCCAATCTGAGTCAGATTCAAAGACTAAAACAAACAAGAGTAGTTTAAAGAGAAATAAAAGAAAGGTTAGAGATCATAGTGTTCCTAAAGAGAAAATAAAGCTTTTAAAGAGTAAGAAGTCTGGTTCTCTAGGAAATGAGTCACAAGCAAAATCTGAGTCTGTTTCAGGTAACACCAAGTCTGGCTTTGACAAGTTGATTTTAAAATATGTTGAGTCCAAAACTGACAAGGTGTCAATAAAGGCAAATTTTCTTAAGAATGTGTCTAATCCAAAAATTGTTGATCAAAGAAAATTGAGAGCTGAATGTAAGAAAGCTGGAATAGGCAAAGGTTTTGTTCAGAAGGAAACTCTAAATGTTGCTAGAAAGAACTTTGAATCTGGTAAAGGACAGACCAAGCAACAATGGGTTTCAAAATGTGATAAGAGTCTATGTTTAGTTACCCAATCTGAGTCAGACCAGAAGGTCAGCTCTGGTGAACCCATCTTTGGATGGGTTCCCAAAAAGAACTAATCTCTTATCATAATTGTAGGGCAGTCATGACGATAACACCTGGCACTTGGACAGTGGATGTTCCAAGCATATGACCGGATGTAAGTCCCTGCTATGTAGCTTTAGGATTCGCGCTGGTCCTAATGTTACTTTTGGAGATGACTCTCAAGGAAAGACTGAAGGATTTGGTATACTTTTAAATGGTCTCCTTACTTTCAGAAGGGTCTCATATGTTAATGGTTTGAAGCACAATCTGATCAGTGTGAGTCAGTTGTGTGATGCTGGTTATGAAGTGAGATTCAGGTCTGATAAGGGTATTGTTCTTGATTTAGAAGGCAATGTGGTTCTTATTGCAAAAAGGGATGAGTCTTTGTATTCTTTTGACATGAGAAATCCAACTGTCACAAGAGAAGTCTGTTTCATGTCAAAGTCTCAAGATGAGCTGAATTGGTTGTGGCATAAAAGGCTGTCTCATATGAATTTTAAAGACATCAACAAGCTGTGTAAGAAAGAGTTGGTGTCTGGTCTTCCAGTGATCAATTATGAGAAGGACAAGCTGTGTGGTGCTTGTGAGAAAGGAAAGCAACATAAAGCTACTTTTAAGTCTAAAACATGCTCAACCATTGATAATTGTTTAGATCTGCTTCATATGGACTTATTTGGACCAATCAGTACTCCATCATTCACTGGAATGAGGTACTCCTTGGTAATTGTTGATGAGTATTCAAGATACACCTGGGTTTTCTTTCTAAGACACAAGAGTGAAGCTGCTGACAGCATTATTCATTTCATCAAGCAAGCTGAAATTCTCTACAAAAGGCCTGTTAGGCAATTAAGGAGTGATAATGGTACTGAATTCAAAAATATCACTCTTAATTCTTTTTGCAGTGAAAAAGGGATTTCACAAGTCTACTCAGCTGCCAGAACTCCTCAACAAAATAGTGTTGCAGAAAGAAGAAACAGAACTCTTATTGAAGCTGTCAGATCCATGATGGCTCAAAACAATGTCAAGTCTCATTTCTGAGTTGAAGCAGTACACACAGCTTGCTTTACCCAGAACAGATCCCTTATTGTGAAAAGACACCAGAAGACTGCATATGAACTTCTTAGGGGGAGAAAACCTGAGATTGGTTTCCTAAGAATGTTTGGAAGTCCTTGCTATATTCTGAATCAGAAAGACCATGTTGGAAAGTTTGATGAGAAATCAGATGAAGGTATCCTACTTGGATATGCAACAATGATGAAGGCCTACAGAGTTTACAACAAGAGAATTAAAACAATTGAGAACTCTGTTAATGTAAGCATTGATGAAGGTTGTTCTAAGCCAGATTGCTCTCCTTCTGAAGATGAAGACTTCAATTTTGAAGAACTGGTTGTACCTGAGAATGAGCCTCCAACTTATCCTCCAGTTGGAGCTGATAATGCTCAAACTCAGGGGGAGCAACTTATAGAAGAAGAAGAAGATATTCCAATCTTTGAAAATGCACAAGCTGATCCTACTCCTACTGAAGAAATTGTTCAGAATCCATTAAATGACTTTCAAATTGGTTCAGATTCCTCCATTCCTGTCCAAGCTGATCAGCCTCTTCCTCAAGCTGATCATGCTGAACCATCTAATCTGAATCAGTCCATTGTCCCGGTTACCAGATGGACAAAGAGTCATCCAATTAACCAAATCATTGGTGATCCACTCTCTGGTGTTAAAACAAGAAGAAAGGCAACAGGAAATTTCTGCATGTTTGTCAATTTTGTAAGCAAGGTGGAACCAACTAAGGTTGATGAAGCACTAGCAGATCCTTCTTGGGTAAATGCAATGCAAGATGAGCTAACACAGTTTGAAAGAAATAAGGTTTGGGAACTTGTTCCAAGACCTCATCACAAGACTGTGATTGGAACCAAATGGGTCTACAGAAACAAAATGGATGAAAGGGGAGTTGTGACCAGAAATAAAGCAAGATTGGTAGCTCTTGGTTACAGACAAGAGGATGGAATTGATTATGATGAGACTTTTGCACCAGTGGTAAGATTAGAGGCAATCAGAATGTTCTTGGCCTTCTCTGCTCACAAAGGTTTCAAAGTCTATCAAATGGATGTGAAAGGGGAGTTGTGACCAGAAATAAAGCAAGATTGGTAGCTCTTGGTTACAGACAAGAGGATGGAATTGATTATGATGAGACTTTTGCACCAGTGGTAAGATTAGAGGCAATCAGAATGTTCTTGGCCTTCTCTGCTCACAAAGGTTTCAAAGTCTATCAAATGGATGTGAAGAGTGCATTTCTTAATGGAAAATTGGATGAAGAAGTCTATGTTGAACAGCCTCCAGGTTTTGAAAATTCAAAGTTTCCTGACCATGTGTTCAAGCTTGACAAGGCTCTCTATGGGTTGAAGCAAGCTCCAAGGGCATGGTATGATACTCTGTCTAAATTCTTATTGGCTAATAACTTCAAAAGAGGTAATGTTGACAAGACTTTGTTTGATATCCTGCTTGTACAAATTTATGTAGATGATATAATATTTGGGTCTAGCAGTGAAAGACTTTGCAAAAAGTTTTCTGAATTAATGTCTAAAAAGTATGAAATGAGCATGATGGGAGAACTAAACTATTTTCTGGGTTTACAAGTTAAACAGACTAAAAATGGAATTTTTACAAACCAAGGAAAATATGTTAAAGATCTCTTAAACAAATTTGGTTTTACTGATTGCTCACCTATGAAAACTCCTATGGGAACTGGTGATAAGCTGGGTGAAGATAAAAATGGCAAATCTGTTGACATCACAGCTTATAGGGGTATGATAGGATCATTACTTTACTTGACTGCTAGTAGACCAGATATTATGTTTGCTACATGCCTTTGTGCAAGATATCAAGCTAGTCCTAAGGAATCTCATCTTAAGGCTGTGAAAAGAATCTTTAGATACCTTAAAGGTAGTCCCAATCTGGGTCTTTGGTATCCCAAAGACTCAGGATTTGATCTAATTGGCTATTCAGATTCTGACTTTGCAGGCTGTAAGATTGACAGAAAAAGTACTTCAGGAGCTTGTCAATTGCTTGGAAATAGACTTGTAAGCTGGTCCAGCAAGAAGCAGCATTCAGTTTCTATCTCCACTGCAGAAGCTGAATATGTTGCTGCAGGAAGTTGTTGCTCTCAAATTCTTTGGATGCAATATCAGCTTCAAGACTATGGTGTCACTACAACAAAAACTCCAATCTTTTGTGACAGTACCAGTGCCATAGCAATCTCAAACAATCCTGTACTTCATTCAAGGACCAAGCACATTGATATAAGATATCATTTCATCAGGGATCATGTAATGAAAGAAGATGTTGAACTCCACTTCATTCCAACAGACAATCAGCTTGCTGACTTGTTCACAAAGCCTTTGGATGAATCAAGGTTCAACTACCTCATAAGTAAGCTAGGTATGCTTAATTTGTAAAATGTAGTGAGCTAAGTAATAGCAAATCTGACCCCTTAGAGTTATACTAAATTTTGAGGGTAAGCTGTGTCAGACCCAGACTACCCTTTCACACTTGGTGCATTTCAAGTGAAAGAGGGTAAGCTGAGTCTGACCCAGCTTCGTGGTTATTTTTGTTATTATATATCTCAGTGCGTTTTATTATGTTCATTATTTTATTTAAGTGTACTTGCTGATCCTATTGGAGTGTGACACGTGTAGTGGTAACAGCCGGTTACTGAAAAAGTACCACCACTACTTGTTGATCCTCCAATTAAAATCTTTCTCTCTCCAACTTTTTCAAATGGGATATTTTGGGTTTTTGTATATAACATTCAGTTAACCTAAATCCCAAATCACTTGTTCATATTTTTCTCAAAATCAATTTTTCTCTCAAATCTGATTACTGTTTTATTAAATTTAATTTCTTCTAAAAATTGTTTTCAAAATGGCATCATCATCTGTTTCTATTCATTCTAATGATTCTCAATCTAGTTCTTCTTCTGAACCTGAAAGTCAATACCCAGCTCCAATAAGCGCTAACAAGCTTTCACCTTATGTGGTGGAAAGTAATGTAGTAGTGGTTCCGGCTGATCTTGATACTGGTAAAATCAAGATTGGCAGTCTGGTTTATGCCAATATTCATCCTCCTTCATGGGCAAAAGGATACGATGAGATTGTGGCTTTCTTATGGCATCATCCATTCGGCAAGGTGATGATTGAGAAGCCAGACTAGGTGTTTCAAGATCTACTTTGTGAATTTTGGGCGAGCTGTGTTGTGAAACAGAACAAGAAAGGAGATGCTGCAATCTATGGCACAATCCTCAACGATAAGAAAAAGGTATATATTTCTTATGAGAGTATTAGGTCTGCTTTTGAGCTGTCTTATATGCCTGATGATGAATATGACAATATTGTGTCTCATACTGAATCCAAAAATGTTTTACAAGAAGTTGGATATACTGGTCAATTGGCTTCAATGGTTAAAATGAAATATTTAACTGGCATTTGGAACTATTTATTGAGCACAATTTCTAAAACCTTACAAGTAAAGGCAGGCAGCTTTGATCAGCCTAATGTTCTAGAATTGCAGATTTTTCATGCAATGGTCACTATGACCATAATAGATTTTGCTGGCTTAATTTTTAAGGACCTTGTTGATCGTGTTTATAAGAAGAGCCTTACCATACCTTATGGTAGGATTCTTGCTCTTATCATTGAAGCAATACTTGACAATGATTACAGTCTGGCAACTGGTCAGACTGTGGAATGCAAGTCCATTAACAACAATATTTTCAATACTCCCAAGGTATCTGTGCAGGGTCTGACCCGAGCAATGCAGATCTACCTTGATTTTTGCAGGCAAAGAGAAAGGGAACAAGAAGCACTTAGGGAAGCTGTCCCTTCTTCGACGCGATCTGAGTCTGACACTCAATCTGCTAATCAGGGGAACCCAGGTACACATGCTTCTGAACCTGAAAGTCTATACCCAGCTCCAGTAAGCGCTAACAAGCTTTCACCTTATGTGGTGGAAAGTAATGTAGTAGTGGTTCCGGCTGATCTTGATACTGGTAAAATCAAGATTGGCAGTCTGGTTTATGCCAATATTCATCCTCCTTCATGGGCAAAAGGATACGATGAGATTGTGGCTTTCTTATGGCATCATCCATTCGGCAAGGTGATGATTGAGAAGCCAGACTAGGTGTTTCAAGATCTACTTTGTGAATTTTGGGCGAGCTGTGTTGTGAAACAGAACAAGAAAGGAGATGCTGCAATCTATGGCACAATCCTCAACGATAAGAAAAAGGTATATATTTCTTATGAGAGTATTAGGTCTGCTTTTGAGCTGTCTTATATGCCTGATGATGAATATGACAATATTGTGTCTCATACTGAATCCAAAAATGTTTTACAAGAAGTTGGATATACTGGTCAATTGGCTTCAATGGTTAAAATGAAATATTTAACTGGCATTTGGAACTATTTATTGAGCACAATTTCTAAAACCTTACAAGTAAAGGCAGGCAGCTTTGATCAGCCTAATGTTCTAGAATTGCAGATTTTTCATGCAATGGTCACTATGACCATAATAGATTTTGCTGGCTTAATTTTTAAGGACCTTGTTGATCGTGTTTATAAGAAGAGCCTTACCATACCTTATGGTAGGATTCTTGCTCTTATCATTGAAGCAATACTTGACAATGATTACAGTCTGGCAACTGGTCAGACTGTGGAATGCAAGTCCATTAACAACAATATTTTCAATACTCCCAAGGTATCTGTGCAGGGTCTGACCCGAGCAATGCAGATCTACCTTGATTTTTGCAGGCAAAGAGAAAGGGAACAAGAAGCACTTAGGGAAGCTGTCCCTGCCACCCAAGCTGACAAGCCGAAATCACCACGCCCATCTGCACTCTCCCAAAAGAGTGTAGACGAGTTAAAGGGAACACCTACTGCTACCCAACCCTCCAAACAGGGTGACGGTATTGAAAGAAAGACCTCCTCCCAAGGTCATACTGAGTCTGCACCGAAATCGCCATCATCAGCCTCCCAAAAGGTTGATGATATAATTAAAGGGATAACAGAGGATCTAGCCCAGATCCAAAATGAGTCAGAGTCTACGTACATCGATTCTGAGGATGGTCAGCCAAAGGAGAGAAGTATCGAATGCATTGGTGACACTGCTTCTCCTCCCCAAGCTGATCAGACTCCTTCTCTCTTACACTCTGAGTCTGCACAGCTGTCAATGCCCCTTCTATGTCACAAGGAAGGGTACAGGCCTCAATTCTCCCTAAGGATACTTTGGTGCAACAACACACCTCTGTTGAAGGGCAATCATATGCACAAAACATTACACCTGCAGAGTCTGTGTCTGCATCTGTCCTTGGACAGAGTTTAACACCCTTCATTTAAAAATACGGGTTTCCAAAAATTTCGCCTAACGGCGTTATAACAAAGCGGAAGTAAACTTTGAAAGTCCAAACCAATTAAAATCTGTGTGGTTTCTTTAATCATTGGTGTTACTCGGTCATATCGTCAAAACAAGTTTAAATAGAAACCCGTCGGCTGCCCAACACAAAACAACCGACTACATAACATGCAAACTACATAAATGCCAAAACATAAGCAAGAGTCTAAAAATGTGCAACAACTATGGGTAGCTAAGGTCATCAGCAAGCTATCTACCCATTCCTCGCTCTTCTTCATCAACTACCTCAGCTACGCTAAACCTGAGGGAGCAACACATTTCAAAATACAAGTGTTAGCTAACGAATTAGCTAAGTAAGATAACACTCAAGTTATAAAACATTTATCCATTTCAAACATTGTGGATTTAATCAACGTCATTAAGGCACAACACACATCAAGCATATCACATCATCAAAACTACATAATAGGATGAAACACCATAAATGTGCCTATCCTTCATTCTGCATTACACACATATAACCACATAACTGCATTACTACTTTTAACTGCGTAACTACATTTTAACTGCATTACTACGTTTTAACTGCTTTACTACATTTTAAATGCGTCAATGTGTAACATAAGTTACACCCGACTAGATGACAACCATTCAGTTGAACATCAAACGTCGTTAAGGAATGGCAAGCCAATCCCCGAGTAATCCGTATGCACAAGATAAATGAGGGCGGGTCAGACCCCTCGTATTACTCAACTGCATCTCAATGACCATGTTGCAAGGAGCCACCCAAGCAACCTACGTCAACGCACTTAGCCGGGCTAGGGCAAGTACGGGTTAAGCTTAACACTTTCCTGCGTCAAAGTTTAACGAGCTCGATCCTGCATTATTTAGTTTAGGTAACTGCATTACCTAAACATTTACTACGTTTACTGCTTTTACGTTTTGGGCCCTTAAACGTGCACGTGTCATGGCAACTTAACAAGTCTAGTGAACTAGATAAGCAAGCCATACAATCATGCACATATCAACAATCAACAACATATACTACATCTCAAAGCATCACAAGCTACTGCATATCACTTCATAACATAACACTACATTATACTTCATATCATAACATACACTACATTATACTTCATATCATAACATACACTACATTATACTTCATATCATAACATACACTACATTATACTTCATATCATAACATACACTACATTATACTTCATATCATAACATACACTACATTATACTTCATATCATAACATACACTACATTATACTTCATATCATAACATACACTACATTATACTTCATATCATAACATACACTACATTATACTTCATATCATAACATACACTACATTATACTTCATATCATAACATACACTACATTATACTTCATTTGGGACTGCATTTCAGGTCTCAATGGTCAACTACATAACCCATATCACCTCCCGTGTAACCCCGAATACCCACAAGTAATTCAAGATATAAGTTGGGAAGTTATTATTTGAAACCATCTTTTCGTTGAACCCTCAGCGTGTCAAAGTAGTGTATCTTACCTCGTGACGATCAATAAGCAACGTTAATGTATCTTGTTTGTGATCCCGACAACCTATCTCGAGTTCATAGTCATTAAACCTGTATAAACCCAATCTAATAAGGTTATAAGACCATACATTAACTTAGGTACACTTATAGGACCCTTAAACGCTTGTTTCGGACCTCAAACGAGTTCACAGACCCTTTATGTGGCGCATGATTTGAATATGCGTCGCATATTTGCTTCAAAAATCACCCAGAAACCTCCCAGGCCCCGATATGCGCCATACATAGGTTATATGCGCCGCATATGGAGTGTTGATCTAAAGACTGACTCGCGCCCTTCACTTGCAGGCGACTTTTCGACCTCAAGACGACCAAATGAGTCAAAACTTAGTTCTTAAGGAATGTAGGGAATTCAAAGACCTTTCCAGAAATATAAAGTTTGACTCTTGAAGATCTCTAATGAATTAGTTATGGCGTCTGCAAAACAGACCTACAGAATTCGTCTTAAATCTGACCACTTCTGGAAATTGACATTTTTCACCCATATCTGGGCAAAATCAAAAGAAACATTGTTCATATCGAATCAAGAGGACACAGACTTTTCAAAAATATAAGATTCATCTTATAACTCTTCTAATTGAAAGAGATATGATTTTTACAATATTACTAATTTTTCAGATCTAGTAAACCCTTAGTTTTGCAAGCAATTTTCGACCATCAGATGACCATAGCAACCACCACAACCTATGAACCTCATATGCACCCAAAATATGACTCATATAATGATTTCACTTGATCACTTGTTCCAGGAACAAAGGATACAATTACAATACATTAAATTACCCGAAAACCCCAATAATCGACAATGAAACATAATCAAATCAATCTCAACCCTAGAGACCAGAAGTCAGATCCATATGATCGACTCTTATGATCACAAATCAAAGGGAAATCGTCTATATTACCTGTAGATGAAAGCAAGGATGAGAGATCTTGATCAAACTTCACTTGAATCACACGTTTTGAAGGATTTTCGGCTTAGGAATTTGATAGGGGATCAAAGGGTGGCTAGGGCTTGGGAGAAAAGTTATTAGATCTGATTTGATAAACTAATGACTCCCCCATTGACCCTAATCCCGTTTTTGACTTTCACACCATGTCAAAACTGGTCCCTAAACTTCGTAAAGTCATATTATTAGCCCAAAACACCTCTATGGACTATATACAACTTGATTAACACTTTGAACACCTCTAAAAGGCACATAACTTCTTCCTTAAACATATTTCTACATCAATTAATAAGACATTCAAGTCTCACACATAAAACACTTTAACTACATATAAGCGTTAATCCACCCTAAACTTAACGAACACTTTACGTTGACTTAACGATTCAAGTCAACCGTTAATTAAAAAGTTTGGGATGTTACACAGAGGGATTCTGTAGGTTACATGGCTGTCTTTAAGGCAGTTATGTCAGCCCCTTGTGCAGCAAAGGGAACCATTGATGGTCCTCATGATGTCAATGAGAATATGATCACTATCTCCGGAAGTGATTCTTCATTCGATGATGAGTCTGCCCATCCATCCTCAAGGGATGCTTTGATGGAAGATGCTAGTGGAGGAGTTGATCAAAATCAAGATCAACACAATCCCACTAGCCCTCAGCCTGAACTAAACGTTAATCTTTCTCAGGCTGACCAACTCATCATCAATTCTGACAAATCTACTCATGAGACTCACTCTCATGAGCAAATTCTCCAAAACTCCATAAGCCTCCACCCCCTTCTAAATAAGCCCAATGACCCTGATATTAAGGATTGCAGGCTGCTCTTTCCAGAGTCAGTGGCTTTTAAGCTAACTGCAAGTTCTTCCCAAGCTGCCACTATCTCATTTTCAGATGTGGTGGGTCAGCTCACTGAGTTCAAATCAACCTATAAGGTTGAGAGCTTACAGCTGACCAAATGCTTGGAAAAGATCCAAAAGGATCAGGAATTAACGGATAAGAAGGTGGATAAGCTGAGTCAAGATCAGACTGCATTGGAAGAAAATGTGTTAAAAACAGTTGATTTGATGCAGCAGAACCAGAGCAAGCTGACAGAGTCTCTTGATAGTCTTACAAAGGCAGTCAATGAAGAGAATGAAAGAAACAAGAGTACTCTGAGTTAGATTGAGAATGCAACAACCAAGTTTACAAGGGAAGTCACCATAGAACTTCGATCTGCAAACAAGTCACAAGTAGATTTCAAGAATGATCTGATTGAAGTTTCTAAGGGTGTTAAATCCAAGATTGAACTCCTCCATGAGGATTATGTTGAGCTAAGAAGAGCCTGCTGTCTCACAAATGTCAAGATTGACTTGATCAACCAAGAACTCAAAGGCCTCTTTGCTACTCCAGTGAGCTCTTTCCCTGCTGATGATGACAAAAAGGGGGAGAAGAATGCTACTAAGAGAAAGAGGAGTGCTATGAGTGAAGCTGAAATGGAGCTAGAAAGAGAAAGACAACAAGCTCAGGTTGACAAGGAAATTGAAGAATACTTTGAAAGGCTGAAAGAAAGACGGAACAAGCCCAGAGCTGAGGAGGCAGTCAATGATAGAAGAATGGTTGTGCATGGTTCTAAGGTGGAAGGTGAGAAGGAAACAGTAGAAGAGATAAAAAGACCAGAATCTGAGTCTGGTGGAGAAAATGTTGGAAAAATAAATGAAGAGGCTGAAAAGGAGAGTGATACTACTAAGGGGGAGACCGTTGATGTTGAAATGGGAGATATAAGGAAGGAAGTTAGAGTTGAAAAAGTTAAGAAGGCTGAAAAGAAAAGAAAGTCCTCCCAAGCTGTTCCTGTGCAAGCTGTGCCAACTCAAGCTGACCCAGCTCCCTTAGAACAAATTGATGAATCTTCCTCTAGTGAAGACACAGCCACTCTGTCCCAGTTCATGATCAAGAAAAGAACAACAGAAGTTGGGTCAAGTGGTGTGAAGATCTTAACAGACAAAGAAAAGGATTGGGAGCTTGCAACTGAAACAGCTCCACAGCTTGGGGTAACAGTTGAGGTGGCATACAAAATGATTAAGGAGGACAGATTAGAAAGAGAAAGAATTGCTGCAACTAAGTCTGATTCTGAAATTGCCAAGGCTGTTCAAGAACAATTAAATAAGGAAGATGAAGAAGATCTTGCAGCCATTGGTTCCAAAAAGAAAGTTGTGGGCAAAGGAAAAGAAAAGAAGAAGGTGGTGGTTCATTCTAAACCATCACAGAAGGTTAAAGATGTGAAGAATAGTCGTGAAGCTCATGATTGGTTAGAGGCTCTGGAGAAAAGACAAGTAACAGAAAAGATCAATTATAGAAAGCATCCAGAGCCAATCCTCCAGGTTCTACTCAAAAGGATAAAAGGAAAGAACATTCCCAGCATCAGGTTTACAAGGAGAGGTTATGAAACCAGCTGGGAAACCCATGATCTTGACAATCTGCTTGAATTAGGATACACTGAGTGGGTGGAGTTTCATAATATCATAACTGGTATTTCTGGAGTTCACAAAGAGACAGTCTTGGAAGCCATTGAGAAGAAGTTAGCTGCTATTGTGAAGTACAAGATTGATATCTCTGGCCTTCCAAGACCAATAGCATATGATATGGATTATGAAGATGAGTCAGCTGAGCCACTGAAGAAGAAAAGAAGAAGGTTTGAAAGGATTGATGCTCCTGGAGGTGATCATACAGTTTTTTCTCAAAAACTTGTCCCCTGCAGAGTTGCTTGCACAATTATCTTCTGGTGCTATTGACAAGATTCTAGATAATCTCAATCTGACTCTACCTGCTGGTGTTGAAAATGCAAGATGTGGGATGTTCATTACTGAACCTGAACATGGGATGTACTTTGTAGATGCAAGAGGGAATTTGGTGTTCCAAAGGACTGCTGAACTAAAACAGGTACCATCTATGCACCTATTTAACTTATACAGACTCTACAGAAATTTTAGTGAAGAAGGTAATGGGTATGAGCAGTTCCTTATTGATGAGGGGTTAGATAGGCAATTAGATGTGAGAGTTGCCCCATCATTTGAAGTTAAGCAAGAAGCTATAGAAATGCTTGGAGAATAGTGATGTAACATGTAATATCTTTGTTTTATTCTCTATGCAAAGGAAGTTGTACAAATCTAGTTTCTTTGTTAAAACTTCATTTCAGTTCAAAAGAACCCAAAAGATTCAAAGGGTCACAATCTGATAGTTTCATTTTACTTTGATTCTTTGTAAGCTGATAGTTAGAAGTGTTGTTGGGTTTTGTCATCATCAAATAGGGGGAGATTGTTAAGTCCCAATGTTAATTGTAAATTTAATGATGACAAATCTGACCTATAAACACTTAGTAATCTTTGGTTCTTGTAATCTGATCTGGGTCAGACTAAGCTGACATGGCTTACGATCTGTCTTTGACCCAGATCATGCTTCATACTTGTAATTGTAATATCTTATGGAAGCAAGTGTTATTCAAGCTGCATCAACAATGTATTAGCATTCAGTCCAAGTCGAAGAGGAGGATTGAAGATAGAAGACCAAGCTGTTAGTGGAAGACAGCTTGGGATTAGCAGTCAGCTTGGAAACACTTAGGCAGATTGGTGCTTTGATAAACGGCCCAATCCGTGTCTGACAATCAAGTGAAGATAACAACCTGGATTGAAGATAAGGACAAATGACGTGACTAGGAAGAATCCTAGGATCCAGGTTGGTGGTTGGTTTTACATATGCGTGTCCATACTCTTATTGGATGATGAAGAATGTGCGTCAGTACGTCGGGGACCACAAGTACCATGAAAGGCACGATTGATTATTCCTTCATCAACCACTGAATGAAGAACACGTAGCTGCAATGGACACCTAATGAAGGAGCGCTTTCGCCTATAAAAGCCTCATTCATGGATTGCATATGTGTGGCATTTCCTGAGAATCATTCTTCACGCAAGTTTTTCTGCTCTTACACACAGCTTAGTCTGTACGAGATCAGCTTGGGCTGATTCTCTTGAGCTGAAACTTATTGATTGTTGTTTGTCATTTCATAGGGTTGTTTAGATATCTATAGGCTATCTTTATTCCGCAACAACCCTGTAATTCTTTGTATAGATTATTTCTTAATAAAGGATTACATTTGAAAACTACAATCTGTGTTCAAGAATGTTTTTATTTCTTTACTGCTTTACTGTTTTAATGATTCCTGCTCTTTACTTACTTGCTTAATATTCATAAACTGAATCTTAAAATGTTTTGTGTTAAAAGTTTGTAAAGATTGAAGAAAGTTGTATTCACCCCCTCTACAACTGTTCTGTGTTCAATATACTTTGGTATATTGATACACCGTGGGACGTATCACAAAAAATGTAACATCCCAAACTTTTTTTAATTAACGGTTGACTTGAGTCGTTAAGTCAACACTACGTGTCCGTTAAGTCTCTAGGAGAATTAATGCTTATATGTGATTAATGTGCTATATGTGTGAGGCTTAAATACCTTAATGATGTATATGTTAATGTGTTTAAGATGTCAAAGATGATTAAATGTGTTGAATATGTCGAGAAGTATTCTCGTTAGGTTGTTTAAGCCTTAGATGTAAAGATGTAAAGTGGAGGGGCTTGAATGTAAGCTTTGAAACTTGTGTCCAGGTTTTAGGGGTTAATTAGATTAACCTAATTGATCATTATTCAGTCTTTAATCCCCTAATATCCTCTCCAAACCGTTCCCCCTCCTCCCCATTCGATTCCTTTGCAAAATCCTTCAAAACGTGTGATTTTGGGTGTGTTTGATCAAGTCTTTTGCATCCTTCTTGTAATCTATAGGTATTTGAGGTATTATTACATTGATTTCATGTCCTTTCAATCCCTTGATTCGTTTCATAACTGATCTAGGTCTTTAGAGGGTTGATTGGAGTCAAAATCGTGAGTTTTAATCGATTCGGTAACCTAAAATGTTTGTTATTGTGATGCAAATCAAGTAAGGGTTAATCAATGATTTCATTGCATCATTGTGGTCTTAAAATGATGAATTTTGAGGTACAAAAGTCATTCATAGGGTTTGGGGTCGTTTGAGATGTGTTTGGTTAGGTTTTGGAGGTTAAATGGTTGTTTTTCACGTCTGGTCGTCGTAACTCCCGTTACGGTTGTGTAATTCCCATTAGCTGGGTAACTTGTGATAACACCTACACTGTAACTCCCGTTACAAATTTTCGTAACTCCCGTTAGGGACTGATTTTGTTAACATTTTTAAACGACCATAACTTTTGAACCGTAACTCCGTTTTTAACAAATAAGCTATCTACAGAATTGTGAGAGAGTCTAATCTCTAATGGCAATGCTTTCAAAAGATGATTATGATGTCAAGTTTCCTGAAAGGTTAATTTAGTGAGTGAATGCCGAGTTCCGTCGAGTTATGTAAGCTCTAAAGTATTAAACAAACCTCCGATGCATCAAGCATTGTCGTGGGTCATATTTTTAGGTATTTAGACATGTTTCATGACCATAAGTAAGTGGGTTTTTGGTTAGCTCATTTATTGGTCGTTTAATGATTATAGGTAGTCGGGAATACTTGCAAGGCTCGGTAACTTATGTTATCGTTTGTTGTGCGCTTCTACGAGGTAAGATACACTACTTTGACACGCTGAGGGTTCAACAAAAACATGGTTTTCATATAATAACTTCCCAAATGATATCTTGTTTGCTTATGGGTATTCGGGGTTACACGGGAGGTGTTATGGACTATGTAAATGACTATTGAAGCCTGAAATGCTACCCCATTGATATGAGATGTTACGATATGCTATGAAATGTTATGTAAGCATAGAGATGTTTTGAAATGTGAATATATGATGATGATAAATGGAATGTGCATGAATGTATGGCTTGTTCATCTAGTTCACTAGACTTTATAAGTTGCCATGACACGTGCACGTTTAAGGGCCCAAACGTTAAGATGAATTATATGATAAATGTTTAGGTAATGTAAACACCTAAACTATATGAGATGTGAAATCGAGCTCGTAATTTAGATGAAAGTGTTAAGCTTAACCCGTACTTGCCCTTGCCCGGCGGGTGCGTAGATGTGGTTGCTTGGGTGGCTCCTTGCAACATGGTTTTAGATGTGAAGAGTAATACGGGAGGTCTGACCAACCCCATTGTCTTGAACATTCAGATTACTCCGGGATTGGCTTGCCATTCCTTAACGACATTGATGTACCGCCGTAAGGTTTGTCCATCTAGTCGGGTGTGACTTATGTCACACTTACAAAGATGTTTATGTTATATGAGATGTGTGACTTATGTCACAACTACAAAGATGTTTAGATGTTATATGTGAGATGTAAAAGATGATTAGGCACATTTAGGATGATCCATCCTATAAGAAAGATGTTTAATGCAAGATGTGATGACTTGTGATATGTGCCTTAATGACAAATGTGACTTTTCATAATGTTTAAATGGACAAATGATTTATTAACCATGTGTTATCTTACTTAGCTAATTCGTTAGCTAACACTTGTTTCTTGAAATGTGTTGTTCCCTCAGGTTTAGCAAGCTTGAGCTAGATGATGAATAAAGTGCGAGGCATGGGTAGATTGCAATGAAGATGGCTTTAGTTTACCCATAGTAGCTTCTCATTTTAGACAATTGCTTTTTTGTCTAGACATTAATGACTTGTAATTTCTTAGATGTCGGTTGTTTAATGTTGGGCAACCGTTGGGTTTCCATTTGAACTTATTGAGATGACATTGCTAGTAACACCATTTAATAAATGAACCAAACCGATCCTTTTGGTTTGATCTTTTAAAGTTTACTTCCGCTATCTTTTGACGCCGTTAGGCGAATAATTTTGGAAATCCATATTTTTAAACGACGGGTGTTACAAAAGATGACGATAAGTAAGCAATATTAGCTTTGGTAGATGAACGATTAGTTAGGACTGTTAGTTTAACTATAGATTTGTGGCTGTTCATTCTTCCAACTGGATTAGAGCTTAGACTGAAATTGTATGCGATTATGTTTTCCATAGCACATTTAACCGGACTTTAATATGCCTAGCAATTAGAGCTTTCTAGTCATTAGTATAGGTGTATTAATTGGACTTAATTATACGTGCTTGTGTAGGAACTAGTTTAGACGTATGGTTCGCCTTAATTCTTACACTATTAAATGTGAACTAGTTGCATGCGGAGTAGGAGTATGAGTCATATGGGGTCTCTGATAATGTCTATTGCATGAATAATGTAGTAATCTTACAAAAGGCAATCAGTAGATTAATTAAAAGAGTTCAAAGAACTAATAACGAGTAAAATCTATACGCATCAAGTTATGTCGCTTTGCGCGTGGGGAACCACCGACCTGTCACCGCTGTCTTCAACTATTAAAGATGATAATATCGTATAACTGCTTTAGTGTTTAGCTAGTAAGCATGACTGTAGTGTGAGAGTATGTCTAAGTAGTGACTCACAAGTACACAAACGATGAAATGTAAATGCCTTACTAGTAGCTAGTAGTTCTGATTGCTATACAAACCTTAATTAAGTGCTTAACTAGTCAGCAGAAAGAAGTAAGATTGAGTTGTAAGACATGTGGAAGTATAGAACTGTTTTAGAGGTATTAACACAAATAAAAAGTTAGCTTTTAGTTTTGATTGACCAATTATCTTGCCTCTAGCTATAGCTTACTGATTTTGTCTAAAGCTTTCTCAAATCATTTTGCATGACTAATCTTTCAAATGTTTTTAATAAAGTAGAATAACTTTAACACTTAAGTTGTCCGCTCATCATTGTTTTATTTTCTTGGACTGTTTGCTTGAGGACAAGCAAAGACTTAAGTGTGGGGGTATTTCAATGTCTAAATGAGTTAATATTCCGGAACTATCAGTACTTAATGGAGTCGTATGTTTACGCAGGTTCACGGAAGATGCGAGAGAGGGTAAATGGCATCAAGTAACTCAAGATGGAAGCCTATGAAGTTACAAGACACAAGGAGGTGATTCGGGAGCCGAACGAAGAAGTACGAGAAGCAGCAGCAGCTGCCAGCACCGCTGGCAGCCAAGCCAGCGCCGCTGGCCCATGCCCAGCGCCGCTGGGCGGCCCAGTTCAGCAACCGACTTAAACACCTATTTAAGTCGAACTAACCCTCAAAACCTTAAGAGAGAGCCGATTCAGCAGCCCTAGCCGCCCATATTCAACCCTAGGTCGACTTTGCAGATTCCAGGGAGGTTTTGGAGCTTCTAACACCTTCCGATCTTCATCCTCAGCCTAGATCTACTCTTTTATTTTACTTTCAGTTGGTAAACAATGTCTTTCATCTTTTCAGACTTTGTTATTCCTTTAATAATGCCAGGCTAGTAGGCTGAATACTTGTTTGGATCGATGTGATCATGTAGACGTTTATTGTTTTACTTTATTTGTTAGAATCTGTTGGAGTGTGTTTTACTGTTTATCGTAGATCCATGTTTTACTAATTCTCCATATTATTATCGGTTCTATATCCGCATGTATTAGTTTAATTCTGATGATCGGTCAAAAATCATACACTAGGATTAATACATAAGGATGGAAAACACTAGTCGGTCTTTAACTAGTTGTAAAAGGTGATTCACTTATAACCGAGGGATCCAGAACCATAGTAATTAGGATGAATAGAACATGATGCTTAACAATGTCAGGCGCGATCCTTTGACTTGGAAACGAGCACTGTGGTCACCGGAGATAATTACTATCTGGTCATGGCTTAAGAGCCGAGTAACTAAAAGATGAACTAGTAACACGAACTTTAGGTCATTAATGCTTAAACAATGAATCTAACGAGAATTTGTTTATAGGGTAGTGTGAGTCTAGCGACAGCACTAGTTAATTAGGCAAAGTGAATCTAACGAGAATCTGAGCTGTGATTAAGTTTCCAACAGACTAGCAAATGGGTAGGATAGTATTTGGTCGTACCATGAGATCGGAGATGCCAAACAAGTATTTTAATTTAATTACTGTTATTTGCTTTTTCAAACTATTTTCAGACTGAGCCTCTCGCTGAATAAGCGGTTGCGGCTTCTATTTACTTTTATTTGCATTAGTTTTAATAGGAAATCGTGACAACCCCACAACCGCTAGAATTACACATATTACTAGATTAGGTAAAGCAACGCGTCCCTGCGAACGATCCTGTTCTTATCACTAAACTATACTACATCTGATCTGGTCCCCTGTCCGTTAAGGTGTGTGTGTTTTTGAGATAATAACTTGTACAACATTTTTATAAATTTAAACACTCAAACGAAACCACCATCACCCTTCGAATCCAAACAATCATCAGGATCGCTCTTTCCATCGTATGTTCCCAGGTGTGACGGGTACTTTAGGTCCTTCGGGAGGGGGTAGTTTTGTATCTAGGCGACAAACGTAGAATTGTCGACATCCGACTGTCTGTAATTTCAGTACGTTCTGATACACTGGAGCCCCCAGTTCTGAGGGTCATACGATCCTTGGTTTGGCGCGGACCGAGGGGTCTGCGTGACAAACTGGGGGCCTCCGGTACCTTGTGAGGCCCCTTGGATCGGTATGGCATACTGTTGTGTATTATACTGTGATGCGTAATACTGATGGGCTTGTGCCTGTCCCGTTGGCTGATTGCAATACGGGCCTCCCTGCGAGTTGCCCGAAGGCTGGGTTCCATATGGTTGGGAGTTATATTGTTGTGCTCCTGGCCGCACCTCCGTAACTTTGGCCTTGAGGCCCTTGGTAACTTCCTGACAGAAAACTGTACCCGGCTTGAGTATTGTACGCCGGATTGGTGCCATTTCCTCCGACGCTCATTGGGACATACTGAGCGTTCTGTACGGGCGCGGATCCTGCTTGTGGTATGTTGGACTGTTAACCCCCAGGGCCTTCGTGACCTTGGGGTGTGTTGGCCTGTGGGGCAGCCCCCGCCGGGGCTGTGTCTTCTGGTCGTGAGGCTTCGGCCGCCTGTGGCTGCGGCCGATGCGGAGGTGTTCGGGGATGAAGGCCCTCGCTGTTTAACCCGAAGCCGTAACCGGCTCTGATCCTTGACCTCATGTCTCGAGGGTATCGTCGAAACCCTCTCGGGGGAGTTTCTGCATCATAATCGTCCTCTGTCTCGTCATCAAAGTTCAATACCCTACTAGTGTTGCCCAACGCCTCGATCTTTAGCAGATGCCTCATAGTCTCCTGAATGTGACTATAGTTCTGGAGAATATAGTCCGGATCGAACAGTTGTGGGGCCCTTGAGGGGGATCCCCGTGAGAATCCTCCTTGTTCTCCTTGTATCTGGGTCGATCGCCCGGAATTCCCATCAGTTTGGCGATTTGCCTGTTGATCACCATTGGTGGGTGCTTCAGTGGTTGGTCCTGACCTGGGGGGAGTGTTTCCCCCGGGTTCATTTCCGGCGGCCTGTTGGGAATCTTGTCAGAATCCGGGTGGTACATCGGTCATTTCCTCTTAATTTGGTTCAATGCAAGTTATCACAAAAACTAAAATGAGGGTGGTTTTGAGATTCAAGCGTGAGGTCCCACGGATGGCGCCAAATGATTGTGCACCGAACCGGGGTTAGGTTGAAGATGGGATGATGGGTGTTTTTGGGTCGTTCGTTGGCGATTCCCCGAAGGTAGGGTTCTAGCCTCTTTACGCCAATCGAACGAGTATGTAATCTATGTGTGTGTTTCATGCCTTGGAAGGTCTTTTGATTCTCCTTTTATAGGGAGAAATGATCTTGGGCAACAAGTAGGCCTCTTTAAGGTTTCCCTAAGTCTTAGGCCAGGAATATCATTTCCATAATTATCGTCCCTTCATGATAAGAGCAAATCCCGATTTTATAGGGAAGCAATTCTTATCTATTTATCTTTTGCGGGACCCTTCGTTACGGAGAAGCCTTCGTGTCACAGCGTGTTACTATTCCTTTGTGTGACAGGTCCTACGTACCGCTGGGAGGGTATATCATCACTCAGATGTGTAATGTAAAGTTTGTAAAGCTTCACATGTATGTTACATGCACTAACATTACTATATGATGAATGGAAAATACAAAATAAGCAAAATTCACATGCCCGAACCTGTTATCGATCTTTGATAGGTGCATATTTATGCATGTACATATGTATATATCTTGATCTTAAAATTTTATGATACCGATCAACTAAAACGATCTAGACCTACGTAAGATCTTTGGAAGCATATGATCTGTATATAGATGGAGAGATCTTGAGTCAATAATTGAGTCATAACATCTTGTGAGTCATTATAATGAGTTGGTTCTTTTTTAGCATGTTTTGACTTGATTCGTACAAACAACTATTATCCTGACCCCAAGTCCCCAATAAGTAGTAGGGATAACTGAGAAAATAGAAAGCACCTTTCGACCAATTCACAAAAATAATAGTGACTTTTAAAAGTTTTACTTTTTACAATGAACTTTCATTTATTGCTGGAAATAGTAACATTTGACATGCGTACATAGTGACGTGAACATTTTTTGATTACGTGACATTTTTTAATGACATGGCATTATTCTTTATTTATTTATTATGTAATTTTTATTAATGTCATTCCCCCAAAAAATCCGTTTCAGTTTCGGTTCCGGCAAGGTATTCTTCTCGTCACCTTTATCTGAAGCTAATTTCAGCTTGATTTCTGTTGAGTCTCTTCCATTTTCAAGCATTGAAAAACAGTGTTTGAGAATCTTAAAGGAGACATAGATCTAGCTCTTCTTCGTCTATCTCGAGATTTAAAATCTCTACAATTAGATGCCAAAATGTCGTCGTTTCGATGAGAGGGAGATCCTGAGGATGTTCAAGGTAACACGAGAGTTTCATAGGCCGGATATAGGCCGTTTAAGAAGAGTTCGTCGGCAGATGACTTAGATACAGATGGCGGAGGTCCAGAGGTTAGCTCGAACTCGAACAAATCGCCGACGGTGTCTAAGTTAGTTGAAGAAATCGAAGAAGAAACCACCTCCACCTCCAACACTGTCGCTGTTGGTGTTGGAGTAATCCGACAATAAATGAAAGTTCATTGCTAAAATATAAATTTTTATAGGTCACTGCTATTTTTGTGAATTGTCGAAAGGTGTTTTCTATTTTTTATAGTTATAAAGAATGTCACGTCATTAAAAAACTGCCACGTAATCAAAAAATGTCCACATCAACAGTTACGCGTGTCAAATGTTACTATTTCTGGCAATAAATAAAAGTTCCTTGCTAAAAAATAAAACTTTTAAAAGTCAATTCTATTTTCGTAAATTAATCCAAAAGGTACTTTGTATTTTTTGCAATTATCCCTAAGCAATAATAATAAGTACCTTTCACTTACAAGAGGCCATGAACCACATCGACCCAGATCATTTTCAGCAAGTCCATACGAAGAGATCAAAAATTTTAAATAACCCATTTGGTATAATAAGACTAGTGGGAGTAGCCGCTCATGGGAATGCCCCTTGTCCAATAAAAACATGTCATGTGGCACTCACTCGTCATGAGGGGCATTCCTCCCCCTAGGGGCATTCCTTTTTTTAAAAAAAATTATTATTTATAAATAAACTAAATAAAACATAATACTTTTATTAAATAAAAAACACACCACACTAAAAAAACATACATAATACGTAAAAAAAATTATTCATCGTCGTCGGTGCTAACATATTGCCGGAGATCTGCGAGCGGATCGGCTGGAGGCTCGAAGTCATGTGGTGTGTTCGACCATAGATGGTCAACCAAATCCGCCGTTAGCATGTTGTGGGTTTCACGGTTTTTTACGGCACGGAGATTTTGGATTCGAACTTCCATTGGAGTTTGTTGCCTCCAATAATCCGGATTTAGGCTCGGTTCTTGGTCGTTGTAGTCTTGGCATACGACCTTGTCTTCATCCTCCAGGATCATGTTATGTAAAATGATACAAGCATAACAAACATCCTGGATAGCTTTTTTGTCCCAATATAGTGTCGGATGTTTTAGAACCTTCCATCGTTTTTTAAGCACACCGAAAGCCCGCTCAATACCCTTCCGTGCCGACTCTTGTTTTTTCTTAAAATGTCTTCTTTTTTCATCAATCGGGTCGGAAAAGTCTTGACAAATGTAGCATATTCCGGATAGATGTCGTCGCCCAAATAGTAGCCCTTCTCGTAATAGTTTCCGTTTGCCCAAAACGGTGCTGCAAATAAAAATTAAACATTTATAAGTAAACATTTAGAATTAAACATTTAGAATTAAACATTTACCTGTGGGTGCCAACCCGTTTACAATTTCTTCAAGAATCGGCGATGCTTCGAACACATTGATATCGTTGTGCGAACCTTGCTGTCCAAAGTACGCATTCCAAATCCATAGATCGTTGGAGGCAACAGCCTGGAGTATCAACGACGGTCTACCTACATGCCCGCTTGTGTGAGTACCTCGCCACGCCGTCGGACACATCTCCCATGGCCAATGCATACAATCGATACTACCAATCATACCGGGAAAACCAAGTTGTTCATGGACATCGTATATACGTTGGAGATCAGTCGGAGTTGGTCTCTGTAGGTATGTTGCTCCGTAAGTTTCCCGTATAGCTATTTATGATAAAATGTTAAGTATATATACGTACTATAAATAATTAACTATATATAAGTATATATACGTACTAAAAATATTTAAATACATATAAGTATTGTAAAAATATAATTACCAATACAAAATCGTAGGCATGCTTCCCTTGATGTTCGCTCAGACATCTGCAAATACTCGTCAAGAAAATCACTATTCATGTCGTATGCCAATTGACGAATTGCAGATGTACACTTTTGTACCCCGGCGAAACCTCTTCTCCCAGCACGGTCATATCTGGTCTGAAAATATGTGTACCTAGCCTCCAAATCACCGACTATCCGCTGGAATTGTCATACGAAACCGTCTTATGAAATGTCTCGCGTTGTATCGCGGTTCATCAGCAAAGTAGTCATGAATCAAACGCGCGTGTGCTTCAATACGATCACGATCAACTAGTACCCTTCGGCGAATGATTGGGGCAGGTTGCTCAGCAATCCGCCGTCTAACTAGTTCAGCGGCTCGAAGAATCACATTCTCGACACGGTCTTCGTAATCGGCCGACCCATTAGAAGATTCTGATGATTCATCGGAATCCATATGGTGATTTTAGAGGAGAAGATGTATATATATATGTAGTTTGAAAGAAAAAGATGAAGAAAATGAGTAGATAAGAAGATAGATATATATATATATATATATGTATATATATAAATGGTTTCGGTTAATAAAAATTAAAAAAAAAAAAAAATTATTACTTTTTTCCTAGCCACCTAACGGCCATATGGCCACAAAATTCCAAAGCTCCGAACGCGTTCGAAATCAGCCTTGGCACGCGTTTTAATGAGGCGGAACGCCCCCCGGGACTGAAGAGGGGCGTTCCGGCCGAAAAAAAACAGAAAGGAACGGACTACTCCGAATGGCCTAACTCAAATACCACCAAACTGGGCAAGCGGGGCCGCGTCGTTGTATCAAGGTACTTTATCCAGAAAGTGGCCCCAATCTTAAGTACGTAACGACATTGTTAAGACATGTCTACTATCATTTTCTAATAAAGGATTATTACAACAAAAATGAGCATTTACTTCTTTACACTTCTAAAAATATAAGAAAATATATTAATTTGTTCACTTTTAAAATTTTATAAAATTCACATTTTAAAGTGTGAAAAAACTTAAAAACTCATATTTTTTTCACAATTATAAATGTATAAACAAAATATTCACACTTAAAATTATGAAAAAATTTCAAACATTTTCACACTTAATAGTTTTAAAGTTAATTTATCACACTTAATTTTTCACACTTCCTCTCGCGTGAGTAAATTTGCTGTCAAAAATTACTTTCACACTTTTAAGTGTGAACAGTTACTATATACTTTTACACACTTAAAAATATGAACTTTTTGTTTATACGTATATAAGCGTGAAAAGATTTAAATTTTTTCACACTTTTAAATGTGAGTTTTTTTCACACATTTATAAATATGAACAAATTAACAATTTTTTCCCACACTTTTTAAAAATGCGAAGAAATGAATGTGAACAAATGATATATTTGTTGTAGTGGATGTTTTGAAAATATATTCAACCAGTCTCATAATATTCTAACAAATTATACATTTGTTATATTATTACTATTTTTTTTACCTTGAACTGAATATAACTCAATAGTATTAGATTTTAATTTCAATCATCCAAAAATAATAAAACCAAAATTAGCAAAATAATATGTAAGCTATATAACAACTTAATTATTAAATAGGAAAAGTAAAACAACATTTATTAAATACAACATACCGGTTCATACGTATAAATACGGTTCAGTTACGACGAAAACATTGTATAAACATATAATGCCACATCCCATTAACAAAAATTGATGAAAACTCTTTGATCCTAACTACCGTAATGATACATACATAACCCCATGATAGTAACATGTTTCTATCTAATACATTAGGTTGATAATTAGACTTATGTTTCTATCTAAAACATAATCCATATTATTGTCATTGATCATGCCACATGTTTTTATCTAATACATTAGGTTGATAATTAGGCTTATGTTTTAGGCCAATTAATTTTATGTTGAAGTATATATGTTTGTTTTATTGAAGTGAAATGAGAAAAGGCAAAGAAATGGATGAAAGGACTAAGGAAGAAGAGTGACGAGAGAAAAAAGAATGTACATTATTTTTAATTCAAAAGCATAGTTTGAGAAAACAAATTTAAAACAAGCACAATTGTGTCCAACAAATTAAAAAGAGGCACATTTTTGGAATTTACTCTCTAAGAATCTAAGGCAACATTTTTTTTTGGGTAAAGGGTTTACCCTGATTAGATTTGTTATTGACCCATATTGATTTGTTGGCTCCTGACGCGGCTATAGAAATGTTTATGCACAGAGGTGATCAGATTAGTCGATTAGGCAACATTTATTTATTTAAGGAAGAGGATATACTCATATACCCGGTTCACTACCTAATAAGAAACAGTTAAAACTCGATAGAAATGTTTATGCACAGAGGTGATCAGATTAGTCGATTAGGCAACATTTATTTATTTAAGGAAGAGGATATACTCATATACCCGGTTCACTACCTAATAAGAAACAGTTAAACGAATTAAAGGTATGTTTCGATTTAAAAACGGAGTCAGGATTTTAAATCTTGATATAATTGATTTATCAAACACCAATTTTTTTTTTCTATGTACAGAATATACATGCATATATATATATATATGAGTCATCGATCAAACATGTAACATTCTATTATGAGTTATCCTATTTTAGTCTCAAATGACATATATATATAACATATTATATTATCCTATTTTAGTCTCAAATGACATATATATATAACATCAGAGACCATACACCATTGTCATCAGCCTCATATCGAGACAGTCCTTTGGATTAACTATGAGTAAGTTGAAGCATGTTATCTAAAAATTCGTCTTATATTTTATCTCTAGCAAATCAAATGGATCAAAAATCATATAAATTGTCTTCTCTAGAATTACTAATTTGATGTTTTACATTGAAGTGAAAAGGACAAAGGCAAAGAGATAGAGGAGATGATCAGTGAAGAAGAGAGATAAGACAAAAAGATAAAAAGAAAGTTTATTTTAACTTATTTTTAAATCAAAAGCATAGTTTGGGAATACTAATTCAAAACAAGCACATTTGTGTCCAACAAATTAAAAAGATGCACATATTTGGAATTTACTCATTCTTAGAAGGAACTATAGGAATTGGCAAAGCAAGAACGTCCATAGCCATCTTTGAAATAGGATACTAGAACTTCGACAAAAGTATTATTATCTATACTAAGCATTTAATTCTTTCTACATTTTTAACTAAGTTGTTTAACCTCAAATGTCCCTTTCTTTTTATTCATTACGAGAGTAAGTACCCGCGCGTTGCGGCTGTGAGATGGTGGGGTGGATAGGTCATAAAGTGTGATAGGCCATAGAGTGTGATAGCCAAATGCCTTATCCGTACGGGCTCCGCTCTCAGATTTAAAAATTTGTCGAAAGTATATCGAATGACATCTCTAATGAAAGAACATGAAATTTTAAGAACACCCATATAATTTTTGTAATTTATCGATGTACGGTTTTTGAGATAAAAGATTTTGAATGAATTAGAGAAATAAAATGATTTATGGAGGAGAGAGAAAAAATGAGTGGTTGAGATTTGAGCAGAGAGAGAAAGTTGAAAGTTGTGGGGCATTGATGTATGGTACATCATGCATTATCATGTGTACATTGTTGAAAGTTGAAACCTTATTTGCTTTATAATATAGTATAGATATTAAAGATTTTCACATGAAATAATTATAACATCTAATTGAAATACCTATAATACATTTATTGAATTTAATTTATAACATTTACCCTTAATTTTTAAATGACTAATAACTACCTTCTTTTTACATCATCTACCTTTACTTTAATAACCACACCGCCGTCGCGGCATCCGTCACTACCACCACAGCCGTATCGCGCATCCGCGCGGACATATGATTAATTTTTTTATTAATATATGAGCATTATTAATTACAACTTAAAATATCATTAACATATATAAAATCAAAAATGAGTTGAAAATAGATAATAACCTCCCGAAACTCAAGGTTCGAATGAATTATACTCCTAATTAACCTAAGCTTCGGGTTCAAACTTAAATTCTTCTCATGCATGATACACCACATCCATGCCATGCATTTCTCATTCTAGCTACCAATATTGAATTATTCAGAGATTAAACACCTAATACCTTTTCTTCTCCCCATTGCCGGCAAACAATCACATACCTATAGATCCAGATCGATATGGCCGATAACCTTGCCGGAGAGCACGAATCGTCGGTTGTTGATTCGGCAGAAGAGAAGATCACCGAGTCATTTCAAGAAGACGACTCATCATCATCGGATTCTGACAGCAAACCCATACCCAAGAAAACTTTTCCGCCGCCCCCAAAAAGAAACACGGCTCATAGCGTCTCCTGGAAGGATAAGCCTGTTCATGATCTCTTAGGAGGTGGCAAAGGTATAGTCATATGCATGTATATATGTGTATATATTTTTCATAATATTATTATACCTTGATTTGTTTTACCCACATTTGCAAATACATCATTAAGGTTAGGTATCAAAGGATTAGCAAATTTGAATGCAGCAAACTCATAACCATTTTGATTTTAGGGATATATACCTGATTATCATCTTGGCCAAAATCCTTATTTGATTGAGATAACTCTTTAATTGCATTCGTGCTTTATGCCTATATATTTTTAAGATTGATTGATTGATGGCACCTTTTGCGGCCGCGAGATGATCTTAATATATAAGACGTATCCTTTATCTCTATGTGATTTGATAATCTAAAACTTGGTAGAGGCTCTCTTGACTTTCAGGAAGAAGACCAGGGTTCAATCCTTAGCACCGCTGCTTCTTAATTGGCGTTTATTATAGTACGTAATATAGGAGTAGAATAGATTTGGGTTAAAAATAAGAAAGAATTAACATTACTAAATAATACCTATGATTTCATTATGGCAGCTGCTGATATATTTCTATGGAGGAACAAGAAAAAATCTGCTAGTGTGCTTCTTTTCTCCACCATAATTTGGGCACTATTCGAAATGATTGAATATCACTTACTTTGTCTAATATGCCACATTCTAATACTCGTCCTCGGTATCCATTTCCTGTGGTCGAACACGCTCAACCTCTTCTATAGGTAATGTGTTCTTCAAGTTTTTGATCTCATAACTCACTTATTCACCTATATGTATATCTGCATATAACCTATATATGATTTATATGAACAGGTGCCCACAATTTCCACAAGTCGCCCTTGAAGAAGATACTGTTCTGCAGATAGCCACCGTCGTTAGGATTGAAATCAACAATGCTATGGAAGACCTTCGAGAAATTGCTTCTGGAAAAGACCTCAAAAAGTTTCTAACTGTATGTTCAATTTCCTTAATTGTACTGATCATCTTAATGGAGACCTTGTGAATATCTGACTAATGATCTAATATTTGATGCTTATCAGGTAATTGCTGTTTTGTGGATTGTATCAATTGCAGGAAGTTGTTGTAACCTCTTGACCTTGATTTACATATGTAAGAATCCTTTTAAATTTCACTCAGTATAGAGATGGCAAGTTTTTTCAATATACTTATGTTTTATTTAAAAGATTCAAGCGGCTCAAACCAAAACTTCGGCTAAAACAAGAAACATGCCATATGGGTTAAACAAGTCAGATGGGTGAAATCCTCCAAAGCCTATATATGTAGTGTTTTTAATCTGTACAGCCTCCTAAATCGTTTTATTCGAAGATATTTTTTGTAAATATCGGGGGTTTTCAAAAATGATTTGCAAAACCCGATAGTCAATAAAAACATTTACAAAACCGGTATTTCCTGGTTTCCCAAACCTGGATTTACTTTCTCTCCACTGCCACCCTTTCTTCGATTATGTGTTTTAATTCCCAACTATCAACAGGCTTTGTTCTACTGCACACTGTGCCTGTGCTTTACGAGCAACACAAGGAAAAGGCTGATGTGTTGCTCGAGAAAGGAGAGGCGGAGTTGAAGAAGCAGTTTGAGGTATTTCATGAGAAGGTTTTGAGCAAGGTTCC
>CM067167.1:191314064-191319064 GCA_034093135.1 Erigeron breviscapus | reverse complement strand
CTGCCATGGGTAAGTACAACCTGCCCATGGGTAAGTACAACCTGCACATGGGTAAGTACAACCTACACATGGGTAAGTACAACCTGCCCATGGGTAAGTACAATCTGCCCATGGGTAAGTACAACCTGCCCATGGGTAAGTATAACCTACACATGTGTAAGTACAACCTGCCCATGGGTAAGTACAACCTACCCATGGGTAAGTACAACCTGCCCATGGGTAAGTACAACCTGCCCATGGGTAAGTACAACCTGCCCATGGGTAAGTACAACCTGCCCATGGGTAAGTACAACCTGCACATGGGTAAGTACAACCTGCCCATGGGTAAGTACAACCTGCCATGGGTAAGTACAACCTGCCCATGGGTAAGTACAACCTGCCATGGGTAAGTACAACCTGCCCATGGGTAAGTACAACCTGCCCATGGGTAAGTACAACCTGCCCATGGGTAAGTACAACCTGCCCATGGGTAAGTACAACCTGCCCATGGGTAAGTACAACCTGCCCATGGGTAAGTACAACCTGCCCATGGGTAAGTACAACCTGCCCATGGGTAAGTACAACCTGCCCATGGGTAAGTACAACCTGCCCATGGGTAAGTACAACCTGCCCATGGGTAAGTACAACCTGCCCATGGGTAAGTACAACCTGCCATGGGTAAGTATAACCTGCCCATGGGTAAGTACAACCTGCCCATGGGTAAGTATAACCTGCCCATGGGTAAGTACAACCTACACATGGGTAAGTTACTTATGAATTTCAAAATAGTTAGCCAGAACTGGAAAGTTTATAACTTACACATGGATAAATACGACCTACACATGTGTAGAAAAGACCTGGAACTTGTGAGTTGTATAACCTGCCCATGGGTAAGTACAACCTACACATGGGTAAGTTACTTATGAATTTCAAAATAGTTAGCCAGAACTGGAAAGTTTATAACTTACACATGGATAAATACGACCTACACATGTGTAGAAAAGACCTGGAACTTGTGAGTTGTATAACCTGCCCATGGGTAAGTACAACCTGCCCATGGTTAAGATGTATAATGGAAGTAAAAAAGACGGTTCTGCCAAGTAAATTAGATCTCAGTTCATCAAAGATACGGAATGCAAATCATCAATTTCAGCATTAATCACATGTTCAAAACTAGTTTCGTTAACAAGTAGCACAATAAACGACAAAAAGATGTCGACCACTCCTACGTCCCAATCTAAAACATCAAAATAACAAGATTAAAATCAAAGTCTAACAGTAGCAAAACGTGTTAAACACCCAAGTTCACCAACTACAAACGATCAAAATGCATATTAGAGGCAACAGCTTTACGAATCGCCTCCTTGCCCGTAGGAACATCATACTTATCATTGAACGCCTTTATATATCCATCAAATTTATCTTTGAGAATGTTCTTTGAATAGCACAAAATCTTGGTGCAGTATTCCCCCTTGGGTTATTAAGCCGAAGTTTCTGAGTAACGTCACCGGTTGCACGCTCCCTCTTCAATCCAATGTCCCAGTCTTCACGTGCTTGGCCAACATATGTGTCCATATGACACATCAAAAACACCCCACAGTCTGAAATGTTGTTTTTGGTCCTCAACTTCATCTTCATTATATTAGGCTTGACCTTGTTGATACTATCTGCTTTGGGATGACCATATTTTCTCAAATGACAAACAAATAGGTCACGCTGAAACAAAAAAATGACGAGTTCTATGTAAGAATTCAAACTTGGCATTGTAAACCTAAAGATGCACAAAAATAGATACTTACGACAACATCACAGACTTTTTTGTATTTCACATCATATTCATCGCACGAAGCACTGTTGTCAATTATGGTGAAGGCAGCCCTTGCGAGATTGAAGACAACGAGGTAGTAGTGCTCAAATGCAACAATCGGGAAAAAAACCCTGCATATTCAATATTATGTATGCTAAGCAGTTATCCTACACATCTGAAAATCAAAGTAGGTATTGCTAAAAACCAAAAACCACAAAAAACTAGTATGCAAAACAGAAGTACTTACGGTTTCAATATTCTTCATTTCGAGAAGATCAGTATTACCACGCACTACCACCTGCATATTTGATTGAAAAATCTCGAATGCTTGTTCAAGGGTCAAATTTCGTCTCACATATTAGTTGTCTGGTTTAAAAAATTAGTTTAGTACATTAAAAGGTGGGGAAAAAAACGTAAAAACAACGTAAATTAACTTTAAAAAACAGCTTACAACTGTTGTGGTATACAAAAACAATCTAGTGGGTATTCCTCCTTTCACCATTTGTTCTTCAAGAAGTATGAGACTTCAAACATCGATAACAGAAGCATGCACAGGAACTCCAGGTGCCAAACTTTCCAAATTCGCACGGGTTAAATATATACAACAATCAAAGATAAAAAGAATTCTTATCAAACATGACCTAGCAAAAAATAATAAGCGGTCATACAAATCAGCAACACCCTAGAACCACACTAAAACAAATAGCTATAAGAAATGTAAGAAACTAAAATGGGACATTTTCACATGTGTATGAAGACTTAATCCTTATTGCATAATACTAAACTGAAGAAAAATCCATACAAATCAACAACAAAAATCAGCAACAATCAAACCTACACGTGTACATAACTAAAAACAACTACCATACATACACATTATCTGGTGATCAAATTATACATTTCTAAAATAACTACCTACAAAACTAAAAAACAACAATCATCAACAAGGAAAAATCTAAATCACCTACTATACATTTGTAAATTGACTACCTACATATGTGTAAGTAACTAAAAAACAAACAATCATCAACAAGCAAACACATAAAATCACATACTATACATATGTAAAAATAACCACTTAGAGTGTGTAAATAACTAGGAAAAAAACAAATCAGGTTAAGAGATAAATCAAGTTTTCAATATTAACAGAATTTGACATTGCATACCAATATTAACAGATCAATTTCATTCAGACATTTCAGCAAACACTTTATGTGCAAATTCTTATATTAACTTATATTATGAAGAATTAAGCCAAAAAGCTTTTAAACAAACAACAACGTAATCAACAAATAAATTCATATTCAGCAAAAGTCAACTATCTCAATCCTACACTCATCAATCAAAATAACTTCTCCACTCAAATCAGCAACTAAAATCGAATCAATACGGAATCACCCTAGAAAAATTGGAAAAGATTCTACCGAATTGGAAGAACAAGAAGTAAAAATGGTGGATAAATTAGGTTTTCAATTCTGTAATCACGAGATAATGTTCATAGAAGTTTCAAATTCAGTCAACAATAAGAGGAATTTGAACATACCGTTCTGATATTACCAAATCCAGCATCATCTTCGACAATCTATTCTTCTTCCATGTCATAATCCGGCTGCGAATTAACAACCAGAGAAGGAGGCGGTGAGAATCAAGGAGGAGAAACTGATCAAAGAGGGAAAATGGCGGGATGAATCGGTCTGATTTTGTTGAGGGGGAGAAAGAAGAAGTGTGGTTGTGTTATGGGGTGGGGTGTAAAATTACAGTAATACCCACACACCTGTGATCGGGCTTGGCGCCTTATTTTTTTTGGAGTGATCTGATCCATCCAATATTTTTGATCCAAAGGTCTAAAATGGTTCTTTTGTTCTTTTTATTTTAGGTGTTCTTAAATAACCCTCCCCATATATATATATTATAATATATGTATTATATGTTCTATATTAATATATTGGTGTTCTTATAATATATATATATATTAAAGGATATAAATTGTATATATATTGTAAATTAAGAATTATTTTTATCAGATATAGTCCCTGTGGTTGTTAAAAGGACAATTATACCCTCACATGGTATGCATGTGAGGCGTTTAACGGCTTAAACTAACAGAAGTTAGTGTCAGGGACTGCTTGCAACGAAAATGAAAAATACAGGGACTGTTTGCAACGGAAAAAAAACACAAGGGGTAAAATGCGAATATACCAAACCACATGGACCATTTGTGACATTTTCTCATATATAAATGAAGTAAACTTAGCATTCAAGAGTACCGAATATAACATTCTCTTAATTAGTATAACTTGAATTATATCAATCATCAATAAATGGATTGGTATATGGTGAAGCTTGAGACTGAGAGGTCTTGGGTTCAAATCCTGGTGTGAGCAAAATGCTCTCAGGAATGGAGACAGGGGTTTTCCCATAATGGGTCTCCTCTGGAATTGGAATTGGGGTTGGGCATATGAAGAGGCATGTCGTTGAACCCAAATTTGCCGTTCAAAAAAAAAAGTATAACTTGAATTATAAACAGATCTTTATAAATGGGTTCAAAAAAAAAGTATAACTTGAATTATATACAGATCTGTATAAATGGGTTCAAAAACGTATTGTTGGTCAATCATTAATTAATCTCAAATGGTGGATACAGACAGATGGGCTGTGTAACGTCATCTTACAATTATATTTGCATATGTGTGATCCTTTACATATAATCATATAGGCCGGTGTTGGCATCACCGGGTTTCTGAAATGTCATTACCATCCAACCACACACACTGCAAATGCTTTAATATGTACAGTATTAAATACCAACTCCCAACCACCGGATTCAAAACGTAACTTTGAAATGCAACTCTATTTAATATTTATACAACATGCACGCAGTATCTATAGATAAATCACATTCACCTGTAAACTGCCACAATATCTATCTGTCTTAACACATACATCTTAAAAATTTACAGGTTTAAAATTTTCTTCATCCATGGCAGCAAACATGCAAGTTAGGTCCGAGCCGTTGAACGGTGAACTTTTATGGTTACAAGGCCAACATAGACATCGTTCATATGCAATCTTCAACGATGTCCCGGGTTCAGACGCGCCACTTAAAGCGAGACGGTCTGATAAAAAACTTTGGGATCACATCAAAGGTCTACCTGGAAAAGAAATTAACGCGAATGTGTTCCAAAATATTAGAGAAGCGGGTTTTGCCGGTGTA
>CM067167.1:191106564-191309064 GCA_034093135.1 Erigeron breviscapus | reverse complement strand
TATATATATATATATATATATATATATATATATATATATATATATATATATATATATATATATATATATATATATATATATATATATATATATATATATATATATATATATATATATATATATATATATATATATATATATATATATATATATATATATATATATATATATATATATATATATATATATATATATATATATATATATATATATATATATATATATATATATATATATATATATATATATATATATATATATATATATATATATATATATATATATATATAATATTTCATATATATGTATATATATTTAATTATATACATATATATATAATCATATATCACATTTTTATTATATATGCAGGTTGAAGGGATGAGGGAAATATACACTAGGGCTGAACAAACAAGTCAAAGATACCCGGGTAGTAACCCATTAATGCAAGAATTTATGATGATGTCTGAGCAGATCATGAGTGTTGGTCACAACCAAGATCGTATTAGTTATGGTTCCCAAAATTTTCAGTTCCCTCCATCTGCTTACCATCCAGCCCCTCTTATAAATTGTAAAAGGGTTTTTAGTTTTTATTGATCGTATATCTTTCTTAATCATAATGAAGGAGAATTGTCTCCAATATATAAGGACACAGACGTCCAAAAAATGGAAACTATATGGTAACATCCATACCATAAACTAGGAGAGAAAATAGGAATAAAACAAGGAAACGATATGCTAGAATAATAACCAATACTCCCCCTCAAGCTGGTCCCCCCCGGAAGAATATGATCGCCCTTTCCTTCAACCGGGACGGCATGACCATTAGGAATGACCACGGGCATTTCAATCGGGTCCTTTCTTTTATTAATAAGGACGCTACTCATATAAGTAGTGTGGTCGGTGGCACCCGAATCAACAATCCATTCGTCATCATTATTAAACTTACCTGTCATATTAGCTATACGTTTATTCTCCTCATCACCTGTAACACTTTGGTCTTCAAATTGCTTTAAGAATGTTTGATATTGCTCCATAGTAAGCCCAGGAACAGGACTCGAAGCACCTTCAACACAAGAAACTTTCGGTTTTGGCTTGTTTCCTTTGGCTTTTCCCGGCCACCAATCCGGATATCCGATTCGCCGGAAACAACCTTCTCTAACATGTCCATCTTTATCACAAAAGGTACAGTGCGGCGACTCTTCCTCCTGTTTTTCGTTCTTTGAATACGTTTTCAACTTCTGCTGAGAAGAAGACGAAGTGCCCCGTTTTTGAGAAATCGAAGCCTTAAAGGCAGCGGCTTCCACAACAGGTTTTTTCTCTTCGGTAATGAGTTTTTGACGTTCATCTTCTGCCACCAGATGATAGGCCGTTGCGAGGTTAGGAATCGGTGTAGTAGCAAGGATTTGAGTTTTAATGACTCCAAATCCGTTGTCAAGGCCCATAAGAAATTCGTACAACCTCTCCTTCTCCTGATGCTCAACAAGTCGTTTACCAATATCACACGTACACTTGTTACACGTACACCGTGGAGTAGGAAGAACCGTCTGAACTTCATCCCACAGCGATCGAAGCTTTGTAAAATAGGCTGAGACAGAGACACCATCTTGATGCATTGCAGCAATCTTGTTCTTCAACTCGTATGCTCTTGGTGCGCTTTGTTTACCAAATCTTTCTTTTAGATCTGACCATATCTCCGCAGCGGTGTTGGCGTACTTAACACTTCCTCTTATTTCTTTCTCCATGGCGGTAGTGAGCCATCCTTTAATCATGGCGTCTACTCTCATCCATGGCATGTAATCCTTGGACGTTTCTTCGGGTTTCTCAATGGATCCATTAATGAAACCGATTTTGTTCTTTGCAAATAAAAAGTTTTCCATCTCCTGCACCCAATCCGAATAGTTTTTATCCGACAAAGCGTCATTAACTTGCATTTGCCTAGGATAATCGGACGGGTGTAGATAATATGGAGAGTTGTAATCAATGGCATTACTGCCGCTTGATTCAGCATTATTCGTTTTGTCAGCCATGGGTTGCGTCGGATCAACAGACAACCCGCTCTGATACCATTATAAATTGTAAAAGGGTTTTTAGTTTTTATTGATCGTATATCTTTCTTAATCATAATGAAGGAGAATTGTCTCCAATATATAAGGACACAGACGTCCAAAAAATGGAAACTATATGGTAACATCCATACCATAAACTAGGAGAGAAAATAGGAATAAAACAAGGAAACGATATGCTAGAATAATAACCAATACCCAGCCCTCATCCAGTTTTTTCCACCCCCACCACCTCAACTATGAACTACGGGGCTGGTTCATCATCCTTTAATTCGCTCTACATGGATACCAATGCATTTGCATCTGATTATCAATATAGTTGTATATAATTCTGATTTTCTAATACTGATTTTGGATTTTCTTCGAGTAGATATTATGTGTGCACTTCTTTCTTCAAACTACGAGTGTTTATATTCACGCAAAATATATATATATATATATATATATATAGTGATATATATATATATCATAAAAGGTAGATATAAAATATGTATTATCTCACATACATAAAAATTACGGGTATGACAAATCTAAGGGAGGTGATATACTGATATGTACACCACAAATTTGTAAAAATTGAATTATAAAACGAGTGGGCCACTATTTATTTTATTCAAATATTAGTTTATTGTTGTACTGATTGGTTGCTTCTAAAAATAATAATTCACACAATATTATTAATACATTAAGAATGTAGAAAACAAGTTCGGGTCAGACCAGCCTATTTTGACCAATACTAAAGATGCTCTGCTTTGACCCATTACCCAACTTATCTGACCAGACATTTTATCATCTCTAGTTCTCTAGTGCAGTAGACCTTATACATGTATCTCAATCACAGGTTTCGGTTTTCCACCCATCAACCGGCCTTGTTATTTTGCACACTGTGCCTAGATGTCCGTGTGACACAAGGATAAGACTGCTATTTTCTTGAGAAAGCAAAGGTTGGGGTGACCAAGCATTATGAGGAGCATCTAAGGACAAGAAACTCACATAAATATGATAGTCTCAGATTTGACTAAAAGTGTATTTCAATATGTTTGTTGTGATAACTGATTGGATTCATTGTTCTATATATGTATTCGTCATTAGAGACTTTTATTATGAGTTGAAAGTTTAAATCTTAGAATGGCTCTGTAAATTCAAAACAGTGATGTAATGCAAGTAGCTTTTTATAATTCATGTGCACTGCTAACATTCTACAACTGCTCATAGCCTGCTACATTTCTAAGATTACATCAATAAGATGGAAATAACTTTCTAGAAATTGGGTATGATTCGAACTATATAAATCAAACTATGACTTCACAAACTTAAAACTTTAAAACAAAACAGTTACAGAAATTTAAAATTACGATTTCCTGACTTGTTTTCTTCAATAGATGTTAAAATCTGAAATTCGTAGAATGCTGCTTCGAGTGATGACCATCTATAATTCTATATAGTGCAATACTAGCACGGTACCCACGCAATGCTACGGAGTTCGTGGCGGCGACAGTGTGGTGGTGGGGGACGACGGTTGGTGGTAGAGGCAGCGTCTAAGTGGTGTAGATAATTGATGTAAAGGGTTAATGGAGATATTTTAAAAGATAAAGGACTGATAGTGTGATATAATCATTAAGGGTATTTTAGACATTTTCCCCCATGTAACTTTCAACATGGGGGCTATTCTTTTTATAATATAAAGTATAGAAGTATAGATATAGAAGATGTATGTCATGTTCTTCCCATTTTACATAAGATTTCCAGCATAAACAAGCTTAATGCCTATGGTGAACTGATCAGGGACAGGAATAATGCCTGAGCTTTCACAAAGATTTTAGTTGCAACCTTGACTAGAGGACTAGTTCAAGAAAGCATATGAAGGTATGAGGTTTTTATTATTGTGTTTTATGCGAGGTGTTTAACAAATCAATTAATACGCCATGGTCATATCATATTTGAGTGGTAGAGGGATTGGTGAATACTAGTAAAAAAGTGACTATATTGACATTTGTATTCACACAGCATCAATATTTTTCATATAAATCTCATCCATGAAACTCCCTACATATCTTAGGACTTCTGCAACACAAACGTTCTAGTCAGTAACGTGATCTAAACTAAGATTCCATATTATCACAAATCGTGGCAAGACAAGGGATGGGAATTTCTGACGACTCATGATACTGATATGACACGAAAACAAATGTTTTTGGTTTAAGGCTAAATAGGATTGGGTCAACAATACTAACACATTAATGGGTCAGGTTGGCCTTCCTAACCTGTTTACAGCCCGTTTAAAACAACCAATGTGCAATTAAATATTAAAGATTATAAGTTCATTTATTTCGTCCTAAAGTCATGAGATTTGTATGCTTTCTTATTTTTACCCCTTGATATTTATTGTGTATTCAGAAAGTTTTATGGTTGTTGATACGAATAACTTATAACGTTTATCGTGTAGCTTTTGTTTTACAAGTTGACACGAATAACTTGCTTGTTAAATGGGATGGGTTAGAGACTTAGAGTTCAACTTTTCAACACGATTGACTAAGAGGGTTGGCTTTGGGTCGGCATATACAAAATTACAAACCCACCAACACTGATAACCCAAACAATACACGATTCCACGCCTAGCCACCATTTTCTATGGTGTTTTTGAAACTGTTTTGTGATCAAAAGTGTTCATGTTTATGATGGGTTGCTAATGTCCTACAGTTGTATAGGAATATTATTGATCTATCTTTTACGGTATGTATAGTGTTACTGTTACTTGTTAGGAAAATAAATTTGGTGACTGTATCCGGCTATCTGATGTAATGAGTAATGAGGGCACAAAACGAAAGATGGTATGAGTGAATGGACACTTGAATGATTGAAATAAATGCAAATTTTGTAGCTGCAGAATTGTTAGTTCTCTGTGTGAGATGAGTACTTGAAAACGTGTAACTCTATAATGAAATGAGATATGAACAATATAGGTTTGGTTTGGATGTTAAGAATAATCTAACAAGCCTAATGCTATTTAAAAAATCACTTCATTTGACGTACAACTATACCATTGAAACAAGAAATCAAAGAAACATATGAAGAATTCTGAAGAGGGTTAGGAGTCCCCCCCCCCCCCCCCCCCCCCCCCCCCCCCCCCCCCCCCCCCCCCCCCCCCCCCCCCCCCCCCCCCCCCCCCCCCCCCCCCCCCCCCCCCCCCCCCCCCCCCCCCCCCCCCCCCCCCCCCCCCCCCCCCCCCCCCCCCCCCCCCCCCCCCCCCCCCCCCCCCCCCCCCCCCCCCCCCCCCCCCCCCCCCCCCCCCCCCCCCCCCCCCCCCCCCCCCCCCCCCCCCCCCCCCCCCCCCCCCCCCCCCCCCCCCCCCCCCCCCCCCCCCCCCCCCCCCCCCCCCCCCCCCCCCCCCCCCCCCCCCCCCCCCCCCCCCCCCCCCCCCCCCCCCCCCCCCCCCCCCCCCCCCCCCCCCCCCCCCCCCCCCCCCCCCCCCCCCCCCCCCCCCCCCCCCCCCCCCCCCCCCCCCCCCCCCCCCCCCCCCCCCCCCCCCCCCCCCCCCCCCCCCCCCCCCCCCCCCCCCCCCCCCCCCCCCCCCCCCCCCCCCCCCCCCCCCCCCCCCCCCCCCCCCCCCCCCCCCCCCCCCCCCCCCCCCCCCCCCCCCCCCCCCCCCCCCCCCCCCCCCCCCCCCCCCCCCCCCCCCCCCCCCCCCCCCCCCCCCCCCCCCCCCCCCCCCCCCCCCCCCCCCCCCCCCCCCCCCCCCCCCCCCCCCCCCCCCCCCCCCCCCCCCCCCCCCCCCCCCCCCCCCCCCCCCCCCCCCCCCCCCCCCCCCCCCCCCCCCCCCCCCCCCCCCCCCCCCCCCCCCCCCCCCCCCCCCCCCCCCCCCCCCCCCCCCCCCCCCCCCCCCCCCCCCCCCCCCCCCCCCCCCCCCCCCCCCCCCCCCCCCCCCCCCCCCCCCCCCCCCCCCCCCCCCCCCCCCCCCCCCCCCCCCCCCCCCCCCCCCCCCCCCCCCCCCCCCCCCCCCCCCCCCCCCCCCCCCCCCCCCCCCCCCCCCCCCCCCCCCCCCCCCCCCCCCCCCCCCCCCCCCCCCCCCCCCCCCCCCCCCCCCCCCCCCCCCCCCCCCCCCCCCCCCCCCCCCCCCCCCCCCCCCCCCCCCCCCCCCCCCCCCCCCCCCCCCCCCCCCCCCCCCCCCCCCCCCCCCCCCCCCCCCCCCCCCCCCCCCCCCCCCCCCCCCCCCCCCCCCCCCCCCCCCCCCCCCCCCCCCCCCCCCCCCCCCCCCCCCCCCCCCCCCCCCCCCCCCCCCCCCCCCCCCCCCCCCCCCCCCCCCCCCCCCCCCCCCCCCCCCCCCCCCCCCCCCCCCCCCCCCCCCCCCCCCCCCCCCCCCCCCCCCCCCCCCCCCCCCCCCCCCCCCCCCCCCCCCCCCCCCCCCCCCCCCCCCCCCCCCCCCCCCCCCCCCCCCCCCCCCCCCCCCCCCCCCCCCCCCCCCCCCCCCCCCCCCCCCCCCCCCCCCCCCCCCCCCCCCCCCCCCCCCCCCCCCCCCCCCCCCCCCCCCCCCCCCCCCCCCCCCCCCCCCCCCCCCCCCCCCCCCCCCCCCCCCCCCCCCCCCCCCCCCCCCCCCCCCCCCCCCCCCCCCCCCCCCCCCCACAAGATTCTTAGGACCCCCTCGATTGCGATCCCGAACCGGAGCGAACCGCGAATCAAGTGACCAAGGTGTGGAAGTTATTTAAGTTGTATCACTGTGTGTGTGTATCTGGGAAAGGTAATTGATGAAATAACTTTTTTTTGTAACAATGTTTCTTAATTTGATGTATAAACAGGTCAAAAGCATATTGTTGGTCAGTCTTGAGTGTACAAGGGACAGCAGTCTTTAGCATCTATAAATAGGCTGCAACTACATCATTCTAAAACTAACTGAGTAACTTTAAAAGGTCTTGCATTAAGGATTTAGTAAGTAGAATTTTACGGACAAATTTGAAGACTAAGCATCACAAAAAATTGTTTTTGTGACTGCTGGTCATAATAAAGTTTGGCGGAGGTCATAATAAAGTTTGGTTTGATTAATTACTAACGTTTTGAAAGTTGGCAGAACTGTACTTTGGCTGTGAGATACCTATTAATAGTCGCACAAAATGTATTTGATGATGTCTTTGTTAGATTACATATCACTTAGGTATTTTATGAACATTTAAACACACAAAATAAAAACAAAATATCTGTGTTTTTATCATAAAAGACTTGAACTATCATTTTAACCATTATAATTTGCTCTAAAAACCATGGAAAGTGATGTGCTGCAAGTAGAATCTAATGCTCACCTCTTTTCTTATAGTTATAGGGTTATTCTGAATTCCCTTTATCCTGAAAGGGAGTACTCATTGATAACTAATGCTAAATCGTGAAATTGAGCTTTAGTGTATGTTAATGGTGGTTTAACTATGTGAAAGTGTGTGTGGGTGATGGAAGGAGAAGTTAGAGAGAGAAAGTAAGTTAGAGAGAAGTTGGTATGGAATTAATGATTAAAGGCTTGGGAAATACAAAGGGTGGAGGGGTTTATATAGGGGAGTAAGTTACACTTAACCACCCTCCCTATTTACATTGAGGTCCTTCTCTAATTACACACTAACCCCTCCATGCATTTAATTAAAAGGTCTAAACTATTACATAGTTACAAAACACGCACTAACTAATTAATTTAATGCTAACAATCTCCCCCTTTAGTGCGGTTTTTAAAACTTGATGAGCCCATTTCGTTGAGAATCTTTGTTGTTGAGAAGACTTTGAAGCTTTCTCTTTGTCTTCATTGTCTTCGAGCAACTTTGACTTTTTGAATTCTCAAGCATTCTGTGAAGGCGAAGACTTAGGTTTCTTGTGGAATGCGGAAGCTTGGTATGAAGTGGGAAGCTTGTCTTGGTTCTTACTTTACAGTCTTTTATCATTTGTCTTTTGCTCCCCCTCAAACACACAATTTTCTCAACAACAAACAATTAATCCAAAAATTGAATTTTCCTTTAAGCTCCCCCTCAAATTGAGCATAACCTACTGAGCAAATAATCAAACAATGCATTGTGCTCCCCCTCAAAAAGATAATCAATCTTTAGACTCTTCTCCCCCTCATGATGAACATGTACACGGTGTTCATCATGCAACAATGATTGATGTCCCACATGGCGAATGAAAATGTTTAATTATGAAGTAACGTCTCAAATAAACAGATTTTGAACGGGTTGTACACTGTTATGTGTACAAGCCAAATCACAACCACCTACTTGAATCCAGACGTTGGAACCCATGTGAGGGTGGGTCCAACTGGATATTTGAAAAGAGAAGTAGGAGGTTGTGCATAGTCAAGCACTTTTTGCACACGAGGGTGAATGATTCGTGGTGCAAACTTAAATAACTCAGAGAGAGAGTACTTGATGGGAGTGCTTTTAGGTTTTGGGTTGGGTTTACTATGAGAGAACCAGCCATATTGATCTTTATAGCGAATGATTCCGGTGGTGGAATCCTTGAATATCTGACAATGGCTGTTTATAGGCTTGAAGGGAGACCCGGTCTTGCGAGGTGTGTAATATGGGTTCATTTGTTTGAGGGTTTGATGAGGTTTAGGTAGAAGGATTTTGGTTTTGGTGGAATGAGGGTCTTTGGAGAATTTGGGAGTGGTATGAGCTGGTTTGAAAGATGGTTGTGGGTGTTTATTGTTTTGGTGAGATGGTTTGGTGTTGTGAGGATTTGTTTTGGTTTTGAAGGAAGGGTGTTGCTTGGTATTGGTTGATAATGTTGGGTGATTGTGGTTTGGTTGGGCATTTGAAGGAATGGTTTTTGTTTTAGTTGGAGATGGAGTGGTTTGGTTGAGAAGAGGTGATTTTGGAGCACGAGTTGAAGGAGGATTCACTTGATTTGACTTGGTTGCAAGTTGAGTCTCCAATGACAAGGAATGAGCTTGAAGTTGTTGGATTAACTTCAAACATGTTTGCTCATTATTCTTCGAAGAAGTGGACTTGTTTTGCAAATCACGATTGAGCTTAGAAAGTTGTTGTTGCAAAACAGGGTTTCAGAAATTTAGTACTAAAACAGGGTTTCAGAAATGTAGTACTAAAACAGGGTTTCAGAAATGTAGTACTAAAACAGGGTTTCAGAAATGATGAACTAATACAGGGTTTCAGAAATTTAGTACTAAAACAGGGTTTCAGAAATTATGAACTAATACCGGGTTTCAGAAATGTAGTACTAAAACAGGGTTTCAGAAATTTAGTACTAAAACAGGGTTTCAGAAATGTAGTACTAAAACAGGGTTTCAGAAATGTAGTACTAAAACAGGGTTTCAGAAATTTAGTACTAAAACAGGGTTTCAGAAATTATGAACTAATAACAGGGTTTCAGAAATGTAGTACTAAAACAGGGTTTCAGAAATTATGAACTAATACCGGGTTTCAGAAATGTAGTACTAAAACAGGGTTTCAGAAATGTAGTACTAAAACAGGGTTTCAGAAATGTAGTACTAAAACAGGGTTTCAGAAATGTAGTACTAAAACAGGGTTTCAGAAATGTAGTACTAAAACAGGGTTTCAGAAATGATGAACTAATACAGGGTTTCAGAAATGATACTAAAACAGGGTTTCAGAAATGTAGTACTAAAACAGGGTTTCAGAAATTTAGTACTAAAACAGGGTTTCAGAAATGATGTACTAAAACAGGGTTTCAGAAATGTAGTACTAAAACAGGGTTTCAGAAATTTAGTACTAAAACAGGGTTTCAGAAATGTAGTACTAAAACAGGGTTTCAGAAATGTAGTACTAAAACAGGGTTTCAGAAATGATGAACTAATACAGGGTTTCAGAAATTTAGTACTAAAACAGGGTTTCAGAAATGTAGTACTAAAACAGGGTTTCAGAAATGATGAACTAATACAGGGTTTCAGAAATTTAGTACTAAAACAGGGTTTCAGAAATTATGAACTAATACAGGGTTTCAGAAATGTAGTACTAAAACAGGGTTTCAGAAATTTAGTACTAAAACAGGGTTTCAGAAATGTAGTACTAAAACAGGGTTTCAGAAATTTAGTACTAAAACAGGGTTTCAGAAATGTAGTACTAAAACAGGGTTTCAGAAATGTAGTACTAAAACAGGGTTTCAGAAATGATGAACTAATACAGGGTTTCAGAAATTTAGTACTAAAACAGGGTTTCAGAAATGTAGTACTAAAACAGGGTTTCAGAAATTTAGTACTAAAACAGGGTTTCAGAAATTTAGTACTAAAACAGGGTTTCAGAAATGTAGTACTAAAACAGGGTTTCAGAAATTTAGTACTAAAACAGGGTTTCAGAAATTTAGTACTAAAACAGGGTTTCAGAAATGTAGTACTAAAACAGGGTTTCAGAAATGTAGTACTAAAACAGGGTTTCAGAAATGTAGTACTAAAACAGGGTTTCAGAAATGTAGTACTAAAACAGGGTTTCAGAAATTTAGTACTAAAACAGGGTTTCAGAAATGTAGTACTAAAACAGGGTTTCAGAAATGATGAACTAATACAGGGTTTCAGAAATTAGTACTAAAACAGGGTTTCAGAAATTTAGTACTAAAACAGGGTTTCAGAAATGTAGTACTAAAACAGGGTTTCAGAAATGTAGTACTAAAACAGGGTTTCAGAAATGATGAACTAATACAGGGTTTCAGAAATGTACTAAAACAGGGTTTCAGAAATGATGAACTAATACAGGGTTTCAGAAATTTAGTACTAAAACAGGGTTTCAGAAATTTAGTACTAAAACAGGGTTTCAGAAATTTAGTACTAAAACAGGGTTTCAGAAATTTAGTACTAAAACAGGGTTTCAGAAATTTAGTACTAAAACAGGGTTTCAGAAATTTAGTACTAAAACAGGGTTTCAGAAATGTAGTACTAAAACAGGGTTTCAGAAATTTAGTACTAAAACAGGGTTTCAGAAATTTAGTACTAAAACAGGGTTTCAGAAATGTAGTACTAAAACAGGGTTTCAGAAATTTAGTACTAAAACAGGGTTTCAGAAATGTAGTACTAAAACAGGGTTTCAGAAATGTAGTACTAAAACAGGGTTTCAGAAATTTAGTACTAAAACAGGGTTTCAGAAATTTAGTACTAAAACAGGGTTTCAGAAATTTAGTACTAAAACAGGGTTTCAGAAATTTAGTACTAAAACAGGGTTTCAGAAATTTAGTACTAAAACAGGGTTTCAGAAATTTAGTACTAAAACAGGGTTTCAGAAATTTAGTACTAAAACAGGGTTTCAGAAATGTAGTACTAAAACAGGGTTTCAGAAATTTAGTACTAAAACAGGGTTTCAGAAATTTAGTACTAAAACAGGGTTTCAGAAATTTAGTACTAAAACAGGGTTTCAGAAATGTAGTACTAAAACAGGGTTTCAGAAATGTAGTACTAAAACAGGGTTTCAGAAATGTAGTACTAAAACAGGGTTTCAGAAATTTAGTACTAAAACAGGGTTTCAGAAATTTAGTACTAAAACAGGGTTTCAGAAATTTAGTACTAAAACAGGGTTTCAGAAATTTAGTACTAAAACAGGGTTTCAGAAATGTAGTACTAAAACAGGGTTTCAGAAATGTAGTACTAAAACAGGGTTTCAGAAATTTAGTACTAAAACAGGGTTTCAGAAATGTAGTACTAAAACAGGGTTTCAGAAATGTAGTACTAAAACAGGGTTTCAGAAATTTAGTACTAAAACAGGGTTTCAGAAATTTAGTACTAAAACAGGGTTTCAGAATTTAGTACTAAAACAGGGTTTCAGAAATTTAGTACTAAAACAGGGTTTCAGAAATTTAGTACTAAAACAGGGTTTCAGAAATGTAGTACTAAAACAGGGTTTCAGAAATTTAGTACTAAAACAGGGTTTCAGAAATTTAGTACTAAAACAGGGTTTCAGAAATTTAGTACTAAAACAGGGTTTCAGAAATGTAGTACTAAAACAGGGTTTCAGAAATTTAGTACTAAAACAGGGTTTCAGAAATTTAGTACTAAAACAGGGTTTCAGAAATGTAGTACTAAAACAGGGTTTCAGAAATTTAGTACTAAAACAGGGTTTCAGAAATGTAGTACTAAAACAGGGTTTCAGAAATGTAGTACTAAAACAGGGTTTCAGAAATGTAGTACTAAAACAGGGTTTCAGAAATGTAGTACTAAAACAGGGTTTCAGAAATGATGAACTAATACAGGGTTTCAGAAATTTAGTACTAAAACAGGGTTTCAGAAATGTAGTACTAAAACAGGGTTTCAGAAATTTAGTACTAAAACAGGGTTTCAGAAATGTAGTACTAAAACAGGGTTTCAGAAATGTAGTACTAAAACAGGGTTTCAGAAATTTAGTACTAAAACAGGGTTTCAGAAATTTAGTACTAAAACAGGGTTTCAGAAATTTAGTACTAAAACAGGGTTTCAGAAATTTAGTACTAAAACAGGGTTTCAGAAATTTAGTACTAAAACAGGGTTTCAGAAATGTAGTACTAAAACAGGGTTTCAGAAATTTAGTACTAAAACAGGGTTTCAGAAATGTAGTACTAAAACAGGGTTTCAGAAATTTAGTACTAAAACAGGGTTTCAGAAATGTAGTACTAAAACAGGGTTTCAGAAATTTAGTACTAAAACAGGGTTTCAGAAATTTAGTACTAAAACAGGGTTAGTACTAAAACAGGGTTGAAGAGATAGAGTTTAGAGAGAGAAAGTAAGTTAGAGAGATGAAGTAGAGTTAGAGAGAGAAAGTAAGTTAGAGAGATGAAGTAGAGTTAGAGAGAGAAAGTAAGTTAGAGAGATGAAGTAGAGTTAGAGAGAGAAAGTAAGTTAGAGAGATGAAGTAGAGTTAGAGAGAGAAAGTAAGTTAGAGAGAGAAAGTAAGTTAGAGAGATGAAGTAGAGTTAGAGAGAGAAAGTAAGTTAGAGAGATGAAGTAGAGTTAGAGAGAGAAAGTAAGTTAGAGAGATGAAGTAGAGTTAGAGAGAGAAAGTAAGTTAGAGAGATGAAGTAGAGTTAGAGAGAGAAAGTAAGTTAGAGAGATGAAGTAGAGTTAGAGAGAGAAAGTAAGTTAGAGAGATGAAGTAGAGTTAGAGAGAGAAAGTAAGTTAGAGAGATGAAGTAGAGTTAGAGAGAGAAAGTAAGTTAGAGAGATGAAGTAGAGTTAGAGAGAGAAAGTAAGTTAGAGAGATGAAGTAGAGTTAGAGAGAGAAAGTAAGTTAGAGAGATGAAGTAGAGTTAGAGAGAGAAAGTAAGTTAGAGAGATGAAGTAGAGTTAGAGAGAGAAAGTAAGTTAGAGAGATGAAGTAAGTTAGAGAGAGAAAGTAAGGTTTTGGTGTAAAGGTATTATGAAATAAAGATACGAAAGCTGGTATGAAAACCGGTAAATGAAAGCTGGTATGAAAGCTGGTATGAAAACTGGTATGAAAGCTGGTATGAAAGCCGGTAGGAAAACCGGTAGGAAAGCTGGTATGAAAGCTGGTATGAAAGCTGGTATGAAAGCTGGTATGAAAGCTGGTATGAAAGCTGGTATGAAAGCTGGTATGAAAGCTGGTATGAAAGCTGGTATGAAAGCTGGTATGAAAGCTGGTTTCTTGTGGAATGCGGAAGCTTGGTATGAAGTGGGAAGCTTGTCTTGGTTCTTACTTTACAGTCTTTTATCATTTGTCTTTTGCTCCCCCTCAAACACACAATTTTCTCAACAACAAACAATTAATCCAAAAATTAAATTTTCCTTTAAGCTCCCCCTCAAATTGAGCATAACCTACTGAGCAAATAATCAAACAATGCATTGTGCTCCCCCTCAAAAAGATAATCAATCTTTAGACTCTTCTCCCCCTCATGATGAACATGTACACGGTGTTCATCATGCAACAATGATTGATGTCCCACATGGCGAATGAAAATGTTTAATTATGAAGTAACGTCTCAAATAAACAGATTTTGAACGGGTTGTACACTGTTATGTGTACAAGCCAAATCACAACCACCTACTTGAATCCAGACGTTGGAACCCATGTGAGGGTGGGTCCAACTGGATATTTGAAAAGAGAAGTAGGAGGTTGTGCATAGTCAAGCACTTTTTGCACACGAGGGTGAATGATTCGTGGTGCAAACTTAAATAACTCAGAGAGAGAGTACTTGATGGGAGTGCTTTTAGGTTTTGGGTTGGGTTTACTATGAGAGAACCAGCCATATTGATCTTTATAGCGAATGATTCCGGTGGTGGAATCCTTGAATATCTGACAATGGCTGTTTATAGGCTTGAAGGGAGACCCGGTCTTGCGAGGTGTGTAATATGGGTTCATTTGTTTGAGGGTTTGATGAGGTTTAGGTAGAAGGATTTTGGTTTTGGTGGAATGAGGGTCTTTGGAGAATTTGGGAGTGGTATGAGCTGGTTTGAAAGATGGTTGTGGGTGTTTATTGTTTTGGTGAGATGGTTTGGTGTTGTGAGGATTTGTTTTGGTTTTGAAGGAAGGGTGTTGCTTGGTATTGGTTGATAATGTTGGGTGATTGTGGTTTGGTTGGGCATTTGAAGGAATGGTTTTTGTTTTAGTTGGAGATGGAGTGGTTTGGTTGAGAAGAGGTGATTTTGGAGTACGAGTTGAAGGAGGATTCACTTGATTTGACTTGGTTGCAAGTTGAGTCTCCAATGACAAGGAATGAGCTTGAAGTTGTTGGATTAACTTCAAACATGTTTGCTCATTATTCTTCGAAGAAGTGGACTTGTTTTGCAAATCACGATTGAGCTTAGAAAGTTGTTGTTGCAAAACAAGTTCTTTAACTTGGGTTTCGAGGATGGTTTCAATGAGCTCTTTGTAAGAAATATCCAACTCATTGGTTAAATTGATAATCTTTGACTGCAAATGATCATTGTCTTTTTGAAGACTTTCCATGTTTGGCAAAATGAGATCATTAGCAGATTTGAGCTCTTTGTTCTCAGATTTGATTCGATCAACTTCAGATTGAAGACTTTCCATGGCGGACAAACTGAAATTATTAGCAGATTTGAGCTCTTTGTTCTCAGATTTGAGTTGCTTAATTTCAAGTTGAAAACTGTTGTGTTGTGTCATGATTGTCTTAAATATTTCCACATTGACTTGTTTTTCCTCAAAAATAACCACTCCACATGGAAACGAACTGGTACAACACATACAAATGTGATTATCATGACGACGTATTTCTTCCCAACTTGGCTGTTCACCCATTAAAAAATCTAACACCGTCTCAACAAACTCATTCGGTATAATAGTTGACATTTTTTTTTTTTTTAAGAACTAATACAGGGTTTCGGAATTGTAGTACTAATACAGGGTTTCAGAAATGTAGTACTAAAACAGGGTTTCAGAAATGTAGTACTAAAACAGGGTTTCAGAAATGTAGTACTAAAACAGGGTTTCAGAAATGATGAACTAATACAGGGTTTCAGAAATTTAGTACTAAAACAGGGTTTCAGAAATTTAGTACTAAAACAGGGTTTCAGAAATGTAGTACTAAAACAGGGTTTCAGAAATTTAGTACTAAAACAGGGTTTCAGAAATTTAGTACTAAAACAGGGTTTCAGAAATTTAGTACTAAAACAGGGTTTCAGAAATGTAGTACTAAAACAGGGTTTCAGAAATTTAGTACTAAAACAGGGTTTCAGAAAAGTAGTACTAAAACAGGGTTTCAGAAATTTAGTACTAAAACAGGGTTTCAGAAAAGTAGTACTAAAACAGGGTTTCAGAAATTTAGTACTAAAACAGGGTTTCAGAAATTTAGTACTAAAACAGGGTTTCAGAAATTTAGTACTAAAACAGGGTTTCAGAAATTTAGTACTAAAACAGGGTTTCAGAAATTTAGTACTAAAACAGGGTTTCAGAAAAGTAGTACTAAAACAGGGTTTCAGAAATTTAGTACTAAAACAGGGTTTCAGAAATTTAGTACTAAAACAGGGTTTCAGAAATTTAGTACTAAAACAGGGTTTCAGAAATTTAGTACTAAAACAGGGTTTCAGAAATGATGAACTAATACAGGGTTTCAGAAATGTAGTACTAAAACAGGGTTTCAGAAATGATGAACTAATACAGGGTTTCAGAAATTTAGTACTAAAACAGGGTTTCAGAAATGTAGTACTAAAACAGGGTTTCAGAAATGATGAACTAATACAGGGTTTCAGAAATTTAGTACTAAAACAGGGTTTCAGAAATGTAGTACTAAAACAGGGTTTCAGAAATTTAGTACTAAAACAGGGTTTCAGAAATTTAGTACTAAAACAGGGTTTCAGAAAAGTAGTACTAAAACAGGGTTTCAGAAAAGTAGTACTAAAACAGGGTTTCAGAAATTTAGTACTAAAACAGGGTTTCAGAAATTTAGTACTAAAACAGGGTTTCAGAAATGTAGTACTAAAACAGGGTTTCAGAAAAGTAGTACTAAAACAGGGTTTCAGAACAGAAAGCTAAAAATTCAATTTCAAGCCATTTGGTTTAGAATTAGGATTTGAAACTTTTCAAGGATGATTATAGGAAGGTAATGAGTGGAATGAAACTAAAAAGGAAGAAACTTTAAGATGTTTAAAGGGTAAAGATTGGAACTTTCGGTAAAATGGGAAAAACACAATTTAGCACAAAAGAGAACAAAATCAAGCCATGGATCTAACACAAGTTGTGATTTTGCTCTGATCCCAATTGATAACTAATGCTAAATCGTGAAATTGAGCTTTAGTGTATGTTAATGGTGGTTTAACTATGTGAAAGTGTGTGTGGGTGATGGAAGGAGAAGTTAGAGAGAGAAAGTAAGTTAGAGAGAAGTTAGTATGGAACTAATGATTAAAGGCTTGGGATATACAAAGGGTGGAGGGGTTTATATAGGGGAGTAAGTTACACTTAACCACCCTCCCTATTTACATTGAGGTCCTTCTCTAATTACACACTAACCCCTCCATGCATTTAATTAAAAGGTCTAAACTATTACATAGTTACAAAACACGCACTAACTAATTAATTTAATGCTAACACTCATGCATCTCCTAGTCATTTGGCCACAAAAGAAATAGGAAGTAGAATCCCTAAAACTAAAAAGAGAATGACATATCATTCTTCAGGCATACTTAAATACCCCGTACAAGAACAGTTTTGAGTTTTTGATCCAAACTATAAAAATAAATGAAAATGGCAGAGTTTTTATTATACACCAAATCCAGAGAGTAAGTGAATAAATCAGCTATTTCCCAGAAACTCTCTTTGGATATTTCTACAATAATTGATGTATGTGTAATTTCTGATCATATAATCATTATTCATTTACATCCTAACTACAGGTCAAAGTTTACAAATTTAATACATGTAAAAAAACTTACAAAGAATTTCGGGTACAATCACGAATTGACATATCTAGTGACCTTCCTTCTGCCCCCACCATGTGCACTGCCTCAAATATAAGATCCCTGCCTCTTCGGATATGCCCATAGCTTAGCAAATTCTTCGTATGAATCAGAATCGCTATCGCTATCACTATCTGATGAAGTATGATCACCATCTATATACTCTACAATCTGCCAAACAAACAATTTCCACATTACAAGTCTCGCTCATACCTCATTTCGTTAAATAGTGAGACATCAAATCACAATAACTAGACCCATGTATATCATATATATGGACCAATAGAATGATATATTGAATGGTGCACACGAATTAGCCCTAGATAGCTTTATTGCAACCATAAAATATATCATGATCATTGAAAAGTTCAGATCAGGAAAAAGGTCAACAACCACAGGTGAAATTACCTGGCGAGTAGATATTGGCCTGATTTGGTGATACTTGCATTTCACTCGAGATATAATTTCATTTCTCAAGTCACTGAACCAAATAATTTCATGACAATGCTTGCAGAATCCCCTGGAACATGCAAGAAGTTTCTTGGACGATAATCCTGCAATCAAAACAACCCTAATCATGAAGACGTAAAATACCATGTAAATTCAAGTGTTGTTTCGTTTTATTGTTTAGCTGTAGTCTCAAACACTTGATATATAATAATGTCATATAGACATTAAGGTCAACTGCTTCCTTCACATACAAAAAATTATGTATAACATGGGATGCAACATTGTACCATTATATGTTTCCTTGAAAAGATTTCGCCACTCAAGGCTGTTACCACAAATGATGCTCTCTTGAGACTGTTCTAACTTCTTATCCAAGGTCAATCCACCAATAAGCTTATGAATCTCAGACAAATTATAAGTGCTGAAGTATATGGTATATAGGGACTGCCATAGACGATTATCCCTTGAGGCAGCATTCCATGAACTGCAAATGAGACATTTACCAGTTATGCATCTGGATTTTTACTTTTAAGGTGGAAAGAAGTTGGTAAGTAATCTGGAAAAAGAACAAATATCTTTCTAAATCTATATACAATTTACAGGAACCATAGTGAGGGTTCGCCTTTTTATATTTGTGTTTACGTTTCATAATGGTTTAACTAAGACCACCCCAACGAATTTGGGGAAAAACATTATAGCGGGATAAGTAGTACTTAAAAGGATTCCTCTCCGTGGACTACTGGACCGCTATCTTTCTCAATTCTATACTCAGTGAACCACTATCTTTCTCAAGTAACCTAAGTGTGACATGTCCAGCTATAGATAATACAATATTCGTAAACAAAGTACTTTGTAAGAACAAGAACATGATATTATAAAAAAGCACGAATAAACAATAGGTAGAAAATTACCTGCAAACTTGGGAAGAAAAAATAAAGGATTGCAAGTCCAAGAAGCTAAAGACATGCACAATAACATCTTGTGGAAGTTCAACCAAATCTGGATGACAAATATTCGTCAAAATGTATTCATATAAGATGAAGTATGTACCCACACATATCTGATTCACAACATTATAAATCCCCCCTGCATTCATAGAAAGTCAAAAGCATACGAGACCCCAAAAAGCTACAATGCTTGCTTATTTGCACTTAAAAAATCATTAAAAAATCAAATTCTTAAGGTCCTTACCGATAAGAAACACACATACAAGTAACACATCCCTTGCGTTACAAACTTAAAATCTGTGTCGAATCATTTATGTAATGATGCTAGCTAGGCAATAAATTTACATCCAAGCATTAAAAAAAACAGACGAATCGTAACAATCTTTACACAGTAAACAAAAACTAACCTTCCTCGTCTTTATTTCGGGCTTTGGAAAACCTCTTATGAGCAACCATGGCATGCTTGAACTCGGTTACAGCCAAAGCCTTTTTTTGCTTTGGTAGCGCCGACTCCACACTCTGGAGAAGCGTATTCGCTGCTGAAACCGCACACTGCGTCTGCATTCTGCATTTTTAAAAACAGGGTATTTCACTTAGCTAAATCTTTTAAGAACTAACACGACTAGACTTAAAGTTTTTGGCTTTTCCTAAAATCAATTCTACTAAATGATGGATAACCTCTATAATAACCAAAAACTGGAAACAGCAACAAACTTTACATAAATTTGCAAATCCTAGAAATTAAGTATAAGAATTATCAAATATAGAAAACAACTTTTGATTTTTGGCAATTAAATTTCAATTTTTCTCAAATACAGAATACATATACGTACCGGGGAAGAAGGCGAAAGGCGGAAAGAACATCTTGGAAGAGAAGAGATTGTAAATTTTTGGGGAATTTGGGAAACGATAATTTGATAAGTAAGGCGAGCTCTTTACAAGCAGATGGATAATGGCAGGATTTTAACAAGGATTTTTCAAGCCCTAATTTACGGTATCTATCTATCTTCCATTCCATTTTTTCTCTTCTAACAATAATTTTATTTAGGGCATATGTGTGTGTGTTTTTTGGGGACGCCAAGAAACAGGGAACGGAGAAAGTTACCGCGGTTCAAAATTTTCAATGCCTCGGTTTTTATATGTCTTTGTTTATGGTTTGTGCGTGTAACCAATTACTCGTATATATCAACCTGAAAAAAGTTGTGTTGTACCCAAACTATAACTTATCACTGACCGATTATATGTTTGTCACATATAGCTGAATATTATTACATACAATAAACACAGTTTTATTTTTTTCACCCTATAGCGTTTTGAATTTTGTAAAAGCTAATAGGCAGTAAGCTAATGCAATGCTTATTAGCTTTTCAAGAGCTTAAAAAGCTAAATTTTGAGAAGCATATGGAAGCTAGTTAATTAACTTTTCAACATTTGATCTGTTAAAAAACAATAAGCTAAGCCAAACACTACCTTTTTCATTGTATTTTATTAAAACTAATATTAATAAGCAAATTTTGTTATAAAGCACTAAGTTCCCACAAAAAGCTAACCCAAACAGGCCCTTAGGTAGATTTTGAGGATAGGCAATATATAAGCTGGTGGGCTTAGGGTGCAGCTTCACAGCCGGTCTTGCCGCTTTAAAAGCTGTCTCATGCAAAGTGGCCAAACACGAGAAGGCGTGTCTTGACAACCAACACGTATTTATACCTTTGCATTTGATACCTTTGGATTTCTTGCACCTGAGGCCGTCGAGCTACTTGGAAGGGTCCAACGGGTCATGCATAGTAATGTCATGACGCCGCGATCGATGAATGTAGTTTTTAAACGTCTTAGTTTTGCTATACAAAAAGGAGTGGCGACGCAGCTTGTTGCCCGTTTGCCTTTTATTTCTATGTAAATTACTATATCCGAATTATATTTCTGGTAAAAAAAAAAATTCTTCATATATAAGTGTTTTCAACCTACTTTTTAATGGATGTTCTACTTTTACAGAAGACCCAATTTTGTGTGATGGCGATTCTGTAACTAATCTGGCAACTCGGTTTACAAATAAGTGATAGAGAAGTCAAGTTTCACTTTAGTTTGTTCGCTAAAAGGGTCGCTACCCGCTAGGCCGCTAGTATTTGATAATACATTTATGTTGGGTTAAAATGTTCAAGCCCAATTGTCTAAATGGACTATGGTCCATCAGAGTTAAGTAGTATAAACTATAATACTACTCGTATATTAGTATTCCAATAAATTGGAGTTCTTGTAATGTTTCTTATGAAATCGAAATCAATATGTATAGTACATTATATATTATTTGAAAAATATTTAATTTTTTAAAAGAATTAGAATATGGCAAATCATTAATATGCAATAGAATAATCTGTTAACAATTGTTATAGAAAATATAATACAATAGACTGTAAGGCTTATACAGCCCTTGATACGAGAGGGAAATAAAAGACTACATTGTTATTTCTTGATTGATATGTTACAATACCATACTGATATTTATATCAGTTTTGGAGTGCTTACAATACAGTATTGTGATAGTGACCTTAGGAGGAGTGCTTACAGATTGTTACAAGTTTGGGACATAGATAGTTACAAGTTTGGGACATGATGAAATATCTGATCCCACATATTGACTTTCTAACACTCCCCCTCAAGTTGAATAGTGGGATCACCAATATTCAACTTGAATTGGTTCGAGTTTGGTTTGAGCTACCGTCTTCAGACATGGTAGTCTCACAGTTTATTTAGTGAGATACCGCCTTCGAACATGGTAGATTTGGTTTGAGCTACCGCCTTCAGACATGGTAGTCTCACAGTTTATTTAGTGAGATACTGCCTTCGAACATGGTAGATTTGGTTTGAGCTACCGCCTTCAGACATGGTAGTCTCACAATTTATTTAGTGAGATACCGCCTTCGAACATGGTAGATTTGGTTTGTTTTTGAACTACCGCCTCTTCATGGTAGCCTATTGTTTGATTGTTGAGCTACTGCCTTCTTCACTTCTTTATATACCTATATCTCCCCCTAAAAAAAAATACAGGCATATTTCTTTCTTTTCTAATACTCCCCCTCAAGTTGGAACTCCCAACTTGCCAAGGAATATTTCTTTGATTTTTTTTTTCTTTTTTTTTTCTTCTTGCGGACTCAGAAATCTCAGAGATTTGAGGCCGACTTTTTTTCTTGCGAATTCAGATATTTGAACCCGACTTTTTCTTTTCTCACGGGTTCAAATTTTATGAACCCGGCTTTTTCTTGCGAGCTCAAATCTTATGAACCCGGCTTTTGTTTCCTCGCGAGCTCAAATCTTATGAACCCGACTTTTGTTTTCTCGCGGGTTCAAATCTTATGAACCCGACTTTTTTCCTGCGGGCTCAAATCTTATGAGCCCGATTTTTCCTTTCTCGTTTTTTTTTCGTCCGTCCAGTATTTTATATTTTGTGTTCAACACCTGCCATTTCCTTTTTTTTTTTTTGAGTATTGGTTTGGTTTTGTGTGCCCACTTGTTCAATAAAATGACCAGCACTTTACTTTGTCTACCACATGCCACTTCCTTCCAAAAATTGGACCATGCTGCTAAAATAAAAAAGGTCCGCTCCCTTTTTTCTTTATTGGTCGACTTTTCAAACACACACAGATCACACCCACATGGATCTGTTTCTTCTTCACGAGACCAGCACAGCAGCTTCTTCCTTTTTTTTTTCTTCTTCTTCGCGACCAGCAGCAGCAGCTGCTTCTTCTTCTGCTCGGAGATGATCGGCCGGCGAGGGGAGCTACGGCGGCTTCGTCTTCTGCCGGAGATTTTTGACACAGAGATGATTTTCTCCGTCCAAACTTCCGGCGATCTTTTCTTCAAGGCTTTGTTTTGTTTTTCTGGGCAACCGCCACCACCGAAGCTGCTATCGGCTGGTGGTTTATGATGGTTGTGATGATCGGACAAGTTGTGTTAAAGGTGGAGAGGGATATCGGCTGGTGGTTTATGGTGGTTCGATCGAACAACGAACACCTACCTTGTTTCTGAATCGATTTGACAGGTTTGTTTGATTTTGGTTGAATTTAGATTTTGGATTTCTGGGATTTGGGTTTGTTTGTTTCTTTTGAATAAATTGAAGTTGATTAGCAGGTTGTTCCAAGAATCAACCATGCTCTGATACCATGTTAACAATTGATATAGAAAATATAATACAATGTTAACAACTGAGAGATTAAGAACTACATTGTATTACTTTTTTATTATGTTACAATACCATACTGATATTTATATCAGTTTTGGAGTGCTTACAATACAGTATTGTGATAGTGACCTTAGGAGGAGTGCTTACAGATTGTTACAAGTTTGGGACATAGATAGTTACAAGTTTGGGACATGATGAAATATCTGATCCCACATATTGACTTTCTAACATAATCAATATTAATTACTCAAATTTAAAGTTAAAAGATTTTTTTCATATTATCATCGCTAGTCATTCGCGGTCGACGGAGTAGGATGCCATCACCTATAGTACTGTCTTTATGTTGAAGCTATACAACTCTACGCAATACGTGGGTACATTTCCTTATCAATAATGATACGGTTGTGGTTAATATTGCTTGTTACTCATGGCGCATTGAAGGTTTATTTATTTTCTACTTAATTTCACTTCGGTTAACTAAGACCGTAACTTCTGATTAGTAATTAGCCATTTAGGTTACAATACTAACTCAATAAACTGTCTTGTAGAAAATGTGAACCTTCACTTCACGTTTTTGTGATTAGTTACAAAATCGCTATAACACAAAATTGGGTGTGTACAAACTGTCTTGTATATTAGTATTTTACATTACTACTTCTATATTTGTATTATTCATTTAACGATTCTATCTAATCATTTTATTTTTAAGTTTAATTAATTTATAGCAGAATTTTTTTTTTTAATTTTTTTGGAACTAATCACTATAATTTACGCTTCTATTTATAGATTGATAGCTACAATAATACTATAATAGTTCTTAATTTATAAGGTTCTGTAAGAAGAAAATAGGTATAATTATAAGTGGATCTTATTGCCATGGGCAGATCAATCAGAATTAATCACACTTCCTGTGTACGAGGTCGACCCATGTTCAATATATCCTTGAAAAGTCTTGTACTCGAGTGAATGTACGTACCACATCCTCTTCTTGGAAGGGAATTTATTTGTGCTATTTTAAATAAGTTTTAGATTTTTATGATACCAACTTACCAAGTAACCAAATAATAATAACTACAACACTCCGTAACATAATGGTAATTATAGTTTTATTTGGACTATAAACCAAAAAGAGTAATGATGAGTGCGTCTAGAATTTAAACATGTATAATTCATACATCTTATAGTGTATGACACATTGATTTTACAATTTGCCGTCATCGCCTTCGTATTTAACTTTGCCACTTGCACATAATCATTTTTAAGCACATACGTTTAGACATGAATGTTACGAGTACTATTTTACCAACATATATTATTTCCATACTCATAAGGGTGAGGTGGTGATCGATAAACTTATCATGTTTTTCAACCAATAGAAACATGTCATATTAGAACTTGTCAAAAAGATGTCAAAAGTTATCATAAAAAATAAAGTGGTTATGAATGTGCCAAAACTCGTAAGTCAAACCGCTAATATATACTCCCTCCGTTCCAATTTAAATGTCATAGTTTGACATTTTGGGTCTTTCGTTTTTAACTTTGACTGTCAATATATTTGTTTGTGTTATATAATACTTGATGTAAAAGATATGAATGGATAGAGTTTTAAATGTATTTTACATTGTTATAACTTTCATCAAGTATTATATAGCACAAACAAAATTATCTACGGTCAAAATTATGGAAAAAAAACTTGAAAAGTCAAAATAGGACATTTAAATTGGGACGGAGGGAGTACATAATAAAAATCACATCCATTTTTGTTTGCCGATTTCTCTATCCAGCAGCACAGATATGTCAATTTTGCTTACCAATGTCGCATGATACTCCTTGCCAAATGGTAGGAGGCAATGTTCTCACATGCCAAAAAATGGTAACGCGCGATTATGGGCTTATGGCGCCTACCCTTTCACCCTAAAGACATGGTTCATTATCTTTTAACCATTTTCTATGGCCTCGAACTTTATTTTATATTAATTTTCCGAGTTAATTGCATTTTTTGTCCCTATTGTTTGTATGTTTTGGCAGGTTCAGGACATTTTCAGGTTTCATTGCATTTTTTGTCCCTATTTCGGAAACCTTTTGCAAATTTGGTACAAATTAACGGTGGTTGTTAAATGAAGTTATTAAGTGCTGTTAGAATTAAAAATGGTGTTTAATTGTAAATTTCTAAAAGTGTAAGGGGTATTTGTGTCAATAGTAACAGAATTTATTCCTTTTATTGTTTTTATATCCATTTCTTTTATTTATTAAAAAAAAAGAATTTTTTTTCTGCAAACTTCCCTCTTCGATTCCGTTTTCACGATTTGTCAAATTAATCTGAATAACATCAGGTTTTGTTCGCGATCCGATTCCGGTCACATTCATATTTTAAGTTTTCCGATTCATCGAGATTCGTTGACAGTTACTTTTTCGGCGAATTTCCAGGCAAAGTTTTTTGACAGAATAATAGGCTAGGGTCTGTGCGGAATGCAAACCTGGGCATTTTGGTATCGGTTTCGTGTTTTAATTCGTAAAAACAAAGGAGAAATCACAAATTTAAGTTTTCCGGCAAATTGTCATATTTTCTGGCGACGGTTTCTGAAGTTCATTTTGATCCGGGTTTTGTGCGCGGTGGAATTCTGAGTCGATTGTTATCAGTTTGAGTTTTACTCGAAGAAAGGAGGGAGAAATCGTGAATTTCGTTTTCCCGGCGCGTTTTGAATTTTTCGGCGAACTGGTGAACATTCTGACCGCCATTGTTTCTTACATTTAGCGAGCTAACTTACAAAACTTTCATTTATAGAGCTCGTAAATTTTTACAAAACAATCACGTGTATATCTAAATGACAATAGGACAAACTTTTTGATCAACACTATTAACACCAATACCTCTTACACTTTTAGAAATTTATAATTAAACACCATTTTTAATTCTAACAGCACTTAACGACTTCATTTAACAACCACCGTTAATTTGTACCAAATTTGCAAAAGGTTTCCGAAATAGGGACCAAAAATGCAATGAAACCTAAAAAGGTCCTCTTCCAAGTTCTAAATGCAATGGGCTATCATATTTATTTCATATAATAATTATTATTAAAATTATAATACCTCAAGCTTGTTCTTTTTTCATCTTCAAAATGCCTGGGACCTCAAATATTTTATAATTACTATTATAGTCTATTACTCAATATTATTGAAAATGAAATGCCTATGGCCTCTCTTTTATGATGGGCAATAATAATTGTGATTTTACGTGACAATGTTGGAGGAGTCGATTTGATAGGAGTGTCGACCATTAATTGGTTGAGCCTTGTGGCCCAAACGCACACGATTCGGAAGATGAGCCGCATGGACCTGATCTTAAATCTCATTGCCAATTGTTATTATTATTCACGCGACTACAACTGGCTCCTACTCAATCAATCATAGAAAAGATATATATACACAAATCAATTTATCTTTTATATTTTACGAGAGAAAAGTACCCGCGCGTTGCGACGGTGATGGGGTGATGACGGGGTGGTGATCTAATGGCGGTGGCGGTGATGGGGGTGATCTACCTGACGGGCTCCGCCATCGGATTTAAAAATTAGTCGAAAGTATATCGAATGACCTTTCTAATGAAAGAGCATGAAATTTTAAGAACACCCATATAATTTTTATAATTTATCGATGTACGGTTTTTGAGATAAAAGATTTTGAATGAATTAGAGGAATAAAATAATTTATGGAGGAGAGAGAAAAAAAATGATTGGTTGGGATTTGATGAGAGAGAAATAGTATTATAGTTATTTTAAGTAAATACAGAATAGATAGAAGGGACATTTTGGGAAAGTAAATGTTGAAACTTAAAATTTTAAACAGGGGTTATTTGCTTTATAATATAGTATAGATTTGTATCTCTATATAAACAGATTATAACGTTTTATTTACTGTGTAGTGTTACTTATATTTATAATATATAAAAAATCTAAATTTACCTATTTAAACCATGATTTATAAAAATAATCTAAGTTATTAGTAATTCAAAACATATAAAACATTATAAGTTATATAATCTATAATTCGATTTTTTTATCAGTACTAATTATAGTAATTAATTATAGCCCATTAACAATTGTCGATTATGTTTTGATAACGACATATTTTTCCTCGCCTTCTTCTATCATCCACCATAATCACCATAGTAAAAACACAAAATATTATTTAAAAACATTTAATAGCGGTGAAAATAAAAAACTTAGAAATATGTATATTCAACTGTATTTTGCGGATTCCCTGCTAGTTATATATATGATCATACAAAACATTAATTGGTGATGTACAAATAAAGTAGTAACGTAGAATTTTTTCATAAGTTAAAGTTACATGCATATTCTCTTTAGCATTTAAAGATCAGGATGGTTAAACGGAGATGAAAAGCAGTAAAGAGAAGAATTTAATAACACCCAATCAAAATGTGTCGATATTCGTCCACATTGTGATCCAACATCAAGTTTCCTAATCCAATATTTTGTATAAACTATAAAGAGCATTCAATTCAATTATTTATAAACGGGGAAGAATGAAACATGAAAATGTAACATACCATAAAAATAGTTTATATGTTGAATTCTAAGTAATTTGGTACATTATGAATAACCAAATGTTTGTATGATTTTTAATGGAACAAATATATGTTGATAATATATGGTGGTGTTTGTTGTGATGTTGATAATATTGGAACTGGATCGATGAGTTTTGGAAGAATATGATATGATAGGTTCCGTACAATAAAGAGAAAGGTGAGTATGACAACCGTACCGGGAGAATATACCAAACTTTCAAGTAAATTCAGTGAAATATGATATGATCACTATCAAGTGGGGAATTTGTATGGCAACTATCACCCAACCAAAGTGGTTTCATTTGTACGCATGGAAATTGCTTGCTTTTCAAACCCACCAATATAATGGTGTTCCTTTTTACAAGTGTTTTTCATTAGGTTATCAATTGCTTTATTATGTCTCATTATTTTGTATCTGACATTTTCAACATTGAAAGTTCAAACTAAGTTACTAAATAAAAATTGCTTACTATATAAATATAAATTTATAATATAAAACGGTTTTGCTCTAAATCCTCTGTTGGAGTCAAGCTAATTCACAAGAAGATTTGAAGATGACAAACAAATTCAGAAATACTTAAGTTTTTTGTTATGGAGCTGAGTCAGCTTGGACTGATCCAAGCCGAGTCAGCCTGAACATCTTCATTGTAAATATAAGAAGATGGTATTGTTCAAGCTGCATCAATTAGAAGATTTGCACTTGATCTGAAGTCGAATATGAAGATCAATGATAGAAGACCAAGCTGATGGGTGGAAGTCAGTTTGGTTCTTAAAGTCAGCTTGGAAGGTACGGACACATCTTGGAGTATTGCAGGTGCTCTAATGTTGTTACACAACTCTGGATAACTATTACTTCACTCGATAAACATCAAGAAGGACATTCTCAGTGCCAGTTAGTGATTGTAAACATTTTATGAGGTTTTCATTCTCAGTGCCAGTTAGTGATTGTAAACATTTTATGAGGTTTTCATTCTCATGTGGCTGCACGATCATATTGGAAAGCATCTAGGGAACAAGGAGGACAATGTCACTATCATCTAATACTGATCTTGCATAAGCCATTGGATTAAAACCCGTGGAAGACAATGGACGACATCTAAGGCATGGTTGATGCCTATATAAACCAGCCTTAGAGACTCAAAGATGTTGTTGAAATTATAATCTCATTCTCATATAATGCTTTTTATTCTTTAGCTTATTGTATGATTAGTAGTGCAGGTAGGACTTGCTGTGTTGATTTATAAGAGAGAAGGGTTGAAGATGTCAAGTTGGGTGAAGTTACAAGTACAAGGACTGAAGGTGTCATTATGTCAAAGATGGTGTGTATATAAACACATATTCGTTCAGATTAGGGTTAACTCTCAAGATCATTTTTTCTGTTATCTCTCTCTCTCCATTCGATATATATATATACAAATATATATATATATCTGCTTAATAATTGTAATAATAATTCAGGTTTTGATTATTGTTTGTAATAGAACATTCAACAAATAGTTGAGTGAATCATACTTGATTAGCAGGTGTGATTTTGTGGTTGTTTGATTTGAATCTATTTGAGAATAGATTAGATATTCTGGTGATAAATTGAGATTTATTCTTTGTTCATGGTATCAGAGCGGCGTATGATCATTCGATTACCGTTCTGATTTGATTGTTCGTTTCGATCGAAGAAAACTCTAATTTTTTAGAAAATTAGGGTTAGGGTTTCTGTGTGGATTTTTTGGGCGATTTAGATTATATTCTTCATTCTCTGAAGAGTATTCATATAGATCTGGTGTTCTTGTGGTTGAAGGTTAAAAAAAACCCTAAAATTAATTAAAATAATTGAATAATAATTAAATTAGGGTTTCTGCTTCAGATCTGGTTATTTTTTCAATCGACTAAGCGAATCGGTTGAAATTTTTTCAGATTCTCTTTTCTGCTTGTTCAATCGACTAAGTTAATTGGTTGAAAAAGTAGATCTCGTCTTACGCTGGTTCTTATTCATCCATATAGCACTGTTTGCATCTCTCTTCCTTATCTCTTTACTTTTATAAAAAAAAAATTCTCTACTTTCTTTTCTCTCATAAAAACATTCATGTTAAACTTGACTTATCTCCTTGAGAGGTGTGGAATCCTGTCCCTGACACGTTTGTGGGAGAAAGATATTTTCAAATATATATATATATATATTTTGTTTTTAATTTTTCTTTCTTGTTTTGTTTCTGATTAATTGTTTTTTTCTGTTATCTCTCTCTCTCCATTCGATATATATATATATATACAAATATATATATATATCTGCTTAATAATTGTAATAATAATTCAGGTTCTTGATTATTGTTTGTAATAGAATTTATATATATATATATATATATATATATATTTTTTGTTTTTAATTTTTCTTTCTTGTTTTGTTTCTGATTAATTGTTTTTTGTTCTGTGAATTAATTGAGATTAATTTCGTGTTTTCTTAGTTGTTAATTGAGATTAATTACGTGTTTTCTTAGTTGTTAATTGAGATTTACTGTTGATTGTTAAGTGCAATTATTTGATAATATTTGTTAAAATGGATGATGATAATCTTCGTAATTTTGGTTATGAGTCTGATGTTAGAAGTGATGATAGTGTGACTAGAATAAGTAAATTGGATTTAGGCAGTCCTTTACATTTACATCCTAATGATACTAGTACTCTGTCTATTGTGTCAATAAAACTAAAAGGTACTGAAAATTATCAAGTATGGAGTTGTGCTATGCTACTTGATTTAGAGGCTAAAAATAAGGTTGGTTTTATTGATGGTTCTTGCAGAAGGTCTAATGTAGATGAAGTACTAGGAAAACAATGGGATAGATGTAATGCTGTGGTTATTTCTTGGATTTTAAATTCTATTTCAGAAGAACTGTATCTTGGTCAAATTTTTTTCCAGAAAGGCTTCTCTTATATGGCAAGAATTAAAAGAAACTTATGATAAAGTGGATGGTTCTGTGATTTTTAATTTGCATCATAAGATTAACTTTTTATGTCAGAATGGTATGCCTTTATCTGATTATTATCATAAACTGAATGCTTTGTGGAAACAATTTGATGCTTTAGTTCAGTTACCTAGGTGTACTTGTCATGCTGCTCAAGATTTCTCTAAACATACTTAATTGATTAAACTAATGCAGTTCTTGATGGGTCTTGATGATGTTTATATGAGTGTTAGAAGTAATATCTTAACTAGAGATGCTTTACCTGACCTTAAAACTGCATATTCTATTATCTCTAGGGATGAGTCACATAGAGGGTTAACTGTTACTTCTAATGCTAAGTCACAATCTTCTGCTTTTGTGTCTAAAGTCAATAATACTAGAAATATGCCTTCTGTGAATAACTTTGCTAAGAATTCTAGAAATAATGGTTCATTAGCTTCTAAAGATCCTTCTGTGGTGTGTGAAAATTGTGGGTTTAATGGTCATACTATTGATAAGTGCTTCAAATTGATTGGATATCCTCCTGACTTTGGTAAAAAGAAATCTGGAAATTTTCAGAATGGTCAAAAGAAATTTTCTAGTAATAATACTTCTACTTCTCAAGCTTCTACTTCTAGTACTACTAATTTTTCTGATGAGCAGCTGACCAGAATTCTAAACTTGTTGAAAGATAGTTCTGAATCTTCTCAAAATGTGAATGCCAATATGGCAGGTGTGTTATTCAATGATTGTAAGATATTTCATAAAAATTTTGATAAATTTTTTTGTTCAAATTCTAATATTACACAAAAGATTGTGAAAAAGGGTTGGATCAATGATTCTGGAGCCAATCATCATATTACTCATTCTGATTCTAATCTTGTTGATGTTTTGGATGTTTCTGCTTTAAAAATCAAAGTTGGTCACCCTAATGGAACTTTTGCATATGTTCAGAAAATTGGGAATTTACAATTAACACCTTATTTGACTCTTTTTGATGTTCTAGTTGTTCCTGAATATTGTGTCAGTCTGTTATCTGTTCATAAAGTTGCTAAACATAGTAAATATCTTATTGCTTTTGATGATACTATGTGCTATGTTATGGCTCAGGATTTGAATACAATGAAAGTTCTAGGGACTGGTAGACAAGAAGGTGGATTGTACTATATTGATGAATGTTTAGAAGGTATTGATAGAATGGTTACTTGCAATGTGTCTAAAACTGTTTGGCATCATAGATTAGGTCATCCCTCTGAATCTGTTCTAAATAAACTTCAGTCTGATTTGCATTTTAAACAGAATAAAGATTTTGTTTGTGAAATTTGTCATCGGGCTAAACAAACTAGAGATGTTTTTCCTCAAAGTGATCATAAGTCTACTGAATTAGGTCAACTTATACATTTAGATGTTTGGGGTCCTTATAGGGTGACTAGCAGGGGTGGTTATAGATATTTTTTAACTATTGTAGATGATTACACCAGAGTTGTCTGGGTATATTTGTTAAAAACTAAAGAAGAAGTGTTTGAGAACGCTGTTGTTTTTTATAACTTGTTAAAAAATCAGTTTAATAAAACCATTAAGACTTTAAGAAGTGACAATGGGACTGAATTTGTTAATAAATCTTTTACTACTTTTGTTGAGACAAATGGTATTGTGCATCAAACTTCTATTCCTCATACTCCTCAACAGAATGGGATAGTTGAAAGAAAATATAGACATATTCTTAATGTTGCTAGAGCTCTTTTGTTTCAAGGGAGTATTCCCTTAAATTTATGGACTGAATGTGTTCTGACTGCTTGTTATATTATTAACAGATTACCTTCTTCTGTGCTAAATGGAAAAACTCCTTATGAGATGGTTTTTAATAAACCTCCTTTTTTCTCTCACTTAAGATCCTTTGGTTGCTTATGTTTTTCAAAAAATTTAAATGTCTTGGATAAATTTCAAAGCAGATCTTCTAAATGTATCTTAATTGGTTATTCTAATTCAAAAAAAGGATACAAACTTCTTTCTCTCAATGATAACAAAATATTTTTTTCTAGAGATGTTAAATTTTTTGAAAATATTTTTCCTTTAAAACATAAACAACAAGTTAAAGATTCTGGAAAAAATTTAGATCAAGAAACATTTTTTGATTCATATGAGCAGCCTTCTATTCCCAATGATGAGGTGAGAGGAAATGAGGTAAGTGATGGTAGCAACCATTCTCACTCTGGAAGTGCTTCTTCTAGCTCTACCAGTGAGAATCTGGATGCTGCTGCAAATGATTTGAATGAAAATGATTCTGAGGGAGATGATTTTGTCATCAATAATGAAGATGCCCATATGCAGAATCAACAAGTCAATGATTTACAAATAGAAAATGAAAATAACAATAATGTTGTTGATAATAATCCTGATCAAACTCTTAGAAGGTCTGAAAGAGTTTCTATTTTTCCTGCTAACAAATATAAAGACTTTGTCATTAACAGTAGTGTTAAATATGGTCTTGAAAAGTTTGTTTGTTATTCTAATTTACATCCAAATTGTGTTGCCTTTATTTATGAGCTTAATAAAAGTACTGAACCCAATAAATATAGTGTTACTTGTAAAGAAAAACATTGGGTAGATGCTATGAATCTTGAATGGAAGCTCTTTATAGAAATAATACATGGGAATTAACTAATCTTCCTGAAGGAAGAGAACCAATAGGATGTAAGTGGATATATAAGATTAAGTATAAATCCAATGGTTAAATAGAAAAATATAAAGCTAGGTTGGTTGCTAAGGGTTATAGTCAAAAGGAAGGTGTTGATTTTGATGAAACTTTTTCTCTTGTAGTTAAAATTGTCACTGTTAGATGTTTAATAGGTTTAGCTGTTCAGAATAATTGGTGTTTATATCAACTTGATATAAATAATGCATTCTTGTATGGTGATCTTGAAGAAACTGTTTATATGAAACTGCCTGAAGGTTTTTTTGACAAGAATGATACTAGAGTATGCAAGTTGAATAAGTCTCTTTATGGCTTAAAACAAGCACCTAGACAATGGAATGCTAAACTTACAGATGCTTTAATTGGTGATGGTTTTATGCAGAGTAAAAGTGATTACTCACTTTTTACTAAGACTGGAAATGGTGTTTTTATTGCCTTGTTAGTATATGTTGATGACATCATAATTACTGGCAATAGTGAGGTTGAAATTGATAAGTTTAAAGCTTATCTTAAAACCAAATTTTTGATAAAAGATTTAGGGAAGCTTAAATATTTTTTAGGCATTGAAGTTGTTGAGACTGATGATGGTTTATGTTTAAACCAAATAAAATATTGCTTAGATCTTTTATCTGAATTTGGTCTTCTGGCTGGCAAACCTGTTAGTGTACCTTTGAATCCTAATGTTCAATTGTCTAGTTGTGAGTCTGTTGATGATCCTATACTTGAAAATATAACTGAATATCAAAAATTGATTGGGAAGCTTATTTATTTGACACATACCAGACCTGATATTGCATATACTGTACATTGTTTAAGCCAGTTTATGCATAAACCTCTTGCTTCACATCTTAAGGTTGCGCTTAGAGTATTGAGATACTTAAAAGGTGCACCTGGAAAAGGTATTTTGATCAGCAGTCTGATTCTTTTAATCTTGAAGCTTATGTTGACTCAGACTGGGCCAAATGCATTTCAAGCAGGAGGTCTGTTACTGGTTACTTTGTATATTTTTGTGGTTCTTTGGTGTCTTGGAAGAGTAAGAAACAAAACACTATATCTAAGTCATCTACTGAAGGTGAATATAGGGCAATGACTTCTGTTACTTGTGAAATAATTTGGATTGTAAAAATCTTGCAGGATTTACAAGTTATAAATGTATTGCCTGTTAAGTTGTTTTGTGACAATAAATCAGCAATTAAGATTGCTTCCAACCCTGTTTTCCATGAAAGAACAAAGCACCTTGAAATTGATCTTCATTTTGTTAGAGAAAAGATACTTGCTGGTGTAATTAAAACTGAGAAAATAGATTCTGCTCTAAATGTAGCAGATATTCTAACTAAAGGGTTGGATACAAAAACTCATGAAATCATTTGTAACAAGCTTAAACTTGTTAACTTGTTTGAGAATAAGATTAAGGGGGGATGTTGACATTATAATCTCATTCTCATATAATGCTTTTTATTCTTTAGCTTATTGTATGATTAGTAGTGCAGGTAGGACTTGCTGTGTTGATTTATAAGAGAGAAGGGTTGAAGATGTCAAGTTGGGTGAAGTTACAAGTACAAGGACTGAAGGTGTCATTATGTCAAAGATGGTGTGTATATTAACACATATTCGTTCAGATTAGGGTTAACTCTCAAGATCATTTTTTCTGTTCTCTCTCTCTCTCCATTCGATATATATATATATATATACAAATATATATATATCTGCTTAATAATTGTAATAATAATTCAGGTTTGATTATTGTTTGTAATAGAACATTCAACAAATAGTTGAGTGAATCATACTTGATTAGCAGGTGTGATTTTGTGGTTGTTTGATTTGAATCTATTTGAGAATAGATTAGATATTCTGGTGATAAATTGAGATTTATTCTTTGTTCAGATGTGTGCATTCATTACATATTAACTCTCACAACGATTAGAGCAATCAGCTTGGATCCGTGTTGTGTTCATATACTCAGCTTAGGCAAGTAGTTAGATTTCATAGGCATTTCTGTTCCACACTACTTGTAATTCTTTATATTCATCAATAAAAGAATTAGTTGAAAATAATTTACACTTTGTTATTGGACTGCACTTTTCTTTATTGTCTTTAATATTCTGTTATTTATACTTTATTGTCACATATTCATATAACTCAGATTGATTATATACAAGACTGTTAAAAAGACTTAATATTCCGCATTAAGTTTAAAAGTTGTATTCACCCCCCCTCTACAACTCTTTGAGACATCTTAAATCATCCTGTTATCTCCTTTGGGACCTATCAGGTGGTATCAGAGCAGGGGTTTGTAATCGCTGCCACTACGACCACCACCGCCGCCACCACCACTACCCGTCACCTACATCACCGCCGCCGCTACTACAACATTGTATCGTGCCGGATATTACTAGTATAAAAAGGTTATTATTACGATGCCAAAAAACTTATTGAATAAAAAAGAATAATAGCTATAAAAGGTAACTTAAAAGTCTTTAACAAAAAGATGCTTATATACAACATTTTAATCACTTTAATTTTTTAATTACTCATGAAAATTAGTATCTATTACACCAGTAAGGTTTGAACTTGGAATCTCATATATCCAAAGTTTTTTTTTTCTTTTGAAAGGATATCCATAATTCTTTTGATGTAATGGCTTTAGGAGATAAATATGAATCGATCTTATAATATATATTACAATTAATTAGTAATTTAGTATGACATAAAAGGTAAAAAAATTTAAAAAAAGGCAAATTTGGTTGGTGGTCGAGAATTGGGGGATGAATGATGATAGTTACATGTATAGGATTGAGATCCTCTAAAGTTGAAGTTGGAATAACCTCAACCATTGGATTAAATCCAATGGTCAAGATTTAAACATCAAATTTTAATCTTGACCATTGGATTAAATCCAATGGTTGAGGTTATTCCAACTTCACCTATGAAGTTAGAATAACTTTAGAGGATCCTAATCCGCCATGTATATACCTAAGTAGGTCACTTTAGATTTTATAAGCACTTTAGATTTGATATGTAATTATGTAATATTGATTGCCATGGGTGAATATGATGACGATATAATGTGTACCTAATTAAGTAGTGGCATTATTAGATTCTCTACTTGATTCCACTTTATACCCAATTTTATTTTGTTTGTTATGTGGTTGAAAAGTTGATATGTTTATGTATCATGCTCAATTATTTATATTATGTCATATACTAGAAATGCAATGACTGTCGTAAAAAAAAGAAATATTCTCCAATAATACAAACATAAATAAATAAGTTCATAAACAATACAAACTAATCACTATCACTACCATCACTATCATCTCTCTACTGTCTATAATCATCATCCCCCAAGCGATGTGTGGGGAGTACCGCCGTGTTAGACCCGACCTGGTAAGTGTGGAATTGGGCCCAAGAATTGACCTGGTGCTGCTGGTCTAGAATTGCGTCTAGAGGAGGGTATTCTGGACGCGGGACCTGGACATTCAGTCCTTGGGTTCCCTTAACAATACGCCCAACCCCGCGGGTATGTCCCGATCGAGGCCCGAAAGCTTCCAAAAATGGCTGCGCTGGCGGGGTGGGGTTCTGGGATTCCTCAATCTGGTGCTGTACCACATTAAATCTGGGCCGGAATATGGAGAGAAAATTGGGGTGGCCGGATGTGTGTTTTTTTTGGTGAGTATGGCACAGGCTTCCTTGCGGCTGGTTTAAAACGAAAAATGAGTTTTCGCATTAGCGGCGACGTCGCCGCTAATGCTTAGTCAACGGTCTCGTCAACGGTCAAAAGTCTGTGCCGCGCGTCAGATGGGGGCCCGCAGTATTAGCGGCGACGTCGCCGCAAATGCTGCCTGGTCGGGTTATCCCTTTTGCCCTGGTCGTGTTACGCGCCTCGTAATCAAATTATTATAGTAATATATGTGTGATAATCAACGTAAAGTATCTTGGTTAATAGTCAAAAACATCATTGCACATATAAGCTTTAACGAAATGCATGGGCCCTTTGTAGTTTGTACCTAAAAGTAAAATGTCATAGCCACTATCATATAGATATTACCCGGATAACACATCTAAGGGGGTGTTTGGTTTGCGGAATTCACAGGAATTCCTAGGAAATGGAATCTGAATTTCATACTTTACCTTGTTTGGTTAGACTAAATGATGGAATTGGAATTTAAAACTTTCCTTCAAATTCCTTAAAACAAAGAATTCATAATTCCTTCCCAAAACCTATGGAAAGTTTTAAATTCCAATGGAATTGAACAATTTGAACAAAAAAGCCCCACAAGTATAAAAACATATTTCTTCTTGAGCTGCCAATGTCCATTGCTATGCCGCCACCAACCACCGCCACCAATTGCCTGACCCAATAATGAAGTCCCTCCCTGCCGCCATGGCAGCCACCGCTGGTGGTAAAAACCGGCCATTGACCACCATTCAGTTAGACCAGAAACAACACCCGACCCACCGACTACCACCGTACATCGATTGACTAAATATCACTGAACCAACCACCGCGAACGACCACCACCAACAACCACCGAACCAAGTACCTCCCTCAAGTTATTGTATGTTTTTCTTTTCTTTTCTTTTTTTATTTGATGGACATGGGTTTTCTAATAAAAATGGGATTCTTTTGAAAGAAAATGGAGTAAAGATGCTTGCTTTTACTTGTGTAAAAGGTGTTGCAGGGGATAAGACGTGGGAGAGAGAAAAGGGGGCAGATGTGAGAAGTGAATTATTGGTAGAATATAAAATAAAACAAGTATTAAAGTAAAATAAATAAAACAATAGGTTTTTATTCATTGAAAATCACCATGAATCATGAAAATCATCGTGCATCAATATATATACTTGTGTTTCGTGAATCTTCGTGCATCAGTTTTATTATGATCTAAGGGTCAAAATCTTATCTTATTTGGTTTACTTTAATACTTGTTTTACAATAACCAACCTCTATATATCTATACATATATGAGGATGATATACTTATGGGTAAATGTGTCATTTAACATCATTTATTTTTCAATTCCTTTAACAAAATTCCATTAAATTCCACTAAGGGTGGAGGGAGTGATCACTCTCCATCCCTCTCATCTCCCTCCAATTATCCAATCAAATTACTCCACCTCATTTCAACTCTTCAACCTTTTTTCCAACCTTTTTTAGTGGCAACCATCACTCCCAACCATTTCTTCACATTTTAATAATTTATCCTTAACAATTATAAACTTTACATAATTAACCCTTTTAATTAGAACTCAACAAATATATAAAGAAAACACATACATTTCATTAGCGATTAAAAATTTAAAGATACAAAACATAAAATAAAATAAAAACACATACATTTTATTAGCAATAAAATAAAAACTACATAAATAAATCGGCAATCGGTGTTGGTTGAGCCGTCGGGTCGTCGAGATGGGCTAAATTTTGTTCCCAACGTGCTCTGTAAGATTATATCGAAGACGATGATGGACATCTTCATCTTGTATCTCATCCACTGCATCGTGGTTATAAACCACTTGAATTCCCGTATCCACAATACGAACCGGTGATATTGCCCTTCCATCATCATTTATAATCATGTTGTGCAATATAATACACGCGTGCACGATGTTAGTAATCTTGTCGACCGTCATCGCTCGCATTGGCCGACTCAAAATCCCCCATTTTCCTTTAAGAACACCAAAAGCTCGCTCTACATCCTTTCTTGTCGATTCTTGAACTTTCTTGAACTTCTTGTCATTTGTTTCAGTCGGATATGGCATTGCTTTGACATGAGTCGCCCACCTAGGATAGATTCCATCGGTAAGATAGTATCCCCGTTTGTAATGACGGCCGTTTACAGTAAAAGACGAGTCAGGAGCTGTAACACCCCAAAGATTTTAAGGTACAAGAAATTAACCCCTTTTTCATAGTTTTGACATTAAATTAATTTCCTAGTATTTTATTTTTGGTTTTGGGGTTAATTTAGTTGGAACTTTGGCGGATAGCGGGTAAAATACCCACTTTTGGAGAGCTGGGTCGTGGCATCTCTAGGATGTGCCAGCCAACTCTTTTGCCTTGAGTCATGCTTCCACTCTATTTCTCTTCTTCACCATTTTCTTCCATGCATTCCTTCTCACACTCCTTCAAAAACAAAGATTAATCCTCTCAAGTTCAAGAATAGAAATCATAATAATAATAACAATCACCACCAAGTAATCTTCATTCAAGAAATTAAAGTTAGGGATTGTAAGTGGGGTGGTGGTGGCCGTTTTTAAGAGAAAGGGGGAAAGAAGGATTCTCAAACTAAAAGTCTTGCTTTGGATTGTTGTTGTTGAGGTATTGAATTCCCCTAACTTAGTTTTTATCCTTCTTTCAAAATTAGGGTTCATGGATGAACCAAATTTGGGGGTTTTTGCTAGAAATTGATTTATGGCTAATTTTCCCAATTCCTTAGTTAACCTAGTTGTCATTGAGTTATGTGTTGAGTTTGATTATGAAATTGATAAGCTTATGTGATAATGTTGGTTTATGAGAAAAGATGAGTTTTTACAAGTAATTGAAATGTTGATGAAAATGGTAGGTTGAACTACCTATGATATGGTGGAAGTAAAATGGAGACTCAATGACAAATGGGTTGGGTTTTGGGTTTAGAGAGGCTAGTGTTTGAGTATGGCTAGGTTAAGCTAGTCAAGTTGTGATTATAAGCTTATGCATTTTATGACATGATTATAGGTTGAAGCTTGTTTGTGCTTAATCGTTTTAGCTTTGTTGATCTATTTGCGGAGGAGGTGAGTATATTTGCATACCTTTATGTATACGTTGGGTCAATTACCATGAGACGTGGATATTCCGAGCATGGTAATTGATTTGGCGTTGAGCCCATGTGGGGCATGGTATTGATGAGGCCTAAGAACCTCCGGGGCCTAAGAACCCCTATTGTTGACATGAAATGAGGCCTAAGAACCTCCGGGACCTAAGAATCCCGATAGTCATGATTGTTTAGCTTATATGGATCCATATATGTGTTGTTAGCGTGCAAGGTGAATATGTAAATGTGACATGACGATGTTATAGGTTACATGTGAAAGTCCTTGTACTTTGCCCTCCTTCGTATTCGTAAATGTATGCAAGTATATTCACTAAGCCTTTGCTTATATTTTAGTTGTTTACCATTTTATAGGTAGTTCCGGAAGAAGGAACTAGTGTTGTTGAATTGAAAGCCTTGGTTTAGAGCTTGAAGTGTTTTTGGAAGACTTGAAGGTATTAGGTCATTCGTGGAAGAATGACACTTTTTGGTTTAGAGGCTTAGAAATCCCCTCCTCATGGCTCTTGGTACATTTTGACTTGATGGTCATACTTTTGTTAAAAATTATGTAAACAATCAGGTGCAAAGCTTTTGGGAAAGTTTGTGAATTTGTGTATTTGGTCGAAAATAGTGTCAAAATGGGTAAATGACCCATTTGATGGTGTTCATGGGTTTGAAACAAGTTGATGTTGTATTGTATGTTTAAAAGGTGTCCATGAAGTTGATGTCAATCTCTGGAATGTGTTTTAAGATGTTGTTTTGAAATTTGAAGGTTACAGGTTTGTTCAAGTGTTGAAATGGTCTTAGGTTTGCTGTGCAGCTGCTCACTGCGGCGCAGTGGGGGTGGTTTTGCCCACTGCGGCGCAGTGGAATCCCACGGCCTTAACAGTTTTTCCTCCCACTGCGGCGCAGTGGGAGAGTGTCAAACCCACTGCGGCGCAGTGGGAGAGTGTCAAACCCACTGCGGCGCAGTGGGAGAGTTCAACCCACTGCGGCGCAGTGGGAGAGATTTTCCACTGCGGCGCAGTGGGAGAGTTCTCCACCCACTGCGGCGCAGTGGGGTATATATATATAAAAAAAAAAAAAAAAAAAAAAAAAAAAAAAAATCTTGTGTTTTCGATTTATCGAGTTCAGTTCTTTCAAGTTGGTATCAAAGCCGGGGTTTAAGGGATTTAGGTATTCCCTTGTATAGAGAGTGCCTAGACTTAAACCTTAGTTGAGACTCGACCTTAGGTAACCGAAACTTTTTATGGGACTGAATTATGTATTTGATAATGTTAGATTATCTATTTGTTAGTATTTAAAGCACAATAAGAAGCCGGCCTTACTGTGGTTGAAATACTAATAAATTTATAAACTAACGGCATCAAACCTTGGGACGGTTTAGTATAAAGTCATGGGTTCTGACTTCTAGTCGTAGAGATAGATAGGTTGCGTGATTAAATCTGTTTTATCTACTCTTATTATTATAGTATGGCCGATATTCATCATGACGAAGACGAGCACAACGAACAAAACGAAGAAGAAGAGCCCATATTTGCCGAGGGTAGTATGGATATCTCGGACCAAATAGGGAGAGCATTGGAGAAGTATACCCCTCTTTTATTAAGAAGATTGAATCAAACTTTAGAAGGAGCGGTGAACGATCACATTGCTCAAATGATTAGAGAAGAGGTTGCGGTCAATGTGCAACGGGAGTTTGAGAAAAGAGATGCCCAAGATAAGGGCAAGAAGGCTAATGATGAAAAGGAGGTGGAAGTAACCGGGGAGAAGGGTTATAAGAAGAAGTTCACTTTTCGGGATTTTGAAGTGTGCCACCCACCGGAGTACCACGGTGATCGTGATCCCATCATTTGTACTCGGTGGATATCGGAGATAGAAGGGGCATTCCGCACTAGTCAATGTCCCTCGCATTTGAAGGTTATATTTGCGGTTGGTATGCTCAGAAACAGTGGGAAGAGATGGTGGGACGGATTGTTAGCAATTAAGAAGGAAGCTTTAGATCATGTAGAATGGCCCGAATTCAAGGCTATGTTTTTCAAGGAATTTAGATCGGAAGCCGAAGTGACTAAGTTGAGAAGTGAATTTCTCAATGATAGTCAAGGTAATTTAAGCTTGAATGAATTTCGTGCTCAATTCTTGGATAAGGCTCAATTTTGTCCGGAATTTCTCGAGAACGACCAATTGCTAAAGGAGCAATTCTATATGAAGTTGAAGAAAAACTTGAGGGAGAGGATAAGCTTACGTCAAATGGATTCTTTCTCCATGTTGGCGGATGTGGCTAGGGATCATGAGATTGAGCAGGCAAGGGTGGAGGAAGATGATTTGAAAAGAAAGTATGAAGACACGAACTCTCCCAACAAAAGATTTAGACAGGAGGGTAGTTCTGGTAATAACTCACATAAGCGAAGCACCCCCTTTTGCCGTAAATGCAAGAGGAATCACTCGGGGATGTGCAAGACATTCGAGAAAGGATGTTATACCTGTGGGAAGCCGGGACACACGAGCCGGGAGTGCAAGTCCAAGCCTCAAAGGCCTATCGTATGTTTCAAATGCTTTGAGGAAGGTCACATGAGGAGTTCATGCCCTAGGTTGACTGAAGGAGAAAGATTGGAAGAAAGAAGAAGAGAGGCGGAAAGGAAGAATGCCCAAACTCATGGGAATCAACGAGGAAGATCCTTCCAACTAACTGTGGAGCAGGCAAGGAACACCGATGATGTTATTACAGGTACATTTCTTGTTTATAATGTGCCTATGCGAATTCTCTTTGATTCGGGGGCGAATAGATCATTCGTTGCAACTAGAGTAATTCATGTTATTCCCGTGTCAAAGTCGTGTCTAGAAAATACTTTGCAAGTTGAGGTTGGTAATGGTAGAATGGAATTAGTGAAGGATGTGTATAGGGGATGTGAAATTAAAATTTCTTCGGAACTCTTTCAAGCCAATTTAATTCCTTTTCCGATGGGGGAGTTTGATATAATTTTGGGTATGGATTGGTTAAGCTCTTGTAACGCCAAAATCGCGTGTGATGAAAAGGCGATATATTTGAAGACTTCTAAAGGCGAAGACTTGGTGGTGTATGGTGATAGGAAGGAACATTCTATTTCCGTATGTACTTTTGCTCGAGCTAAACGTTACATTTCTCATGGATGTCATGCTTATCTTGCTCACATCGTTGATGTTGAAAAGAAAGTATGAAGACACGAACTCTCCCAACAAAAGATTTAGACAGGAGGGTAGTTCTGGTAATAACTCACATAAGCGAAGCACCCCCTTTTGCCGTAAATGCAAGAGGAATCACTCGGGGATGTGCAAGACATTCGAGAAAGGATGTTATACCTGTGGGAAGCCGGGACACACGAGCCGGGAGTGCAAGTCCAAGCCTCAAAGGCCTATCGTATGTTTCAAATGCTTTGAGGAAGGTCACATGAGGAGTTCATGCCCTAGGTTGACTGAAGGAGAAAGATTGGAAGAAAGAAGAAGAGAGGCGGAAAGGAAGAATGCCCAAACTCATGGGAATCAACGAGGAAGATCCTTCCAACTAACTGTGGAGCAGGCAAGGAACACCGATGATGTTATTACAGGTACATTTCTTGTTTATAATGTGCCTATGCGAATTCTCTTTGATTCGGGGGCGAATAGATCATTCGTTGCAACTAGAGTAATTCATGTTATTCCCGTGTCAAAGTCGTGTCTAGAAAATACTTTGCAAGTTGAGGTTGGTAATGGTAGAATGGAATTAGTGAAGGATGTGTATAGGGGATGTGAAATTAAAATTTCTTCGGAACTCTTTCAAGCCAATTTAATTCCTTTTCCGATGGGGGAGTTTGATATAATTTTGGGTATGGATTGGTTAAGCTCTTGTAACGCCAAAATCGCGTGTGATGAAAAGGCGATATATTTGAAGACTTCTAAAGGCGAAGACTTGGTGGTGTATGGTGATAGGAAGGAACATTCTATTTCCGTATGTACTTTTGCTCGAGCTAAACGTTACATTTCTCATGGATGTCATGCTTATCTTGCTCACATCGTTGATGTTGAAAAGAAACCCCTAACTATCGAAGACATCCCTATTGTTAGTGAATTCGCCGATGTTTTTCCCGAAGAATTGCCGGGCATTCCTCCCGAACGGCAAGTTGAGTTTTCCATTGATCTCATTCCGGGGGCTAACCCCATTGCCAAAACTCCTTACCGTTTGGCTCCAACGGAAATGCAAGAGATGATGAAGCAATTACAAGAATTACTTGATAAGGGTTTTATTCGAACTAGTAACTCTCCTTGGGGTGCACCGGTCCTTGTTTTGCCCGATGGGTTGGAAGACATGGTGGTGTATTGCGATGCATCATCTAACGGCCTCGGTTGTGTTCTTATGCAACGAGGTAAGGTCATTGCCTATGCTTCAAGGCAATTGAAAGAGCATGAAAAACGGTACCCTACTCATGATTTGGAGTTAGCGGCTGTGGTTTTTGCTTTGAAAATTTGGCGCCATTACCTCTATGGAGTCAAGTTTACTATCTATTCCGATCATAAAAGCCTCAAGTACTTCTTCGAGCAAAGAGATCTCAACAATCGCCAACGTAGATGGTTAGACCTTTTGAAGGATTATGAATGCGAAATTTTGTATCATCCCGGAAAGGCTAATGTGGTAGCGGACGCCTCATGGGAATCAACGAGGAAGATCCTTCCAACTAACTGTGGAGCAGGCAAGGAACACCGATGATGTTATTACAGGTACATTTCTTGTTTATAATGTGCCTATGCGAATTCTCTTTGATTCGGGGGCGAATAGATCATTCGTTGCAACTAGAGTAATTCATGTTATTCCCGTGTCAAAGTCGTGTCTAGAAAATACTTTGCAAGTTGAGGTTGGTAATGGTAGAATGGAATTAGTGAAGGATGTGTATAGGGGATGTGAAATTAAAATTTCTTCGGAACTCTTTCAAGCCAATTTAATTCCTTTTCCGATGGGGGAGTTTGATATAATTTTGGGTATGGATTGGTTAAGCTCTTGTAACGCCAAAATCGCGTGTGATGAAAAGGCGATATATTTGAAGACTTCTAAAGGCGAAGACTTGGTGGTGTATGGTGATAGGAAGGAACATTCTATTTCCGTATGTACTTTTGCTCGAGCTAAACGTTACATTTCTCATGGATGTCATGCTTATCTTGCTCACATCGTTGATGTTGAAAAGAAACCCCTAACTATCGAAGACATCCCTATTGTTAGTGAATTCGCCGATGTTTTTCCCGAAGAATTGCCGGGCATTCCTCCCGAACGGCAAGTTGAGTTTTCCATTGATCTCATTCCGGGGGCTAACCCCATTGCCAAAACTCCTTACCGTTTGGCTCCAACGGAAATGCAAGAGATGATGAAGCAATTACAAGAATTACTTGATAAGGGTTTTATTCGAACTAGTAACTCTCCTTGGGGTGCGCCGGTACTTTTTGTCAAGAAGAAAGATGGAAGTATGCGTATGTGTATCGACTACCGTGAACTCAACAAAGTCACCGTAAAGAACAAATATCCTTTGCCTAGAATCGACGACTTATTTGATCAACTTCAAGGAGCTTCATATTTTTCTAAAATTGATCTTCGTTCGGGTTACCATCAACTCAAGGTACGTGATGAAGATATTCCAAAAACCGCCTTTCGTACCCGTTATGGTCATTATGAATTTGTGGTCATGCCTTTTGGTCTTACGAATGCCCCCGCGGCTTTCATGGATCTCATGAACCGTGTTTGTCGCCCTATGCTTGATAAATCCGTAATCGTATTCATTGATGATATTCTTATTTACTCTAAAAGCTCGACCGATCATGGAGTTCATTTACGTGAGGTGTTGGAAGCATTACGCAAGGAGAAGCTCTATGCCAAATTCTCCAAATGTGAATTTTGGTTAAGAGAAGTGCAATTTCTTGGCCATGTTGTTAATAGTGAGGGAATTATGGTGGACCCGGCCAAGATTAATGCGGTGATGAAGTGGGAGCAACCAAAGAATCCGTCGGAGATTAGGAGTTTTCTTGGTCTAGCGGGCTATTACCGTCGTTTTATTCAAAACTTCTCTAAAATAGCTTCCCCATTGACCAAGTTGACTCGAAAGAATATCAAGTTTGAATGGAAAAGCGAGCAAGAGATGGCTTTTCAACAACTCCGAGAAAGGCTAAGTCAAGCACCGGTCCTTGTTTTGCCCGATGGGTTGGAAGACATGGTGGTGTATTGCGATGCATCATCTAACGGCCTCGGTTGTGTTCTTATGCAACGAGGTAAGGTCATTGCCTATGCTTCAAGGCAATTGAAAGAGCATGAAAAACGGTACCCTACTCATGATTTGGAGTTAGCGGCTGTGGTTTTTGCTTTGAAAATTTGGCGCCATTACCTCTATGGAGTCAAGTTTACTATCTATTCCGATCATAAAAGCCTCAAGTACTTCTTCGAGCAAAGAGATCTCAACAATCGCCAACGTAGATGGTTAGACCTTTTGAAGGATTATGAATGCGAAATTTTGTATCATCCCGGAAAGGCTAATGTGGTAGCGGACGCCTTGAGTCGGAAGAGTTCTCATCATGCCTTAGTCGTTTCTCCCCTTTGGGTTTTGATCACCAATGACTTCTTTGATCAAATTAGAGAAGCTCAAGAGAGAGCCTTGCAACGAGATCCTAAGAAAGAAAGAATTCAAGGTCAAGTACAATATTTCACTAAGGATTCTCGTGACCTTACTGTACGTTTTGGGAGGATTTGGATCCCATTTTCTTGTGAGTTAAAACAAGTTCTTCTTGATGAGGCTCACAAATCCAAGTACTCCATCCACCCCGGTGCTACAAAGATGTACCATGACTTGAAAGTAGAATATTGGTGGCCCGGAATGAAGCGTGATGTGGTGAAATATGTTGAAAAGTGTTTGACGTGTGCACAAGTGAAGGCGGAACATCAAAAGCCCTATGGTATGATGCAACCGTTGGAAATTCCCAAATGGAAGTGGGAAGATATTACTATGGATTTTGTCACCAAGTTGCCCAAAACGCCTAGAAATCAATTTGATACAATTTGGGTAATAGTGGATAGATTGACTAAAAGTGCCTTATTTCTTCCCATTCGTGAAGCATCTTCATCCGAGGTATTGGCAAAGATCTATGTAAAGGAAGTTGTAGCAAGACATGGTGTGCCCGTCTCCATAGTCTCGGATAGAGACACTCGTTTTACTTCTCATTTTTGGCGAAAATTCCAAGATGATATGGGCTCCAAGCTCAAGTTTAGCACCGCGTATCATCCCCAAACGGATGGTCAAAGTGAGAGAACCATTCAAACGCTTGAGGACATGCTACGAGCATGTATTATCGATTTTGGGGGCACTTGGGATCTTCACTTACCGTTGGTAGAGTTCTCCTACAACAATAGCTATCATTCTAGTATCCAAATGCCACCTTATGAAATGCTATATGGTAGAAGATGTAGATCTCCAATTTGTTGGGGAGAAGTAGGCCAACGCGAAATAGGAGGCACGGAAGTGGTATTGAAAACCATTGAGAAGATCGATGTGATCAAGGAAAGACTAAAAGCGGCTCAAGATCGACAAAAGTCTTATGCGGATAAAAGAAGGAGGCCAATTGAATTCTATGAAGGTGACCGTGTCTTGTTGAAAGTCTCCCCATGGAAAGGTGTTCTACGCTTTCGGAAGCGTGGAAAGTTAAGTCCTCGTTTTATTGGCCCGTTTAAAATTTTGGCTAGGGTTGGCAAGGTTGCTTACCGTTTGGAACTACCGGAAGAGTTATCGGGAATTCACCCTACTTTTCACGTGTCCCATCTTAGAAAATGCCTTGCCGACGAGTCTTCTTATGTGCCATTGAATGAGATTGAGGTTGATAATAAATTGAGTTATATCGAAGAGCCGATTGCCATAGTTGAAGAAGAGCTTAGAAGAGTGCAAAATAAGACGGTGAGAACTTATAAGATTTTGTGGAAGCACGGTAAGATGTCCGATTGCACGTGGGAATCCGAGCATGATGTGCTAGTTTACTATCCGTCTTTGCATATGGCTTGGATCACGAGGCCGTGATCCGTTCCAAGTGGGGGAGAGTTGTAACACCCCAAAGATTTTAAGGTACAAGAAATTAACCCCTTTTTCATAGTTTTGACATTAAATTAATTTCCTAGTATTTTATTTTTGGTTTTGGGGTTAATTTAGTTGGAACTTTGGCGGATAGCGGGTAAAATACCCACTTTTGGAGAGCTGGGTCGTGGCATCTCTAGGATGTGCCAGCCAACTCTTTTGCCTTGAGTCATGCTTCCACTCTATTTCTCTTCTTCACCATTTTCTTCCATGCATTCCTTCTCACACTCCTTCAAAAACAAAGATTAATCCTCTCAAGTTCAAGAATAGAAATCATAATAATAATAACAATCACCACCAAGTAATCTTCATTCAAGAAATTAAAGTTAGGGATTGTAAGTGGGGTGGTGGTGGCCGTTTTTAAGAGAAAGGGGGAAAGAAGGATTCTCAAACTAAAAGTCTTGCTTTGGATTGTTGTTGTTGAGGTATTGAATTCCCCTAACTTAGTTTTTATCCTTCTTTCAAAATTAGGGTTCATGGATGAACCAAATTTGGGGGTTTTTGCTAGAAATTGATTTATGGCTAATTTTCCCAATTCCTTAGTTAACCTAGTTGTCATTGAGTTATGTGTTGAGTTTGATTATGAAATTGATAAGCTTATGTGATAATGTTGGTTTATGAGAAAAGATGAGTTTTTACAAGTAATTGAAATGTTGATGAAAATGGTAGGTTGAACTACCTATGATATGGTGGAAGTAAAATGGAGACTCAATGACAAATGGGTTGGGTTTTGGGTTTAGAGAGGCTAGTGTTTGAGTATGGCTAGGTTAAGCTAGTCAAGTTGTGATTATAAGCTTATGCATTTTATGACATGATTATAGGTTGAAGCTTGTTTGTGCTTAATCGTTTTAGCTTTGTTGATCTATTTGCGGAGGAGGTGAGTATATTTGCATACCTTTATGTATACGTTGGGTCAATTACCATGAGACGTGGATATTCCGAGCATGGTAATTGATTTGGCGTTGAGCCCATGTGGGGCATGGTATTGATGAGGCCTAAGAACCTCCGGGGCCTAAGAACCCCTATTGTTGACATGAAATGAGGCCTAAGAACCTCCGGGACCTAAGAATCCCGATAGTCATGATTGTTTAGCTTATATGGATCCATATATGTGTTGTTAGCGTGCAAGGTGAATATGTAAATGTGACATGACGATGTTATAGGTTACATGTGAAAGTCCTTGTACTTTGCCCTCCTTCGTATTCGTAAATGTATGCAAGTATATTCACTAAGCCTTTGCTTATATTTTAGTTGTTTACCATTTTATAGGTAGTTCCGGAAGAAGGAACTAGTGTTGTTGAATTGAAAGCCTTGGTTTAGAGCTTGAAGTGTTTTTGGAAGACTTGAAGGTATTAGGTCATTCGTGGAAGAATGACACTTTTTGGTTTAGAGCTTGAAGTGTTTTTGGAAGACTTGAAGGTATTAGGTCATTCGTGGAAGAATGACACTTTTTGGTTTAGAGGCTTAGAAATCCCCTCCTCATGGCTCTTGGTACATTTTGACTTGATGGTCATACTTTTGTTAAAAATTATGTAAACAATCAGGTGCAAAGCTTTTGGGAAAGTTTGTGAATTTGTGTATTTGGTCGAAAATAGTGTCAAAATGGGTAAATGACCCATTTGATGGTGTTCATGGGTTTGAAACAAGTTGATGTTGTATTGTATGTTTAAAAGGTGTCCATGAAGTTGATGTCAATCTCTGGAATGTGTTTTAAGATGTTGTTTTGAAATTTGAAGGTTACAGGTTTGTTCAAGTGTTGAAATGGTCTTAGGTTTGCTGTGCAGCTGCTCACTGCGGCGCAGTGGGGGTGGTTTTGCCCACTGCGGCGCAGTGGAATCCCACGGCCTTAACAGTTTTTCCTCCCACTGCGGCGCAGTGGGAGAGTGTCAAACCCACTGCGGCGCAGTGGGGCTTATCTGGACTTGAGTCCGAGATTTCCTACTGCGGCGCAGTGGGAGAGTTCTCCACCCACTGCGGCGCAGTGGGGTATATATATAAAAAAAAAAAAAAAAAAAAAAAAAAAATAAAAAATCTTGTGTTTTCGATTTATCGAGTTCAGTTCTTTCAGGAGCCGTCGAATTTCGCTCCCTCAAATACAATGTCGATTGATTCAAAACGTTGATATCGTTGAGCGACCCTAGAGGACCAAAAAAAGCATGCCAAATCCACAAGTCTTGTGAAGCAACGGCTTCAAGCGTAACCGTGGGGTATGGATGATCACCTCTCTTGTATTGTCCCTTCAACGCTTTAGGACAATTTCTCCAAACAAAATGCGTACAATCAAGACTTCCTAGCATTCCCGGAATCTTGTGTCTCCGTTCATGCGCTTCGTATAAGCGTGCAATGTCATGACTAGTTGGCCTACGTAAGTACTCACCACGATATAACTCGATGATCGCGGTGCAAAAATGATCAAGGCTTTCGCGAGACGTTCTTGCTGCCATGCACAAGTAGTCATCAAAGTTAGCTGGAGGGTTGCCCGTTCCGAGTTGTTCCACCGCGGATGTGCATTTTTGTTTGGCAGTAAAACTCTTTTTCCCCGTCCGATCTACACGCTCTTGAAAGTACACGTAACGTTGCTCAATATCACTAACAATCTTTAAAAACAACCTTTGACTCATTCGAAATCTTTCACGAAACCAAACCGGGCCAAACTTCGGTTCTTCAACAAAATAGTCACGCATAAGAGTTTCGTGAGCTCGTACCCGAAACCGCTCGATGTAGGCGCGGGTTTCGGTGGAGCTTGTCGTGTCGTCTTCAACCGCGTCAAGAACACTTTGCAAAAAAGGTAGGCTACTACCCGTGGATAAATCCGGCAACGAAAAAGGAATTGAAAATTCGGAAGCCGAAGAAATCTCTTCGGACGATGATGATGATGAAGATGATGAGGATAATGGATCCATATGATGAAAATATGTTATTATTTGTGTTTGAATTGAGAAATATAGAGTAAAAATGGGGTTTGGTTGTGTTTTTTGTATTGTGAATTCGGTTCTATATATAGGAATTCAAAAAAAAAAAACTTTGGCCGACTTGTCACTTTTAGTCCCTGGCGCGTCTAACTTTACACCCCCAGTCCCCCAACGGTCACATGACCGTTTGAAAAAATTACAACTTCAGTCCCTGCCCCCAACCTCCTTCAACCTCCAGCGAGCTCCGATCTCGCCCCCCCCTTCTCGCTGCATCTCGCTCGAGTGGCGGCCGAGCCACTCTCAACCCTCCCATCTCCCTCCCATCTCCCTCTCAACCCTCTCCCCCACTCCCTCCACCCTAACCAAACACAAAATATATTTTAAAACTTTCAAATTACAATTACTTTAAATTCCAATTACTTTAACAGATTCCAATTCCTTCAAAAACATTCCGTGAACCAAACTGCCCCTAAGGATTAGATAATGATCACGTGCATGCAAATTCATATTTGGCTAAACTCGACCTCACCTATCGAAGATTTGTCTAAAAACACTATCCTTAACCATTCTATTTATATTCTTTTCTTGTAACAGTATTTTAGAGTAATGATAGATATGTCTAAGAAATATGTCTAAAGGTATGTCTAATTCATTCAATTTTTAACATATGAATTTTACATTTTCTCTTTCTTAATCTTTATCGTTAATTTTGTCACTTGTTACCTTTAAGCCTACATTTTAGACACATTAATTATTATTATCTTTTTTATCACTATTATTACATCATCTTACCTAAAAGTAAAAGGTCATAGCAACTTTTCAAAATAAAAATAAAAAATGATGCTGTAATAATATTACATATTGATTTAACTTTAGAGTTGACTTTCTTTTACTTCCATTTCACCAAACTCATTTCATCCACTCTTAATAATACAAATAATAATAAAAATTAGGTCAAGTTACTTTTGCAATCGATCAAGTATTTAAACACCTATTGACATGTAAAAAAGCTATTCTCCAAGTATACATTGGAGTTGCTTTAAGGCTTTTGTAATAGATCATAAGCTTTATGATATAGCACCATGCACGTTTGCAAAAGTATAAGTTAAGTTTCAAAATTAACCGCAATTTACAACATATATGGGTCATAGTAGTGTCATACATTTTAACAAAAAATAAACAATGTAAATTCAATTTTAGTTAGGTGTAATATCAAAGAGAAATGATATCCGTAACATTATACTCCGTATATCTATATTTTTTTGCAAAGTGAGTTTCGATTCAGACGTGTTGGAGGCAATTTTAACCAGATATTTCTGGACCTCCAACCCTTTCCTTATGGAAAATACCTTTGAGATGAGAACTACAAGGCTCGAACCAGAGACCTTGGGTAAACTCACGTCCGGGGTCCACATAATGGTTTTAGAAGATACTCCGTATAGAGTATTTATAATAACATGTATATGTTAAAAACTTACAATCTGTCATATAAGTGATATGTTATTGTAAATTAATTAAAAATTGTGATAAATTTTTCATTTTTCAATATTTAATCGAATAGCTACATAAATTCTATACAAGTATAAATAAAAAAGTATTTGCGTGTGTACTGTGTACTAAAAAAAGAGAGCTGGTGAACTTTTTGGAGTGGGCGACTGTGGACCGATCGAAGCTTCTGTTTAACGGGGTGTGTGAAGAAATACATCGGTGAATGAGATACAGCTGGAATTTGGGCATGCACATTTTTAGCTCAATTTTCGGTGTCTACCTTTTCTTTTCTTTTTTAATTTCTCTTGAAATGTTTCGGCGTCTACCTGGCAAGCTACGTTACTCCTCCTACCAACTGTTATCAAATAATAATAAAAAATAATAAAAGGAAAATGAAAAAAAATAAATATCAAGATTATAAGTTTATATCATTTTGAGATGTAACACAATTATGTTGCGTAAAATTTATATGTATGTATGTATATGTATTGAATTTAGAAACACGTAACAAATGCCACTCATGCCCAAATTTTGTTTTTTATTCATTTTGAAGACACATTCCGTCTAATAAGATACAGGTGTCACTTTTACCAAAAAGTAATCCCTACACAAAACATTTACATAAAAATATATGGCACAGGGTATCCCCACCAGAAAACAGGGTACCCCCACCAGGGTATTAGCGGCGACGTCGCCGCTAATGGTGGGGCCCCGACCTCACCAGGGTATTAGCGGCGACGTCGCCGCTAATGGTGGGGCCCCGACCTAATTTGTTACCATGCCTGACGACGCTTGTTCCCGAGGTGCCACGTAGCACGTATTAGCGGCGACGTCGCCGCTAATACTGGCTACGTGGCACCTCGGGAACAAGCGTCGTCAGGCACTGACGATGGCCGTCCCCGAGCGCCACGTGTCACGTATTAGCGGCGACGTCGCCGCTAATACGTGCTACGTGGCACCACACGTGGCACCTCGGCGAGGGCCACGTGTCACGTATTAGCGGCGACGTCGCCGCTAATACGTGACACGTGGCACTGGTGATTTTTGGAGGTTTGTGTATGATAATTCTATATATTTAGTACGAATGGTATGATTGTTGTTCTGAATATTCAAAACTTTCAACTTACTCTTAACATTTGAACTTATATTGGTACTAGAATTATCTATATTTTGTTTTCAAACTGCAGGCTACCATTCTTTCGCACAAGTATATAATAAGACAACTCGTTTTCAAAGCTGCTCGCACAGGTATATTTCGAACGATACATGCATAAGTATATTATGAATATAGATATATATATAGTATGTATATCATAAATAGTTAATGAAGTACATGTTTACTTGTTTACTTGAATTGTTTAAGATGGATAGTTTTGAAGATATTTGGGCAGACCCAGAAAACGTACGTATTGAAGTTCCCGATGATGAGTTTGAGTCACCTGATGTAGACGGTCAATTTGACTGCGAACCTGGAGACTTAGAAACCGAGGAGGTGTTCCCTTCCGTCGAAGAATTGACGGAGTGGGCAAAAAGAACAGCACTGGAGTTTGGTTATGTTCTAGTCACACGGCGGTCGAACAAAAACTCGTTAAAGGTGGTCAATAAGGTGACACTAATATGTCACCACGGTGGACCACGCGATAAAAGGTTAACTGGGCCACCCAAACGGTCCAACAAGATAGGGTGTCCCTTTACTTTGGAAGGCCGCCCCGGGTATGATGGTGGTTGGAGGGTAACTGTCAAGGACTGGAAACACAATCATGATCCAGCTACTGATCTGCACGGGAATGCATACGCGAGACGGATGACGGAGGAAGAAAAGCAATATGTGGGAAACCTATCGGATCGCGGTATGTTCCCACGCCAGATCCTGGTTAACCTGAAAAATGAATTTCCAGGAAACCTAACTCGAAGAGGAGACATTACCAACTTTCTGAAATCGAGACGGAGGGCGGGCCAAGCAGGACATACACCAATGCAGGTACAAACATCATATTAGTGATTACGTACTCCGTTGTTGGAAGTGACTTATTTACTATATCTTGTTCACATGTCGCAGGTTATGTTCTCACTGCTGCAAGAGAAAAACTATTTTTACCAGTTGACTACAAATAGTAAAAATGGACGGTTGGAAAACCTCTTTTTTATGCATCCAACATCAATGACCCTATGGCGCGCATTTCCCTGGGTTATTGAAATAGACTCCACGTACAAAACCAACGTGTACAACATGCCGTACAAAACCAACGTGTACAACATGCCGTCCCAATCCTATGGGGTCCAAAATTTATATGGCTGGGGGGAACCATCCCAATCATATGCGGTCCAATCTGAGCAGCCATATGCCAAGTCAAAGTCAGAGCCAGATTCAGAGGCAAAGTCAGACACCAGTTGGGTTGGGTATATTGCGGAACCGCTTAACGCCAGACTGTCCCGAAACATCGCATGGGTACTAGAAGAGCTGCCAACGTACATTCGACCTTACGTTGTCGGCGCACAGAATGTCAAAGGGGATGGTAGTTGTGGATTTCGAGCTACCGCGGTAGCTTTGGGGCTAGATGAGGATTACGGTTCGGAGTGGGTTCGTACGCAAATGCTAGAGGAGTTTGAATCTGACCGCGAAGGGTACATGCGAATGTATGGGCCCGAGGGCAAACGCATATTAGAGGCGTTGCAAACCTCTTATTATAAAAAATGGCGTCCCAAGGACCATTGGATGAGTAAAGTGTTTTTCCATATCCTCCTGGCCAATAAGCTAGGTATAATAATCAACTGCATCAGCTTACGTGACGCCCGAACAGTATTCCCGATGCATCATGGATTGGATCAATTAATGTTGGCTCAACCGATAACTATTGCTCTCGTAAATGAGGAGAGTCATTTTGTTGCAGTGGAATTAACAGGTGAGTACCCAATGGCTTACAAGAATCCAGAATGGTCATACTACGCAACCCCGCCTGCACGTGCGGTGGCATCAATGTACGCACATCGAGAACAAGCGTTTCAAGAATGGATGTATGCAAACTGCCCAAGAATACCACCTGGGCCTCCTATTGTTATAGATGATTAAATTCATTACAATAATAAATATTTTGTTTTATTTTTTGTTTTTATACATAAATATTTGTTTTCCAATAATATAAATTTTATCATTATTTATTATCTTATTTAACCGATATAAACTTTAATTAAAATAATACATAATCAAAATAAAGACATAATGTACATAATACATAGAAAACTTCAAAATAAAGAGGTTCATAAAAATTACAAACTAATCACTATCACTATCACTATCACTATCCAAGCGATGTGTGGGTAATGAGGCGGAACTAGACCCGGCCATGTCCCAAGGGCTCGGAGGGTTGAAGAATTGATCCACGTTAAACCACGGCTCCTGAGCTGGGGCCTCCAAAGGAGGGTCAACAATAGGCGGGAGGTCGACATTCAGTCCTCGTGTTCCTCTAACCAAACGCCCAACCCCGCGGGTATGTCCCGACCGGATCCCCAAAGCTTCCAAAAATGTCTGACTCGGCGGGGTGTTGGGCTGTTGGGAAAGTGCCTGGTGGGATTCAACAAGTCGGTCCTGTACCACATTAAATCATAAACAAATAAATAAGTTAGTTTTAATTAATAAAATTTACAAAAAATACAAACTTAAGTTAGTTACAAGAACTTACATAAATGGGAGGAACTCTTGCCTGCACCGTCCCATCGTGTAATGTGTGGGCCCGCAAAAAGAACTCAGGCGGGGGCTCCCGTTGCCCCTGATTACTACGCTGTATATACATTAATAAAAGTTATATATATGTATGTGTATCTCTCTCTCTATATATATATATATACATATTTATTAATAAACCGTAAAAATAATAACTTACAGCGTATTCATATTCACGCTGAGCATATGACTGGCGACCGTGAGTACTGACAAGATTATCTTGTCCATGCCTGTTACTCGCGTTTCTTTGGGCAACAAGCATCCGGTGCTCCCTGGTCCAGTAATGCAGTAGATCCCTCCAGACAGCTTGAGGCATTCCATGCGGCGGAACACCTTCGAATTCCCCTAGTCTATCTAACCCACCCCTGTCGCTAAACCATTTCCCCTTGAATTTTGATTTTTTATCCCTGTAGTTCTTTTGGGCATCTTGACGAATCATGTTTTCAATAGCGACCCGTAAGGGGTGACCGTCTTCGTTATTTAGATACGGGTCCAAGTAGAACCGTCTCTGCAATTTTGTAGTAATAGTCAGCATCTACCCTAATTTTTTAATGACGTATTTAAATTATAAAATAAATTGTTTTAAACCTGGAGCCAGGGAATAAGTCCATCCCTGATGTGTGCGGGCACCTGATCCCACGAGTCGTAAGTATGCGGGACGGTAGCGACATATGTCCCCAAATAGCTCTTGTACCATTTGGAGGTGTCACCGATAGTCTGCCACCTGCTATTGGTGGGGTCTAGTCTAAGAGTTATAAGTCGTCCAGTCTTCTGAAACTCCCGCTCTAGTTCCTTGTTAGCAGCGGCAGCTCTCCCTGAGCTATTCCCTGCAAAGCAAAAATATAGAATAAATATACACGTATGGCAGTTTCATTTTTATAATTAACAACTTGAATGGCAGTTTCTTTTTCAAATTTATTACCCGTTTTCATCCTATTTTTTAGATAATGAATGTGGATATATATGATTGGTTCTTACTTGGTTTGTATTTTAAATTTGTTTGTATTTGAAGACTACCCTATATATATATATATATATTACATACATGTATATATACTTACCCCCGCTACGCTTGCAGCCCCATTGAGGATTCCACCCCCAATTTGGAGGGTCATTGCCACCATCTCCGCCATGAACAGCAGCCATTTTAACCTACATAAGTTATATACAAGTAATAAATCAATATAAACAATTATCAAGGTTTAAAATGACGCAAATGAAATATATGCATATTTTTTACACAAATCTTATTTCCAACTTGTTATTCCTAAAATTACCACAATTTTCTAACAATAATATTTGCATTCATATTAACCTAATAACAACTACATTAACAATTACAATCATACCAAAAACTGTTTTCTAACATAATACTAAAAATCATATTAACAATAAACATAAAATTTCTAACATTCATATAATTTATAATTATGATAACATAACATTTTTAAAACTAATTACAACTATAATAACTTTTCACATAATATATTAACAATTATATTATCAATAATGATAAACTACCAATAATTCTTAAAAATCATATAATTTCTAAAAATCATATCATTTTTAACTATAATATCATAACATTTCTATCACTAATTTCTAACAATCATATTAACAAAATGGTTTTTCTAACATAATATTAACAATAATATTAAGAATCATCATAAACTACCAATAATTCATAACAATCAAATCCTACAAATTTCTTTAAATCAAACTAACAAACCTAAAATTTCTAAATAAAATTATATAACATTTTTATAACTAATAATAACATATATTAAAAATAATAACAACAATACAAAAATAAATGAGTCTTAGTAAACATACAAAGAAAACGTCGGAAAAGTGGGTCGCCGGAAATGTCGCCGCTAATGCTAGTCGCCGCTAATAATTCGTCTGAAATTTTGTCCGGCCGGAATTTCGCCTGAAAAGTCGCCGGATAAATAACCTCGCCGGATTTTCGTCGTGAGCAAAAGCGTGGGTGGCTGGATTGTTGATATTCAGAGGGTGAGGGGATTGAGGGCCAGAATATGGACAACAATGGTGGATTGCCGGAGGAATTTTTTTTTTTTTGAGGAATGGTTCGTTTCGACTGGGAAGAAGATTGATGGGGAAGAAGATGGGTCTGGGGGAGCAGCCGCGTTTTAAAGGAAATATGGCACACTATTAGCGGCGACGTCGCCGCTAATAGTGTGGGGTCCAGGGCATTAAACTGGCTTTGTAGTCAACAACGTCAGTTGGGCCCCGCACTATTAGCGGCGACGTCGCCGCTAATAGTGTGGGGTCCAGGGCATTAAACTGGCTTTGTAGTCAACAACGTCAGTTGGGCCCCGCACTATTAGCGGCGACGTCGCCGCTAATAGTGTGGGGTCCAGGGCCTTAAACAGAATTTGTATTCTGCAAGATGTCAGTGGGCCCCCCACTATTAGCGGCGACGTCGCCGCTAATAGTGATGGTGGGGATACCCTTTTTGCCCCGGTGGTGTTACGCGCCCCGAAATATATATACATATGATACAATCATAGAATGCATATAATTTTATGTATTATAAATTTGTTTTATATATGGTTCACCTCCTTTACTTAAATTTAAATAATCCATTTGATTTAAATGTATTTTGGCTAATTAAATGAATCATAATTATGATTTCAAATTTGTTATTCAGATTACATGGATTGGATTACAGATTATATATTTTTAAAATTTTAAAATTCATCCGATAAATCAAATACGAACTTATATCAAATTTGTTATTCAAACCCTAACAGTGACATCGAAATGTGAGCAGTATGCTAGAAGTTGAAACTCGCGCACTCATGCAGAACAAGAGTGATAACACGTATATTCACACGTTCAAGAAATAAATATCTGAAACCACAGGAATCAAGATCCGATTCCGGATCTCTAAGCCAACATAGCCTCTGTCAGTTCTCCTGACAGGGCCCCATTGATTTAGTGTTATATTTAACTAGTTATAGCTAATAAAATAAGAGAAGTCAAGTTAGATTATACGAGTAATTCGTTTAACATAATTTGAGAGTTTTATGATTGGTTTTACGTGTATTCTAGGTATTTTTTTTCTTAGCAATGCACGACTTTTTTTTCGTTTTTTTAATTATAGTCTATTGAAGTGTTGACACAAAAGTTTTTAATGTAAACAAATATGTATATATATTATTCTATAATTATTATAGTTTGAGTAAATTACATTTTTCGTCCCTGAAGTTGGCACGTTTTTCACTTTCAATCCCTGAAGTAAAAAAATATCAATTTGCATCCCTAAAGTTGGCAAAAATTTGCAATCGTGGTCCTTCCCATAGACGGCGTTGGTTTTTGGCCGTTAACGTACGCACGTGCTAAACACGTGAGGGCATTAATGTCTTTTCCTCTTTACACTTGAGGGACTGAAAATGCAAAACGTGACATGTTCAGGGACGAAAATTGCAAAAATAGAAATATTCATTTAACTCCAGCCACAACCATTGCTGGCCACCACCAAACAGCCCTATTCGCACCACCTGAAGCACAACACTGCCACCACCTATTCGCGGCAGCAGAAAAGTTGCCAAAAAACTGAAAATCACGATTTCTCTCTCGTTGCTTCGAATCGGAACACGAAACCAGTACCAAAATGTTCAGAATCTAATTCCGCACAAACTCTTGCCTATTTTTTTGTTCAAAAAGCTTCGCCGGAAAACTCAACAACTCGGCGGGAAAAAATTCACGATTTCTTGTCCGTTTCTTCGAATTAAAACTCCAAACCGGTACCAAAATACGTAAATTAAACTCCGCACAAACCCAAACCAACAAAAATCCGGTTTTTGCATCATTACTTAATATATTTTTATTTACAAAAGCATTAAAAGAGTAAATTTCAATTTTCGTCCCCCAAGTTGTCACGTTTTGCACTTTTCGTCCCTGTCAAGGAGTAAATGACGCTTATACCCTCACGTGTTGGTCACGTGGGTGAGTTAACGGAAAAATTTGGACGTCGTTAGCGCTAGGACCTTAATTGAAAAAATTAGCCAACTTTAGGGATGCAAATTGATATTTTTTTATTTCAGAGATTAAAAGTAAAAAACGTGCCAACATTAAGGACGAAAAAAGTAATTTACTCTAGTTTGTTACAGTGGCCGCCCGGAAGATTTAAGTGTCCCGGCCGAACAAAGACAAAAATTTCTCTAACTCTTAGCGAATTCAAACGTATAAACTAATTTTTTTATAAATAATAACTAACGTTAAAACAAAAAACTATATATTCTTTGTACTTAACAAAATCATAATATTATAAATATATACTATATTAGTAGTTAGTTAACTTATAATTCATGAAGCTTTCATAACATAAATAGGACAAGGTTTAATACAAAAGTAAAAGTTTGTTATGAAAAACTTGAGTTTGTTATGAAAAACTTTACTAAAATTGGTATATAGAAATAGACAAATATTAATGAAGATATTTAAACTTGATGGATATATAGATATAGATTTAATATCAAGATAGTGACATGATTAATGGGCTAATTCGTTTAGAAGATATTTATGGCATACCTGTATCAAATATTACAGTTAATACATTTTCGATCTTAAAATATATTAGAGCATGGGATATGGCTGGGATTTGGCGTAGGCGTTGAACTAAGCCCCATCCTCACCACCAAACGGTGCTGGTTCATGCTCAGGGTTTGAGGTATCTTCGTTGATGCTCAACGCTGCTATTTCATTTTTTAAATATTTATTTTTATGTTATATGTATATATGTGTGTGTATATTTGGAAGTAAATTTCTTAAGTCATAATAAAAGAAGAGAAAAGAAGGTAGCTCAGATCTGTTTTAATGAGAGCATGTTGAGAACGAAAAAGATAATCCTAGCTATTTTTGTTCTATATATTAGGCTGAGAGGAATGGGGCGGGTCATGGGGCAATCCACGCCTGGTTCGCCGGCTACCCCCCCCCCTGGCGATCCCTCTCCCGAGCGACTCACACGGTTTGCATCAAAAAGTTTGACCGGGCACGAAAATTCCAAAATACCCGTTGGTAAACGGCATCTTTTATTAAATATTTTTCTTTTCTTTTTACCATTTTTCATCTATATATATACCAATACATCTCACATTTTATTTCACACACTCTTTATCACTATATTTTATTTCACACACTCTTATTTTATCTAACTTTCATCTATATAAATATTGATGTGTAATTTCTAGTCTTAAATTTATAAACACGAAATACCTAGCTACCGACTACTACACACTTTCGGGCAGTGGACCCGTTCGTATGCAATATAGATTATTTGGTAAATCCGAGATCGAACACAAGGACTATCGTTACAGAAGTTGTTCAAATAATGCAATTCAAAATAAAAAGGGGTTTGTGACCGTATTGTCACGTTGCTTTTAAAAGTTAGTTAGCAGAATAGAAATCAAGTTAGTAATTCCGAGGAATTAATCGAAAAGAGTTTTTGTTTTAAACAGAAAGATTAAAGGTCATCTACCTCGAATCCACTCGACAATAGTTCGGGTTGCACTTTAATTAAGCTCAAATCCAATTAAGTTGATAATGATAATCGTGACCAAATAAAGACACAAACTGGTACCACCAACGTTTGTAAAATCATTTAAATCACCTAATTAATCAGTTCCTTTGTAAAAGCCCGTACCACCAATGCTTAAAACAATTTCCCTAACCAACTAGTTTATTTGATTACCGAATTAACAATTGCATCTATGTGAAGACAACGTGGTACCACCAACCGTTAATCAACGCGTTGACAAAATGATTCCTTTTATTAAAATGACATTCACTATCATACCATGAACTAGCGACAATCGATTAAAGATAAACAATTGAAATTATATATATATTCAACTAGTACCACTAACGAAAAACATATATATCACCAATATCAAAATAACAATTAATAAAGAATCAATTCATCAAGATCTCGACACAACGATAATTGAAATCAACTTTGAATTAATAAAATAGTGCAACCGTCACATAATGTCTCGTTTCATCTCGGTAGATGATGAAACGATTAGCTACTCATAATGAAAAGATAAAAACAATCAATAACAATTGAAATCATGTTGTACCGAATGAAGAAATCAATCCAATCGAGTGTTTTTATTGTAATTGAAATGATGAGATGAATCCAAACAAGATTAAGATCTTCCAAGATGTTCAAGTGGATGAAAAATGACTTTTGAAAACCCTAAAATCGGTTTGAGTGCCAAGATCCCCGTCCAAAGGAATGAAAGAAAGTATATATATGTGATCAGCATGTAACGGCCGTTACATTTTGTCATGGCCGTTACAAGGCTTCATCCCGTCTAATGCCCGTTAAGTATTTAACGCCCGTCAGCTTATTTCATGACACCATTAGTCCTTCAGGTCTTAACGGCCATTAATCTGACTAAAGGCAATTACAGTGGCTACAGTATGACGGCCATGACAGCCCCTAACGGCTGTTAGTAACTGACGATGGTTCTTTACTTGATCCTTTAACGGGAGTTAAGCATTTTAACGGGAGTTACGTTTCTTCCATCACGATTTCTTCACTTTAGCATCCTATTTTTCCACATTTTACATCCGGATCATTCACAAACTTCACTTAATCCTTCTTTAAGTCGTTTTTAGGCCATTTTTATCCGTCTCGTGTGCTATAACCTGAACCACTCATATATACCATAAAACATCGAAATAAAGGTACGAATGACTATAAAATATATCATAAATGGCCTAAAACAAAGTGGGAAATATGTATATATTGAGTCACATCAAATATTATCTTACAAATATGGATGATGATGTATTTGATTTACTTTCGACATCAAGTTCCGATTCTAGTTCAAACAGTTCGACGGATCTAGATGAGGCAATCGATAGTGCGGTTGCTATGACTATCGGTACGATGCTACAAGCCGCGGAGGAAGAGGAGGAAGAGAACGATGAAGGTAGGCCATTTTTTAGAAGGGCGGTTGTACAACGTCGTCGGGACGAGGCAAACGAGCGGTTGATGCGCTTTTACTTTAATGAGGACCCGATATATAGCGCGAGGGAATTTAGACGGCGTTATCGTATGAGTAGACGCCTATTTTTGAGGATTTCAAGTGATTTGGAAGAAGAGTACCGGTATTTTCAACAAAGAGTTGATTGTCGTGGGAGGTTAGGTTTCACCGCGATACAAAAGTGTACTTCTGCTCTTCGTCAGTTAGCATATGGCACAAGCGTTGACTCATTTGACGAGAACTTTGAGATGTCGGCTAAGACCTCACGTGAGTCGTTAGCACACTTTTGTAGAGGTAAACTTTTTATTACTCTTTAATAGTTTTAGTATATTTTTTAGCATAGTTTTAATATTTTTTGTTACAATACTTTATTTGTTAATATTTTTTAGCAATATAGTATATTAATTATTAATTTTACATTGCTAGTATAGGTATCGTAGAGATTTATGGGCCGACTTATTTACGAAGGCCGACTTGGACGGACCTTCAACGCATGTATGACGTGCATGAGCAGCTCCATGGTTTCCCGGGCATGATTGGTAGTATCGACTGCATGCACTGGCCGTGGGAGATGTGCCCGACCGCATGGCGAGGTACGCACACACGAGGAGATATTGGGAGACCGTCGTTGATTTTCAGGCTACGACGTCAGTTGACCTATCGTACTTTGGTACGCAAGGCTCCCACAACGACATCAATTTGTTCGACTCGTCTCCCATTTTAGAAGAAATGATATCCGGATTGACTCCCACAGGTTAATTTTACGCTTACTTGTTAATAACTTTTTTTTATTAATATAATCATTATATATTAATATAATAACTTTTGTAATATAATCACTTATATATTAATATATCTTTTTTGTAGGTGCTTTTTACGCACACGACAATTATTACAAAGCTGGATACTATTTGAGCGATGACATCTATCCGGAGTATGCCACGTTTGTCAAGACTTTTACCGACCCTGTGGACGAGAAAAGAAAGTCTTTTAAGAAAAGGCAATATTCGGCTCACAAGGATATCGAGAGAGCTTTCGGGGTTTTGAAAAAGCGTTGGAAAGTTATTAGCTTTCCAAGTCGATATTGGGACAAAGAGAGAATGCATGATGTGATATATGCTTGTATCATTATGCATAACATGATTTTGGAGGATGAGGACAAAGCTTACTGCCAAGACTATAACGAGCATGACCCGACTCTAGACCCGGATTATTGGAGGCAACAAACTCCCATGGAGCAAAGGATTGAGAATTCAAATGCCGTTAGAAGCCGGGAAACACACATCTTATTGGCGGACTTGGTAGACCATCTATGGGAGAACCATAGGCCAAGAGGACAAGAATACGTTCCGCCCGAATGTTGATTCTTACTTTAGTGACGACGACTAAAGTGTGTTTTGTATTTTTTTTTATTATGGTGTGTTTTTTATTTTTCTTTGTTTTTCTATTTGTATTTTCAATGGTGTGTTTTTTATTTTTCTTTGTATTTTTTTTGTATTTCTATTTGTATTTTTAATTTATGAAATATATTTTCTATTTATATTTTATTTTGTTATAATAAAATGTATTTTTAATAATAATCTAAACAAAGAAAAAAGAAAAATAAATCAATCATTACCCTACCCTACCATTCATTCAACTTCATTCCCACCTTTTTTCCTAGGCAAACCCTAGCAACCCAGGATGCCACATGGCGCGCTCTGGTGCAAGTAGCCCAACCCCCGGCAACTCCACTCCTCTTAGCCTTATCTTCAAGTACGTGTATCATTTTAACCTTTTTACCTTTTTAAAAGATGTGGATTACTCACAACGGAGGGTATAACATACGTTGTTTTAACCGGGTCCGCGTTAGAGAGCTCTCACCTCCAATCTCTTTACCAGTATAATACTCCGTAAAATAAAGTGATGGTCCTTTGAAATTTTGGCATAGGTGGCAGGTTATCCTGACATAGTAAATTTGAAATATAGGTTGTTCTTGTTCATTTAAGTATGGAAAATAATTAATCTTTTTAAACATTAACTTAAAAAATCTTTTAAAATAATATGAATGTGATAAGTTGATTCCATTTAATCTTTTTCTTAATTCTAACCCTTAATTTCTACATGTCATTATCCTATTAATTAGGAGGTTTTTCAAGCTTATTAATTAGGAGAATTAATCATTCCCCTTTAATTATTATTTCAAAGTAGTATATATCTTTAAGCTTTTGTTAAAAGAATAGCGCGCAGTTTATAAAATAATTGTAAGATTTCTAAAAGTAAAAAATATAAAATGTAAAATGTGGTGTTTAATATCTCTATACTAAATAAAAGAAGATTGTTGTGACATCACTATTCTATATAAATAGCTTATTTGGCATCTTCAAATTCATTCTTAAAAGTTTTTTTGTTTTTTATTTTATTTACTTATGATGTCATAAACACTTTCCATTTTAAAATTTATTGCATTTTTATTTTTGTTTTCTATGATGTTATTTTTTTAAAAAAAATATTTTTATTTTCTTTTAAAAACTCTAATAATTTATACATAGTTTTTTTAAGTTCAATCATCTAAATAATTTTGTCATAACAGATTTTTAAATTATTCACATATTATGGGGTAAGCTATATTTAAGATATACTATTTCGAGGTTATAAGTATTGTTGGACTGCCGCAACTTCAGTGGCAGAAATACGTTTTTGTAAAAAGTTTATTAATATGCCCGGGTTGAACCCGAGTTAATTAACTAGTTCATCCATAAAAAACAACTTAAAACCCATAAAATAGGATTAGGATTCCCTAAAGTTGATCCAACAACTGTAGGACCAAGTTGTACCGAATAACACACAAGTAATAATATCAACATTCCCTAGTCTAAACTGTCACGTAACACGGATGCTTTCACTAAACTAAAACGAGAATTCGAAACAAAAGTCTTCATTATTAACAAGTACATAGTTGGTATGACATGTATCTTTAAAATCAATTAACTAAATCTTTTCCTTTAATTCTATAATATAATTGTAGTCAACCTTTTGACGTTTGATAATTAAACAAGTTTATCTTATAATATTTTATTATATTTTCGGAACAAATCATGTTGACCTTAATTCACCTCTATGATTTTTTTTTCAGCATTATTTCTTTCCAATTGCAAAAAAATTAGATGAATATTAACAACACATAAAAAATAATCTTCAAGGAAAGTGAATTTTTTTGAAACTATGAAATACTACTTGAATGACAACTATGGGATGAACATTTTCACTTAACGCATTAGCATTTTGATGACTTGAAAGTCGAAATCAGATTTGAAGTTCACTAGTATGTTTATCTTACGTTTCTCCTTTATTTCTAACTAGTGGGTTTATAAGTCCGCGTTGCGGGTTCAATTATCGTGTTTACATGCACAATTACGTTCAAATGTTTGTGATATAAAATAAAAAACCAAGCAGGCTGACCGACAACTAAAAACATAAAAAAAGATATAAATACATATGTCTACGTTTGTTATATCAAACAAAATAAATATGATAAACCTGCTTAAAAGGTTGCATATTAAACACATATGTTTTACTTAATTTAAAAAAAAAAACCCAGACTGACAGGCAGCTGCGCAAGAAAAACCAAAAAAGGTTGCGACGTGGTAAAATCCGAAAGGTAATACGGGGAGAGACGTAAAAAATGAAATGTAAAAAAAAACCCATAAAAAAGCAATAAAATAACCCTGCTTAAAATTTTGTCATATTAAATACATAAATTTATTTTTTAAAAGAATCTAAAAAACAAAACAAATAAAACCATTATAAAAAATATGGATGAGCCAAATCAAAAATAAAGATAGACGAAATCTAAAAAAACCTTAAATAAAAACAATATGATAAACCGCTAAAAAGTTTGACATATTAAATAATATATTTATAAACAAGCTAGCTGACAGCTGCACAGCTACCTGCCAGCCTGCTTCACTATTTATCATGCCATTCCTCCTAATAGAGGTATATAATTTTCTAGGGATGTTGAAAATAATCAAACCCAAATAACCCACCCAAGCCGAATGGGTTTGGGTGAAACGGGTTGGGTTATTCGGTTTACGGGTCGTTGTTTGGGTTGACCCGAATAACCCAAAGCTTAATCGGTTTGGGTTACGGGTGAAAATTTTACAATTTGGGTCAACCTGAATAACCCGAATAAGATGTTTATCTGTTTTATATATACTAACATAACACGTCAAATTTATTTAAAGTATATATTATTTGAATATTAAATTTTCATTATAGAAATTAAAAGCGTACAAGGTTAAATAATAATGAATGTTTAAAAATACATAAATATATCAAATGATAAAAACATGAATTTATATATTGTCAAAAATAATATATTTAATATCAATAGTTTTCATTATTTTTATATGGTTTGTAATTTATTTGTTTTGTCTATAACTTTTCTTGTGATAATATAATCATCTTTTTATGGAAGAATTCAAAAAACGCATAATTAAAAGTGTTTCAACACTTTTGGATACATGAATATCACTTTTATTCAAGTTTTTGAAATTGAAATTATATTGTTGCAATGTTGCGTAACCAACAAAATCTTCTAAATTGCACGTAAATTAAATCACATTTTATTTTGGTCACCCAAAACCCGGCCCAAATAAGCCGAACCCAAATAACCCAAATCTTATTCGGTTTGGGTTACGGGTTAGTTTATAATTCCTCAAAACCCAAATAACCCGAACTGAATAACCCGAAACCCAAATAATCCGACCCATCAACACCCGTATAATTTTCTATTTCTATGGCCTAGTGATCTTTACACAGAACAAATTATTGCTCTACGGAAGTTAAAGTAAATAGACTATAATGGCCTCATCTAATTTTCTTTGATATTTGACATTTCCTTTATCACCGACAAAATCCAATGCCCAAAAAGCATTAGCCTAGATAATAATGGCATAATGTCCATTATCGGAGGTCTCCGGCGTCATATTCGGAAAACTTTACCAGTTACCAACCCAGCGTCCATTAAACAAATTCGGTTAAGTTTATCCAACCCACAAAAGTGTATTAATAAAAACTAAAATCGTATCCAAAAGATCCGCACAAGGTAGACCAGTTTTTGCGTGGTGGTCGGTATTGATGATTCAAAAATGAGTGAGAATCAATAATTTTTTTATTAAATAATATTTCTTAAATGCTTTGGTTCTTCATTTATAATAATAATCCGCCCCTCCCCCCATACTAAACCTGGATCAAAACCGAACCGAGATTGCATTATCCGGTTTACATCCTCAATTCATCTATCTTTCGGTTTCCGGATCGATCCAAGCCACAACCAGCTGACCCAGTTTTTGGCTCATGATCACTTCACTCCTAATCACATGTTACTGTACAACTTTACACATTTATCGTCATGTAAGGCTCCAACGGATTGTGCTAGTCACAATTTAGACGGTTGGTTGGCAAAGTTTTTACTGACCCACAAGTCTCTAGAACATAAGGCTATCCGGAGTGGTATTGCCGGGGGTTGGGCTACTTTCACCACGTCGCGCCATGTGGCATCCTGGGTTGCTGGGGGTTGCCTGGGAAAAAGAGGGAGTGGAGTTGCCTGGAAGGTGGGGTAGGGTAATGATTGATTTTTATATTTATTTATTTTTGTGTTTGACTTGTAAATAAAAAATAATTTTACACTTTTGGTACCTAAATTTTAATATAAGTTATATTTTAGCCAAACTAAATAAAATTACATTAAGATTAAAACATTACAAAGTTTTAAAAAATTAAAAACAAGTTACACTAAAACAAGTTACACTAATTAAAAACATGAAACGAGCAACACTAAAACATAAAAAAACTACATATATCCATATTTTTCACGGATATCTTGTTGCGCCTTCATCATGATCGAGCGATTGGGTTCTTCAAGATGACTATAGTCGTTAGTCAACATTTGTAACTCGGCGAGCTTAATCTCACTTTCCTTCGCCTTCATCCTTATCTTACTCAACTCGAACAATCTACCTTACCCATACCAACACGCTCCTTGTTATGTCCATCAAACCCTCCAATTTGACCGTTAAATTGTCAAAAGTCTCTTGATACCTAGCCTTCCCCTTCCCTTTTCCTCCCGAACCCGATGAACCCGCTTGCGCGGCTTTCCTAGCCGCGTCTCTACCACCAACCCTTTCTTCAAACACCGGCTCATCATCATCCAAGTAATTTAGGTCGATATTAACACGAGCATCCGAACCTATATATAAAGTATAAATTGTTACAAAAACTATATATATATATATATATTAATCAACTACGAAAACTATATATATATATATATTAATAATAATATATATATATATTAAGTCTAACTACGAAAACTATATATATATATATATATTTAAGTCTAACTACGAAAACTATATAAACTATATATATATATAAACCTTGACTAGACGGGTCGACATCCGACGATGTTTTCGATCTTTTGTGTAACACCTGACATTTTAAAAATACGGGTTTTCAAAAACTTTAACCTAACGGTGTCAAATTGCGGAAGAAAAGACTTTAAAAGTCAAAACCGATAAAAACTGTTCGGTTTCTACGTTTAGTTGGTGTTACATGCAATACCATCAAATAGTTTAAAATGAAAACCTAACGGTTGCCCAATCACAAAACAACCGTTCAACAATACTACATAAATTCGACATCAAGTACGAAATGTAAATAAATGTCTAAAGAGACAATCGTCTATGGGTAGCTAAGTTCTCCTGCATGCATCTACCCAACTCTCACTCTTCCTGCATCAACTAGTCTTTCAAGCTAAACCTGAGGGAACAACCACATTTAAGAAACAAGTGTTAGCTAACGAATTAGCTAAGTAAGATAACACTATGTTATTAAAGCATTTGTCCAATTAAAACAATCTTCATTATTAGACAAGTTTATTCAGGCACAACACACAACACACATCACACGTTCACACATAACTGCATATCAACATCATATCAATTAGGGTGAATCCCCTACATGTGCCTATCCTTCATTTTATTCACACATTATCACACATATCTTCGTTAACTGCATATAAGTGTAACATAAGTCACACCCGACTAGATGCTTCACCAAAAGGCGAGTCATACTTCGTCGTTAAGGAATGGCAAGCCAATCCAAGAGTAATCCGTATGTGGAGGTTGGTCAAACCCCTCGTATTACTCGCCCTGCATTATAATGACCATGTTGCAAGGAGCCACCCAAGCAACAACTACGTCAACGCACTCGTCCGATTAAGACTTGTACGGGTTAAGCTTAACACTTTCCCTGCATTATATTTACGAGCTCGGTTTCACACATATGGTTTAGGTAACACACATTCCTAAACCGTCACACACATATAGTCTAGGTAACACACATTCCTAGACATTCACACACTTTATCTTCATTACATTTGGATCCTTAAACGTGCAAGTGACATGTCAACCTAATAAGTCTAGTGAGCTAGGTGTACAAGCCATGTAAGCATGCATATATCACACATCAACTTCATTTCTACGTTTCATGCATAATGAGATACTTCGTAACACTACATAAACTGCATAACAATACACTACATTAAGCAATACTTCATTTCACTACATTAGGGACTGCATTTCAGGTCTCATGGTCAACTACATAACCCATAATACCTCCCGTGTAATCCCATATGTCCACATGCAATATAAAGATACCAAATGGAAGTATTTATGACATGAAACCAGCTTTTCGTTGAATCCCCCAGCGTGTCAAAGTAGTGTATCTTACTTCGGCGTAGTTCACAACAATCAACAACTAGTCACTGTGTAAAGAAACTATGCTCGTCTACCTATAATTAGTAAACGATCATTAGACAACTACATACTCACGTCATTAAGGTCAATAACTAGACCCACACACATTAACGACTCACTTTAGTTCCAGGTCTAATCTACATGTCAAACGTCGTTACGGTTCAAAAGTATACATTTTCTGAAAACAGTTGAGTTGCCCCGCAACATAGAGTTGCGCCGCAACTCACACCTATCGTTGCGCCGCAACTTATCTTTCTGGAAACCAGTTGCGCCGCAACTGGCCCCGATTCTGCACAAGTCTGATCGATTTCACCCTAAACTAGGTCCAAATGACTCTACATCAATTACATGACTTTCACACATCAAAATCCTTCATATTCAAATCATTATAAAGCATTTCAACCATTAATTACACCATATATGACTTTAATCCATCAAAACCACCATTAATCTTCGTTAAACGATTCCCCCAAAATCCAATAATAATCCTAATGACTCATAATATCAAAAGGACCTGAAAACAATGAAATTATACCTGCTCTACCTGTAGATATCAAATAGGGTGCAAAACTCTTGACAATACACACTCGAATCACACGTAAGGAAGCTTTTCGGCTTGCAATTTGATGGAGGAACTATGTGGGGCGGTTAGGGCTTGTTTAGGAGGAAGGAAATCTGCAACTAATGACCTAATGACACTCCCTAAACTCCTTAACCCGTTTTTGACTTTGCTCCTATGCCAAAACTAGTCCCTAAGCTTCCTAATCCTTCATTACTAGTCAAAAACTACCATATGGACCATATATAACATGATTACTTCTTTAAATACCACTACATAGGCATTTAGCTATATTTTACACACATATATACTTCATTATAAGTTTAGGCTTTCAAGCCTCACACATAACACACAATAACTACATATAAGCATTAAATCTAAAATAGACTTAACGACACCCTATGTTGACTTAACGACATTAGTCAACCGTTTAAAATAGACTTAACGACACCCTATGTTGACTTAACGACATTAGTCAACCGTTAAATAAAAGTTTAGGATGTTACAATTACCTCCCCCTTAAGAGGATTCCGTCCCCGGAATCTCATCAGAAAGGAATAACTCCGGATACTTCTCCTTCATTACTGCTTCGGTTTCCCACGTTAAACTTTCTCCATGATTATGCTTCCACTTTATCAACACAAGGTCAATCACTTTTCGGCGTAACTTCTTTTGCTTCCTTCCAAGTATCGCTACCGGTTCATCTACTATTCTCTTCATTGGGTCAATACTCACATCTTCAATAGGAATCACACTTGACTCCTCAGCTAAGCATTTCCTCAAGTAGGATACATGGAAGGTGTTGTGAATTCCATCCAATTCTGGAGGTAATTCCAACTGATATGCTACATCCTTTATGCGTTTCAAGATTTTAAAAGGTCCAATGAAACGTGGACTCAACTTTCCCTTCTTTCCAAATCTTATAACTCCTTTCCATGGTGACACTTTCAGCATCACTAAATCACCAACATTAAACTCAATCGGTCTCCTTTTCTTATCTACATAAGTTTTCTGTCTTTCTCTTGCCACACGTAAAGCTTCTTTAGCTACATTAACTTTCTCCGCTGAGATCTCTATAATTTCAGGACCTGTGATTTGCTTTTCACCGGGCTCCATCCAACAACTTGGAGTCCTACATCTCCTACCATAGAGCATCTCAAATGGTGGCATTCCAATACTTGCATGGTGACTATTGTTGTAAGCAAACTCAATCAACCTCAAATGATCATCCCATGCTCCACCATACTCTAGTACACACGTCCTCAACATATCCTCTAGAGTTTGAATAGTTCTCTCACTTTGCCCATCGGTTTGAGGATGATAGGCGGTACTCAAATTTATTCTACTACCCAACTCCCGTTGAAGACCCTTCCAAAAGTTTGACACAAATCTCGAGTCTTGGTCCGAAACAATAGATAAAGGAACTCCATGTTTTGAGACTACTTCATCAATGTATATCTTTGCCATCTTCGTTAGAGGCACATCTTGTCGAGTAGCTAGAAAATGAGCACTCTTCGTCAATCTATCTACAATCACCCATATCATATCATTCCCTTTTGGCGTTTTAGGTAGCTTCATTACAAAGTCCATGGTAATATGATCCCATTTCTACTCGGGAATGTCTAATTGATGCAACAAACCATACGGCTTTTGATGGTCCGTTTTCACACGTGCACACGTCAAACACTTTGCTACAAAATGAGCTACTTCTCCTTTAATATCCGGCCACCAATAAATCAGCTTCAAATCTGCATACATTTTGGTGACACCGGGATGAACCGAATATCTACTTCTATGGGCTTCCTCAAGGATCAATTCTCGATTACCACCAAGCAATGGCACCCAAATTCGACCCTTGTATGTTTTGAACCCACGACTATTAGTCTCCATCACAAGAGGTTTCTTCTTTCCAATGCTTTCTTTGTCAATGTTATCCTTCATTAATTCCCTCGCTTGTGCTTCTTTAATTCGATCAAGTAGCCCCGACTTGGCTTAAACTTGCATGCTCATCAACTTACAAGAAGAACTTTGCACCTTCCTACTTAGTGCATCCGCCACTACATTGGCTTTACCCGGGTGGTATTTGATTTCACAATCATAATCCTTAAGTAATTCCATCCACCTCCTTTGTCTCACGTTCATCTCCTTTTGATTAAAGACATACTGCAAACTTTTATGATCGGTAAACAAAGTGCATTTTGTACCATAAAGGTAATGTCTCCACAATTTCAATGCAAATACAACTGCTGCCAACTCAAGATCATGGGTAGGGTAATTCTTCTCATGTGGCTTCAACTGGCGTGAAGCATAGGCGATCACCTTGTCCCTCTGCATCAGTACACAACCCAAACCCGTAATAGATGCATCACTGTACACAACCAAATCATCGGTACCTTCAGGCAAGGCAAGTATAGGAGCTTCACACAACTTCTTTTTCAATGTTTGAAATGCATTATCCTGCTTATCGGTCCACTCAAACTTTACTCCCTTCTTCGTTAGTTCAGTCATAGGCTTGGCTATTCGGGAGAAATCCTGAATGAATCTTCTATAATATCCAACCAAACCAAGAAAACTTTTAATCTCAGTAGGAGTCTTTGGCTGCTCCCACTTTGAAACAACTTCAATCTTTGAAGGATCTACTTTAATACCTTCTGATGAAATGACATGACCAAGAACTCATAATGACCATATCTAGTCCGGAAAGATGTCTTTGCTACATCCTCCTTCTTAACCTTCAATTGATGATAACCGGACCGCAAATCTATCTTTGAAAAATATGAAGCACCATGAAGTTGATCAAAGAGATCATCAATTCGTGGGAGAGGATATTTATTCTTAACCGTTCGCTTATTCAGCTCACGGTAGTCTATGCACATGCGCATAGATCCATCCTTCTTTTTACCCAAGGCGAGGAACTAGGTTGTATGAACCCTTTGTCAAGTAATTCCTGAAGTTGAGCCATTAACTCCTTCATTTCTGTAGGAGCTAATCGGTAAGGTGATTTAGCAACGGGTGTAGCACCGGGAATAAGATCTATCTGAAAAGTAACTTCACGATCGGGAGGAATACCGGGAAGATCATTGGGAAACACATCGGGAAAATCGGATAATACATCAACACTAGCAATAGAAGGTTTCTCTTTTCTTACATCAATAACATAGGCCAAGAAATGACTCTTATTCTTCCTTATACATTTAATAGCCTTCATCATACTAATGATCTTTACCCCCCCTCTCTTCTTATCTCCATAAACCGTTACCACTTTACCATCGGGTGTAGAAAACCGAATAATCTTTTGTGAACACAAAATATTAGCTTCATTCTGAGACAACCAATCCATACCTATCACTACATCAAACCGGCTAAGGTAGTAGGCAATAACTGGACCGGAAACAAACGACCTTCAATCTCAATGTCACAATCATCATATCCCACACGTATATCACTAACCGTACCATTAGTAATCTCTACCTCTATCGAGCAATCTAAAGGGGTAGTGACTCTTTCTAGCTTAGGAGCAAATAAAGTAGACACAAACGACCTATTTGCACCCGAATCAAATAAAACAGAGACAGGTTTTGAATTAACAAGGAAAGTACCACTTACCACCTCGTCGTTGTTCTTAGCATCATCAACAGTCATCTGCAAGGCTCGCACTTTCGTAGCTGAAGTGGCTGCTTTCTTCCCGTCATTCTTCATTTGTGGGCAATCGGCAATGAGATGACCCGTTTCTTGACACTTGTAACAGCGAGTCTTATCCCTACATTCTGTTGCAAGATGTCCCGACTTCCCACACTTATGACACCTTCTTGTCTTGTCGGAACATTGACCTTCATGAACAGTCTTGCAAAAAGTACACCAAGACCCAATCTTCTTTTTATCTTTATCACCACTTGAGCTAGAATTCCCACGGAACTTCTTATTATTATTATTGTTGTTAGATGACCAATTTGACCTTCTTTTGAACCCTGCTTTCTTGTCATCAACTTTCTCCACAACTTTCTCGCTTTTGAAGTCATCATCCAACCTCTTTGACTCCTTAATAGCCGCCGACAAAGTCACATGTTGTCTACATAATCCACGATAACTAGCGGGGAGACCATCACAATAAGCCTCAATTTGGTCCTCCTGCCTTCGAACCAAGTGTCCAACAAACTTCAATTTCTACATAAATGAATGTGCATATTCAGAAATTGCACCGGGTTTCGCAACCAACGATCTAAACTCCTTTTCAATCAATTTTAACTCACGAGTTCCCACATACTCCTCTAGAAACTTCTCCTTAAATGTTCCCCAAGGCATAACTGCAAGTACCTCAGGAGCCATAGAAACTGTAGTAGCCCTCCACCAATTACGGGCATTCTTCTTCAACATCCTACTTGCACACAAAACCTTCATATCATCGGGACAATAGCATGAAGCAAATACTACTTCAATGTCCTCAATCCACTCCATGGCACCCACTGCATTTTGGGTACCATCAAACTCCTTGGCACCACATTTCTGAAAGCTCTCATATTTGAAGTTATTAACACGAGGTGCATTAACAACTCCAAGTCCTCCACCATTAACTCCATTAACACCCACGGCTGCTATGGATGGTTCACCACTTTGGGAGGGATTAGAGTAATTCCCTTCCGAACGCTCACCCCTTTGTTCACTCCCATTCCTTTCAGCACCTCTCTCTGCCCTAAACTGTGCTAACTCCTCTTCATTTCTCATTAGAAGAGCTCGAATAGCTCTCAACTCCTCATGTAATTCTGCTTGATTGGGAACTTGTTCAATCACCGGGTTTGCCATATCAATTTCCGACCTTGTGGGCTGTGCACCCGGGAGTGGCCTTCGCGGAGGCCTTTGGTTAACTCCATCTCCAGCCCCATTCCCATTAGGAGGAACACCACCACCATTTCCTCCTCCTCTCTGGCTACTAGCTCTAGTGTTTGCCATTAACTCTACAAGGCAACGACGATGGTTAGCAAGAGTTAAAGAGTGACTACATATGTTAAGGCCATGCTACATATAACTACATTTTCACACACAATTAACAAGCCTTAAATCACACTCTCCCTCACTCCCCAACCCGTCTTAAAGCATTTCACTTCATTGGCTAGGCATCCTACTTAAGCCTAACCTATCCTACATCGGTTTAAGTCCAAAATCCTATGGTCAAAGTCGAATCTTGGTTCACTTAAACCTGTCTCTGATACCAACTTGTAACACCCGACATTTTAAAAATATGGGTTTTCAAAAACTTTCACCTAACGGTGTCAAATTGCGGAAGAAAAGACTTTAAAAGTCAAAACCGATAAAAACTGTTCGATTTCTACGTTTAGTTGGTGTTACATGCAATACCATCAAATAGTTTAAAATGAAAACCCAACGGTTGCCCAATCACAAAACAACCGTTCAACAATACTACATAAATTCGACATCAAGTACGAAATGTAAATAAATGTCTAAAGAGACAATCGTCTATGGGTAGCTAAGTTCTCCTGCATGCATCTACCCAACTCTCACTCTTCCTGCATCAACTAGTCTTTCAAGCTAAACCTGAGGGAACAACCACATTTAAGAAACAAGTGTTAGCTAACGAATTAGCTAAGTAAGATAACACTATGTTATTAAAGCATTTGTCCAATTAAAACAATCTTCATTATTAGACAAGTTTATTCAGGCACAACACACATCACACGTTCACACATAACTGCATATCAACATCATATCAATTAGGGTGAATCCCCTACATGTGCCTATCCTTCATTTTATTCACACATTATCACACATATCTTCGTTAACTGCATATAAGTGTAACATAAGTCACACCCAACTAGATGCTTCACCAAAAGGCGAGTCATACTTCGTCGTTAAGGAATGACAAGCCAATCCAAGAGTAATCCGTATGTGGAGGTTGGTCAAACCCCTCGTATTACTCGCCCTGCATTATAATGACCATGTTGCAAGGAGCCACCCAAGCAATATGTCCTTTCCTTTTGAAAATTGGCTACAAAAAAGCAAAAAATAAAATAAAAAAAGGGCCGAAACCCAAAAAAAAAAATAAAAAAAATACGAATTTAAAAATTACAAAAAAGTGGCCGAATTTTAATACCTTCACGTGGGTCTTCGGTAACCTCAAGCCAAGCTTTACATAGATTCATTTCCTCGGTCGGTGACCACGGAATAGCCTGTGTTCTCGTTCGTGGTTCATCGGACGCCTTCTTTTTGTGTGGACGCCTTTTTCGCGGGTTTCTTGAACCGCCCTCGCCGGCTTCAAGTTGAACTCGATATCGGGAGAACGTGGTGGGGTTGGAGCAAGTTGTTGACGATCAAAGTGTTTTTGTGGCGTATCTTGAATGCCACGAAAACCGAAGTTGTCTTGTGGCGTGTTCCAATTACCAAAACCCATTTGTGGCATAGGTTGTGGCATAGGTTGACTAGGTGATTGAAGATTAACGTTCATTTGTCGAATTAGGTGGATGAAAGCCGCGTTGTTTAGTAAGTTTGGATTGTTAAAGTCGATAAACGGACGTTGTTGATTATTTGGGTTGGTGTTGGAATTATTTTGATTGTTGTTGGGATTGTTTTGATTATTGTTGGGATTCATTTTTAGTTGATATAAAGTGTGTGAATAAGTTTTTTGAGGTAAGAATTTGAAGTTAAAGTGTTAAAATGGAGTGAAAAGGGTGTGTTTTATATATATGTAAAAGTAAAAGGTAAAAAAAAAAAAAATAATTCAAACTAGCCGTTTGAATTTTACAACGGTAGAAAAACATGAAAGTTTGAGCCGGTCAACAATTTTTCAAGCAAACCGTGGGGATCGCTTGGATGGTGGATCGCCGGGCCGGGCCGGTGTTCACGGCGATCCAGGGGCGAAAGTCAGTGGGTTGCTACCTAAGTTTGCTCCACTCCGTTAGCCTAAGATGAATAGCATTTACATAACCATGTTATCTTTTTTAAAAGACATGTTATATTTTAACATATTAAAAGTTTGATTTGAAACCGAATTTTTTTATTTAGCGGATCACAATAATTTAAAATTGTTAAGCTAATGCATTTTGATCTTAAAACTACATGTAACATAATCACTTTAAGTGTCTTTATTTATTGTACTTTGTACAAATCTTTATCATTACACAACACATGTCGATCATGATTATTGTTGGATGTTCAACTATTATGATTCTAATATTTGATTTTTTTAATGTGACATGACATTTCTTATTTGATTTCTAGAGAATGTGTCCTGTTTAACAATTGGCATATTCTCATCTAGTGTACCCTGTTTGCATTGAATTTTTAGTAGAAAAATTAAGTATACGCTGCCTAGCTAACCGGTTTTCATGTGTTCAGTTTTATGGACTACCTTAACCATTAATTTCAAAGTATTTACCCAAAATATATTTCAAATTTAGGTCTCTAATGTTCTAATTATGCATCACGAAATCTTTTCCGAATTTGATATACCAATAAGTTATGGTGAAGTCAAACCCAATTTGTTGAGCTAACAAGATAAGCATGAATTACAAAAGTTGTTTTCACTAATTTTATTTTGAGTATATGACTAATCTTTTCCCAATTTGTTTTCACTAATTTGCTGATGATCAATTGATCATAGTAACAGTTCTAATGTTTTCCATTCGATTGTTTCTATTTTGTTGTTATGGATATCCGATAAAATAGGAAGCTACATATACTTTCGCAACGTTGGCTTTGTAGACACTTAAACCAAATAAAGGACTCTTCCCAAGTAGTATCAAGTGAGATCCTCTCCAAAGTAAACATCGTTGACAAGAAAATAAATGTAAATCTATGTGGAAAACGTACATTTGTTCACTCAAACAAATATTATGTTTTTCTTCTTCTATAAATTATTAATTTAGTTACCAGATAATATGTGGAGAGCATATAATATTATATATTTTAACTTTTACGTATATGAGAATTAAAATCGAACGTCAATATCTGTTGAACAAGTTGATATCTAATGCGAGTCGTTTTCACATAAAGCAGCTGTACCCTTCTTGTGTTAAGGGTCCTAATGCATCACGCATACTATTTTGACTTTCACACTATTTGTTTTGGAAATATAGCTTCTTTTCTTCTTAATATAATTTGCATAAACTTGTATATCTCTATTTATATGCACTTATCTTTAACCCCTTATAAAGAGATTTGATTAAGACTTTAAACATATTTTTTGTTCCCAAAATGCCCCTTTCAGCATATTTATGGTTCCCAAAATGCCCCTCCACACACTACAACACTATTTAGTGTATGTATAAATATTATATTGGTTTGTTTTTTGCTTTATTATATTAGTACACTATTTTTGTTATCAATTTGTAATTGATTCTAATTTAATTAACATTGATCTTTCTATATGGTTTTAAAACAATCGACAGAATCTCATAATCTATATTTTTGACACACTCTGTAACCAATGTATTCATCCAAAAAAGTAGTTATAAAATTCCGCCGCAACGCGCGGGTACTATGCTCGTATTATGTATATATATACATCGAGACTACTCCTTGAAGGTACTTTATATTTAACATTACAATTAAAAAGGGATCAGGCCATTGAAAAGAAAAAAAAAAACTTTGTACATCCCAAACATAGATCATACTCATAGATGGTGTCAGGTAATAAAGAACACGGTTTGTGGTAAGTTATCCACAAGCTAAAAGCTTTTTAACAAGCCGTTCAACAAAAAAAAAAAAAAACTTTTTAACAACATTTAATTTATTTGAATTTCATAAAGTTGTTTGAGAGTTAGGCAAGAGGACTAGAATTAGCTTAGTGGTTTTGAGGGTTAGGTGAGAGGACTAGAATTAGTTTAATTACGCGGTCTAAGTTACTTTGTTTCATAGGTTGTTTAGCACCCGTTCTCTTTCTTTGGCCTATCGGGCCCTAGAAATTCTTAGTTAATTCTTTTTTATAGGTATGTTTGCATGGTTGTTTCCATATCACATGTTGGGTTCTAGCAGGAGGCCTTGTGTATTATGTTTTTACACTTTTATGTTGTTTAATATGTTCAATATATTTGCTATTGTATATGTATTGTCGATCCTGCGCTAAAATATGCTAGGTCGCATGTTTGCTACTCTTCCCTACTCTTTATGTGGTTGGGTGATACTCAGCAAAAATGTATATCTCCTTATGCTCTTTCTCGGCCGACAGGTATGATAACTAAACTCTTTACATTCTCCGACTTTTACCCCTTTGTGGCCGGAGGTCCTTTTGGAAGCAGTATCTCTACCTTTGGGTAGAGGTAAGACTGTCTACAGCTCACTTCCCATACCCCGCTCAGGGATTGAGTCTTGTTGTTGTTGTTGTTGTGTTAATTTATTTGAATTTCATCTACTCTAAAATCAATATATAGTAATTTTTATTTTCCGAGCGCAAAATCTGAAGACCATATATATGAGGAAGCCCACCACAAATGAATAAAAATCTTATGGCTTTCATGAAACCATAATTTTTTATTTTTTTTTATCATATGTTAAATTTGAGATCATAAACTTTTCTATTATTGAATTCAGGAAAATGTTAGATAAACAAATTGTACTATCCATATCAAAAACCCACATTTTAAATTTATACTTTTTATAATAATTATATAACTATACCTTAATGACTATATTTAACAAAATCTTATTAAATAACTCACCTCAATGATATGTACCAAAGAGTCATTAGAAAACTTGTTAAGTATTAGTAATTTGTTCAACACTCAAGCCAACATGTTAATGACCATTTAACTGTTGTGGGAGATAGCTGTATCTTGGAATGTACTCACTTATTTTACATTTTATGATTATGATAGATAGTATATGTATAATGGATCCAAAACTTTGTATAAAATAATAAACATAAATAATATTTGATATATGTTAGGAAGTTAACTAGAAAGAAGTATTGGTGTTTGAAGGCACTATATATACAACTTAACACATGACTCCAAAGAGGTGCATACTACTGTTTTTCTCATTTTCTCGACTTTTTTGTCTCCTTTTACAACTCAAAAACCAAATTGATTTGGAAATCTTTCTCCCTATCTATACAAGTGTTCTTGGTGAATATATGCTAAAGGTACAAATCTTGTAAGCATATTTTGTATCACCAATGTACAACTTTAAGTTTCAGATTTTTAGCTCCATAGATTACATATCACATGGGTTTTGGTCTTTTGGACATAGTCATGTGGGTTGTTGTTATTATGTTTTCAAAAGTAAATCATCTTTAACAAAGAAAAAAAAAACTTGACAGAGATTCATCCCATTATAAAGTCATAAAACTTGAAAATTAATTTTTTTTTAATCTAAGTTGGTTGTGTTTTTATAGATCATGAGTTGATGACAAATGTTGTTTTGTTTTTGTAACAGGAAATTTTGTAAATATTTTGTATCATGGAAGTCCCCAAGAATGTTGGAACAAAGAAGGAAGTAGTCCCATCACTAATTAGATCCATTGATGCTAATGAAATTGAGGGATTTGATGATAACTTAATGAAGCAAAATGTGATAGATATTGATTTTATGGTATGTTTTATATTTGAAAATAGTATATGGTTATGTTTTCTTTTCATATAAGTTTATTTTTGTTCATGAAGATTTTACTAATTTTCTTGTTTTAATTTTATTAGGATACCGGAGGGATTAAAATCGAATCTGAATCCGAAAACTTGGATATTGTTCATTTGCACCACCATAGAACGCCTTCAATTTCTATAAGTATGCCACCTTCTCCTATTGAAGCTCACTTGCAAAATACTAAAAAAGTTGCATTTAGAGACGATGTTGAACTCGTGGCCAAAAATAAACCGGCCACGAGTTCAGCTACTAAATTTTATTCCCAACCCATGCCCATGCCGGTTGGGCTGGAGGCCACTGGGAAATCCCCAAACCGGCCTCCAAGAAACCCCAAAATCGATAAACTAAAAGACGAAAGATTCAACTCGTTCAAAACGTGGTCCGGTAAACTCGAGAGACAAATCTCGACTTTACGTGGAAAACCAACAGGTGAGTCACAAGTGAACACTCCACGAAGCGTGACGGCAGATCGATATTTCGATGCACTAGAAGGACCAGAGCTTGATACTCTCAGGGTAAGCTATTAATAATGTTATGCTTATTGCCTTATTGGGTTTTATGATTTTTTTTTCTTCCAGTATTACACTTGTTTAAAATGACTTATATTGTGTATAAAAACGCAGATAAGCAGTTTTAATAATACAAACCGACACAAAGGTTTTAACATTTTTGCTGTCTTTGTTAACAGCCATCAGAGGAAATAATACTCCCAGAAGACAAAAAATGGCCGTTTCTGCTCCGGTATCCGATCTCATCGTTCGGTATATGTCTCGGGATAAGCAGTCAGGCAATGATGTGGAAGAATTTAGCTTCAACAGCTTCGACACATTTCCTTCATATAAGCCTAAAAGTGAACATAGTTCTATGGTTCATTTCCGTGGCTCTTTTTGTTGCTGTGGCCACTGCATACATTTTAAAAATCATTTTCTATTTCGAAGCTGTTCGTCGAGAATATTACCATCCAATTCGAGTTAACTTCTTTTTCGCCCCATGGATCGCGTTACTCTTTTTAGCCATAGGTGTCCCATCTAGTGTGACAACAAATTTGCCACATTTTCTTTGGTATATTCTTATGACTCCTTTTTTTATCCTGGAACTCAAGATTTATGGACAATGGATGTCTGGTGGGCAGAGGAGATTGTCAAAAGTCGCGAATCCGTCTAACCATTTATCTGTTGTTGGGAATTTCGTTGGCGCGTTGTTGGGTGCGTCTATGGGGTTAAAAGAAGGCCCGATTTTTTTCTTTGCGGTTGGAATGGCTCATTACACTGTTTTGTTTGTGACTTTGTATCAAAGACTTCCGACTAATGAAACTTTGCCTAAAGAACTTCATCCGGTTTTCTTTCTGTTTGTTGCTGCTCCTAGTGTTGCTTCAATGGCTTGGGCCAAGATTAATGGTTCGTTCGATTATGGGTCGAGAATTGCTTACTTCATTGCCATGTTTCTCTATTTCTCACTGGTTAGTTTGTTTTACTTTGTGATAAATTTGATATGTGTTGGATTACTGGTTGCTCAATAATAAAAAACTCTGTAATTTAGGAGTAGGAGTATGATAGTATGTCGTTACAGATGTATTTGAATCTAAATAATGTAGTTTCTTGTTTTTTTGTAGGCGGTTCGAGTCAATTTCTTTAGGGGATTCAAGTTCTCGTTAGCGTGGTGGGCATATACATTTCCTATGACTGGAGCTGCAATCGCGACAATAAGATACTCGAGTGAAGTACCTAACATTGTAACGAAATTTTTAGCAGTTACTCTCGCAACAATTGCAACCTTAACGGTTTTTGGCCTATTGGTAACCACCATTGTGCACGCGTTTGTATTGCGAGATCTTCTCCCAAATGACATTGCCATTGCTATCAGTGACCGAAAACCCAAACCTCACCATAAATGGTTCCATCGGAGGACTGGAAGCTCCGAGAAAGACATTGAACATTACCTTAAATTTGTGACTTCAGATGAGAAAGATGTTGAGGTTTCTGTTGTCCCAAAAGATGTTGAAAACCAAGCCCCATTGCCTTGAAATGGATTAAGGTTTTAGTGATCAGCGTAAATGAAGAGGCAATGTCGTAGAGCCCAAGATTGCTGATAAAAAATAAAAAAAGTTCTTAGTAATCATACAATGGAGGAAATTTGGGTTCCAATTTCCTATGATATTGGATGTTGTGCAGAGGATAATAGTTTGGTGTTGTTGAGTTGTAATTTTGTGTTAATGATGTTTATAATATTATAAGTTGTATGTTTGATTCTGTACAATGAGTAAGCATCTTTACATGTTTGTTCATCGTACCTAAGTGTTTGTTGAGTTATTCTTTAATATTTTTTGAATAAATTTGTTCTTCACTTATATGTTTGATTTACACAACGCGCATACATGAATCAGGAATTTGATATGTTGTTAACATATGTGCTGTAGGTAATATTTATAAATGAATAAAGATGATTCTGAGAATAAAAATCATAAGGGGGAATGAATGGAATGAGTCTATGAAGAAATGGAATTGATTCTTTCGTACGAAGAATCACGTAGAATCGAACGAAGGGGGGTAAAATATCAGTCCAACACATGATTTATAAGATTTCATTTTGGAACATAATATAATATGTAATATAATATATACTGATTATTGTAAAAAAAACATATTATATACATATTATATACATATAATACATATTATATACATATTATATACATATTATATACATATTAATACATATTATATATACATATCATATATACATATTATATACATTTAATGACATATTATATAATATATATACATATTATATACATATTAATGACATATTATATAATATATATACATATTATATACATATTAATGACATATTATATAATATATATACATATTATATACATATCAATGATTCAATCATATAATATATATACATATTATATACATATTAATACATATTATATACATATTATATACATATTATATACATATTATATACATATTATATACATATTAATACATATTATATATACATATCATATATACATATTATATACATTTAATGACATATTATATAATATATATACATATTATATACATATTAATGACATATTATATAATATATATACATATTATATACATATTAATGACATATTATATAATATATATACATATTATATACATATTAATGACATATTATATAATATATATACATATTATATACATATTAATGACATATTATATAATATATATACATATTATATACATATTATTAACCAATATATAACCGGTTAATTATTCCAAATAATAACTGGTTAACCGGTTAATCACATATTATATACATATTATATATATCAATATATCATATTATATACATACACTGATATATAACCGGAAAGATCGCACCATCAGATGATTTCGTAAGCTTTCAATATATCTATACTATATATAGATTAATGCTTCTTTCATCAAATCCAACATCAATTTTTGGTTGTTTTTGAGATTTGGGATGATGAATTTTGTTTTGTGTTTAGAAAATAATGTTTATCTGGAATATGGGTTTTTTTGGAATATGGGTTCGTCGCTCAGACTTGTCGGAAATGATTGTTTTTCCCCATTGTTCACCAATTTCTCAATATTATAATGGGCGGTTAAAAAAACCGAATAGGTTAACCAGTACCAGTTAACCGATTAATATTAATCGAAATCTTATTAATCACATATTATATATACATATCATATTAATACATATTATATACATATTATATACATATTATATACATATTATATACATATTATATACATATTATATACATATTATATACATATTATATACATATTATATACATATTATATACATATTATATACATATTATATACATATTATATACATATTATATACATATTATATACATATTATATACATATTATATACATATTATATACATATTATATACATATTATATACATATTATATACATATTATATACATATTATATACATATTATATACATATTATATACATATTATATACATATTATATACATATTATATACATATTATATACATATTATATACATATTATATACATATTATATACATATTATATACATATTATATACATATTATATACATATTATATACATATTATATACATATTATATACATATTATATACATATTATATACATATTATATACATATTATATACATATTATATACATATTATATACATATTATATACATATTATATACATATTATATACATATTATATACATATTATATACATATTATATACATATTATATACATATTATATACATATTATATACATATTATATACATATTATATACATATTATATACATATTATATACATATTATATACATATTATATACATATTATATACATATTATATACATATTATATACATATTATATACATATTATATACATATTATATACATATTATATACATATTATATACATATTATATACATATTATATACATATTATATACATATTATATACATATTATATACATATTATATACATATTATATACATATTATATACATATTATATACATATTATATACATATTATATACATATTATATACATATTATATACATATTATATACATATTATATACATATTATATACATATTATATACATATTATATACATATTATATACATATTATATACATATTATATACATATTATATACATATTATATACATATTATATATATATATACATATATATATATATATATTTATATATATATATATTAAATTATTAGGATATATATATATAGGGGTGAGTTATTTTGAGAACCACTAAAAAAAAGAACGCGAGAGCCAAGGGACGCATTTGGGAATGGTTTGGATTTGATGGGCGGCGATCCATGAGATAGTGGTGGTTGGATACGGTACGGGCGGTAGCCCTTAGTCGAACGGGCGTTGCCCGTTCAGGGGGGCTTCGCCCTTCTCGGTAGGCTACCTCGAGGCATTTATAAAGGGGTTGGAAGCCGGACGCATTTGGGAATGGTTTGGATTTGATGGGCGGCGATCCATGAGATAGTGGTGGTTGGATACGGTACGGGCGGTAGCCCTTAGTCGAACGGGCGTTGCCCGTTCAGGGGGGCTTCGCCCTTCTCGGTAGGCTACCTCGAGGCATTTATAAAGGGGTTGGAAGCTGGACGCATTTGGGAATGGTTTGGATTTGATGGGCGGCGATCCATGAGATGTGGTGGTTGGATACGGTACGGGCGGTAGCCCTTAGTCGAACGGGCGTTGCCCGTTCAGGGGGGCTTCGCCCTTCTCGGTAGGCTACCTCGAGGCATTTATAAAGGGGTTGGAAGCCGGACGCATTTGGGAATGGTTTGATTTGATGGGCGGCGATCCATGAGATAGTGGTGGTTGGATACGGTACGGGCGGTAGCCCTTAGTCGAACGGGCGTTGCCCGTTCAGGGGGGCTTCGCCCTTCTCGGTAGGCTACCTCGAGGCATTTATAAAGGGGTTGGAAGCTGGACGCATTTGGGAATGGTTTGGATTTGATGGGCGGCGATCCATGAGATAGTGGTGGTTGGATACGGTACGGGCGGTAGCCCTTAGTCGAACGGGCGTTGCCCGTTCAGGGGGGCTTCGCCCTTCTCGGTAGGCTACCTCGAGGCATTTATAAAGGGGTTGGAAGCTGGACGCATTTGGGAATGGTTTGGATTTGATGGGCGGCGATCCATGAGATGTGGTGGTTGGATACGGTACGGGCGGTAGCCCTTAGTCGAACGGGCGTTGCCCGTTCAGGGGGGCTTCGCCCTTCTCGGTAGGCTACCTCGAGGCATTTATAAAGGGGTTGGAAGCCGGACGCATTTGGGAATGGTTTGGATTTGATGGGCGGCGATCCATGAGATAGTGGTGGTTGGATACGGTACGGGCGGTAGCCCTTAGTCGAACGGGCGTTGCCCGTTCAGGGGGGCTTCGCCCTTCTCGGTAGGCTACCTCGAGGCATTTATAAAGGGGTTGGAAGCTGGACGCATTTGGGAATGGTTTGGATTTGATGGGCGGCGATCCATGAGATAGTGGTGGTTGGATACGGTACGGGCGGTAGCCCTTAGTCGAACGGGCGTTGCCCGTTCAGGGGGGCTTCGCCCTTCTCGGTAGGCTACCTCGAGGCATTTATAAAGGGGTTGGAAGCTGGACGCATTTGGGAATGGTTTGGATTTGATGGGCGGCGATCCATGAGATGTGGTGGTTGGATACGGTACGGGCGGTAGCCCTTAGTCGAACGGGCGTTGCCCGTTCAGGGGGGCTTCGCCCTTCTCGGTAGGCTACCTCGAGGCATTTATAAAGGGGTTGGAAGCCGGACGCATTTGGGAATGGTTTGGATTTGATGGGCGGCGATCCATGAGATAGTGGTGGTTGGATACGGTACGGGCGGTAGCCCTTAGTCGAACGGGCGTTGCCCGTTCAGGGGGGCTTCGCCCTTCTCGGTAGGCTACCTCGAGGCATTTATAAAGGGGTTGGAAGCCGGACGCATTTGGGAATGGTTTGGATTTGATGGGCGGCGATCCATGAGATAGTGGTGGTTGGATACGGTACGGGCGGTAGCCCTTAGTCGAACGGGCGTTGCCCGTTCAGGGGGGCTTCGCCCTTCTCGGTAGGCTACCTCGAGGCATTTATAAAGGGGTTGGAAGCTGGACGCATTTGGGAATGGTTTTGATTTGATGGGCGGCGATCCATGAGATGGTGGTGGTTGGATACGGTACGGGCGGTAGCCCTTAGTCGAACGGGCGTTGCCCGTTCAGGGGGGCTTCGCCCTTCTCGGTAGGCTACCTCGAGGCATTTATAAAGGGGTTGGAAGCTGGACGCATTTGGGAATGGTTTTGATTTGATGGGCGGCGATCCATGAGATGGTGGTGGTTGGATACGGTACGGGCGGTAGCCCTTAGTCGAACGGGCGTTGCCCGTTCAGGGGGGCTTCGCCCTTCTCGGTAGGCTACCTCGAGGCATTTATAAAGGGGTTGGAAGCTGGACGCATTTGGGAATGGTTTGGATTTGATGGGCGGCGATCCATGAGATAGTGGTGGTTGGATACGGTACGGGCAAAGCTCTTAGCCGTACGGGCTCCGCCCGTGCAGGACAAGTGGAAACTACTAAAAGGTTCATCCTACACATGTGTAGAACAAGTGGAAACCACTAAAAGGTTCATCCTACACATGTGTAGGACATCAAAGAATAATAACTTACACATGTGTAAGATGAATTAACTTACACATGTGTAAGATGTGTAATTAACTTACACATGTGTAAGATGTGTAATTAACTTACACATGTGTAAGATGTGTAAGTTAACTTACACATGTGTAAGATGTGTAATTAACTTACACATGTGTAAGATGTGTAAGTTAACTTACACATGTGTAAGATGTGTAATTAACTTACACATGTGTAAGATGTGTAAGTTAACTTACACATGTGTAAGATGTGTAATTAACTTACACATGTGTAAGATGTGTAAGTTAACTTACACATGTGTAAGATGTGTAAGTTAACTTACACATGTGTAAGATGTGTAATTAACTTACACATGTGTAAGATGTGTAATTAACTTACACATGTGTAAGATGTGTAATTAACTTACACATGTGTAAGATGTGTAATTAACTTACACATGTGTAAGATGTGTAATTAACTTACACATGTGTAAGATGTGTAAGTTAACTTACACATGTGTAAGATGTGTAATTAACTTACACATGTGTAAGATGTGTAAGTTAACTTACACATGTGTAAGATGTGTAAGTTAACTTACACATGTGTAAGATGTGTAATTAACTTACACATGTGTAAGATGTGTAATTAACTTACACATGTGTAAGATGTGTAATTAACTTACACATGTGTACTGTTAAGTTAATTAAATGTACATGTGTAAGTTAACTTACTTCCTTCTTCTTCCTTCCATCTCCGACCACCACCACCACCACCACTGATCATCTCCGACCACCACCATGATCCTCCGGCGACGGCGACCATCTCCGGCGAGACTTACACATGTGTAAGTTAACTTACACATGTGTAAGTTGTAAGTTAACTTACACATGTGTAAGTTGTTAACTTACACATGTGTAAGTTGTATATAAACTTACACATGTGTAAGATGTGTAATTAACTTACACATGTGTAAGATGTGTAATTAACTTACACATGTGTAAGATGTGTAATTAACTTACACATGTGTAAGATGTGTAATTAACTTACACATGTGTAAGATGTTAAGTTAACTTACACATGTGTAAGATGTGTAATTACTTACACATGTTACACATGTGTAAGTTAACTTACACATGTGTAAGTGTGTAAGTTAACTTACACATGTGTAAGTTAACTTACACATGTGTAAGATGTGAAGTTATTACACATACACATGTGTAAGTTAACTTACACATGTGTAAGTGTTAAGTTAACTTACACATGTGTAAGTTAACTTACACATGTGTAAGATGTGTAATTAACTTACACATGTGTAAGATCGTAAGTTAACTTACACATGTGTAAGATGTGTAAGTTAACTTACACATGTGTAAGATGTGTAAGTTAACTTACACATGTGTACATGCGTAAGTTAACTTACACATGACTTTTTGGACTTTTTTCGGGGGGGGGGGGGGGGGGGGGGGGGGGGGGGGGGGGGGGGGGGGGGGGGGGGGGGGGGGGGGGGGGGGGGGGGGGGGGGGGGGGGGGGGGGGGGGGGGGGGGGGGGGGGGGGGGGGGGGGGGGGGGGGGGGGGGGGGGGGGGGGGGGGGGGGGGGGGGGGGGGGGGGGGGGGGGGGGGGGGGGGGGGGGGGGGGGGGGGGGGGGGGGGGGGGGGGGGGGGGGGGGGGGGGGGGGGGGGGGGGGGGGGGGGGGGGGGGGGGGGGGGGGGGGGGGGGGGGGGGGGGGGGGGGGGGGGGGGGGGGGGGGGGGGGGGGGGGGGGGGGGGGGGGGGGGGGGGGGGGGGGGGGGGGGGGGGGGGGGGGGGGGGGGGGGGGGGGGGGGGGGGGGGGGGGGGGGGGGGGGGGGGGGGGGGGGGGGGGGGGGGGGGGGGGGGGGGGGGGGGGGGGGGGGGGGGGGGGGGGGGGGGGGGGGGGGGGGGGGGGGGGGGGGGGGGGGGGGGGGGGGGGGGGGGGGGGGGGGGGGGGGGGGGGGGGGGGGGGGGGGGGGGGGGGGGGGGGGGGGGGGGGGGGGGGGGGGGGGGGGGGGGGGGGGGGGGGGGGGGGGGGGGGGGGGGGGGGGGGGGGGGGGGGGGGGGGGGGGGGGGGGGGGGGGGGGGGGGGGGGGGGGGGGGGGGGGGGGGGGGGGGGGGGGGGGGGGGGGGGGGGGGGGGGGGGGGGGGGGGGGGGGGGGGGGGGGGGGGGGGGGGGGGGGGGGGGGGGGGGGGGGGGGGGGGGGGGGGGGGGGGGGGGGGGGGGGGGGGGGGGGGGGGGGGGGGGGGGGGGGGGGGGGGGGGGGGGGGGGGGGGGGGGGGGGGGGGGGGGGGGGGGGGGGGGGGGGGGGGGGGGGGGGGGGGGGGGGGGGGGGGGGGGGGGGGGGGGGGGGGGGGGGGGGGGGGGGGGGGGGGGGGGGGGGGGGGGGGGGGGGGGGGGGGGGGGGGGGGGGGGGGGGGGGGGGGGGGGGGGGGGGGGGGGGGGGGGGGGGGGGGGGGGGGGGGGGGGGGGGGGGGGGGGGGGGGGGGGGGGGGGGGGGGGGGGGGGGGGGGGGGGGGGGGGGGGGGGGGGGGGGGGGGGGGGGGGGGGGGGGGGGGGGGGGGGGGGGGGGGGGGGGGGGGGGGGGGGGGGGGGGGGGGGGGGGGGGGGGGGGGGGGGGGGGGGGGGGGGGGGGGGGGGGGGGGGGGGGGGGGGGGGGGGGGGGGGGGGGGGGGGGGGGGGGGGGGGGGGGGGGGGGGGGGGGGGGGGGGGGGGGGGGGGGGGGGGGGGGGGGGGGGGGGGGGGGGGGGGGGGGGGGGGGGGGGGGGGGGGGGGGGGGGGGGGGGGGGGGGGGGGGGGGGGGGGGGGGGGGGGGGGGGGGGGGGGGGGGGGGGGGGGGGGGGGGGGGGGGGGGGGGGGGGGGGGGGGGGGGGGGGGGGGGGGGGGGGGGGGGGGGGGGGGGGGGGGGAAAAAAGCATGCGGCTACCGCAAACATGCCACTATACAGAATGCTTATGTATTTTTTTAACCGAACTTTTTATTTAATTTGGATTGAATAGAAACTGTGTACTTTTTAGGTTTTAGATTTTATTTTGTTTTATATCTTTAAATTGTTTATTTTTTATATTATTGTTTATTGATATAACATTTATTGTCGTTTTAAAAATTATTTTATATAATATAATTTGGTGTACCTTATCTACGGGCCCATTTTTTTCCGGCCAAGGTTCATAAATCCCCAGAGACGGCCCTGCCACCACTAGTCTCCGTCACCACCATACCGTCATTGCCGCCACAGCTATTACATTGTGCAGGTGTCTTTCTAGTATTTGTTTATATTTTCCAACTATCCAAAACCTTTCTTCCATTTTCACATGCACTTTTATATTTATAACCAAAGTATGGACAATGAGACTTCAAAAACAAAACAACATGATTATTTGTTGTGAAATCTAGAGGGCTATGAAGGGCAAGAATTATTACAAAATCTTGAATGAACTCAAACAAAGAGCTTTGGAGCACGCCAGGATAATAATAACATGATGTTGCACATAAACAAGTGAGTATATAAAATTTATACAAGTAACTTTTGTTTATAGCTAGAGTTAGAGACGGTCGAGACTCCAGAGGATTTAAGCATCCAGATCGGGGCGGATCCAACTCTTTACAAGGGTAGGGAATGGACCACCCTCAAAACTGGTTCATTACTGTTAAAAAAAGTTTATGCTTTGATATGCCCTTTATAAAATTACAAATACTCAATGTCCACTTTATTTCCTAAATCTAAATTGCTTTCTTTCCACAATATATTTATTGTATTTTTTACTAGTTACATTTTTGTCTATTCTTTTAGTTTAATTGTTGTTTTAGCTGTTTCCACAACCATGAGGCCTCCCCTTGTTAGAATTACAAAAACGATGTTCATTTCGTGTTACACGACCTGAAATAGAACCAAGATTAATTACGATCGATTCCTCTCTTTTAGTGTTGCACGTTAAGAGAAAAACATTCTCACGTGTCTCGTGACCCACAAATCAATATCAAAGACATGCATTCTTGGGACCTATCCTTGTGCCCAATCTTATGACTCGTGGTTGACGTTTACAGACAAAAATTCGAAATTTCAAAAAGTTAAACCTTATAATTAATGTGTTTGAAATAAAAGACAAATCGAAAATCGAACATGCCAACTGAGTTTACATTGTCAACTTATCTTTTTGGCTTTTTTTCCTATCAAACTTTGTTTTTGTCGACTCAAATTATATATAACCACATTAAACTCACATGCATGATGCATCAACACACATTCTATATAGTACTTGAAAAGAAAGATTTATGAGAGTCGTTGACAATAATACAGTCTTATCTATAGGATTATCCGGATAAAATTACAATATTTTTGCTTCAAACCTCTTTATAACCAATTTACCTTTTTGTTTATCATGAAAGCAACAACCCGATTCAAATTGTCACGATCCTTATAAGCAAAATTTACCTTGCCATCTCGTTCCGTGATTCTCTACACAAAAAAAGCTATTTGCAAATTGCAATGATAAAATTCATCGTTATAGTACCACTTCTCGTTGCAAAAGAGAATCTATATATGAATATATGATGACAAGTCGTACCCACAAATTTCTCACCAAAAACTACTCACCATTTTCAACGACATATATATCAGGATATTTTGAAAACTCGTGATCGGATTGAGTTTTTATATACAAAAATAACAATATATGAAATTACATGTAAAAAACCTCAATTAAACATAACTATTTAAAAATTAAAAAAATTAACATAATACTTTAAAGTTTAAACTTGTTATTGTTTAGAAACATAAACTTAGAGCAACTAAGAGTTTTATTAAAGAAGAAAAACAAAAAAACAAGGGCTGACCCGAGTTTATCTCGAGTCGGCCCATTTTTGACCGAGTTGGCCGAGTTTGACCAAAGTTAACATGCGTCATAACTTGTTAACCGATTTCAAAGTTCAAACTAATTAAGTGTTTGGAAACATAAACTTAAACCAACTAAGAATTTTGTTAGAGAAAAAAAAAACAAAAAAAACAAGGCTTGATCTGAGTTTTATCTCAAGTCGGCCGAGTTTGACCAAAGTTAACCAGCATCTTGACCTATTGACCGATTTTTGTCCGATCATGTTAAATCGTATCATCAAGTCCCCAATCCCAATTTCTCGGCCAATCCCGTCGATTTTTACAACCATGTTTATAAATATTAAATAAAAATATAATAATTTTTTTTGAACGGCGAGTGAGTTGTTAGCAATCGAGTGCCTACAATGACATCCAAGCTAGCAGTATCTTGATCCCGATCTATGATCCATGTATACTAACAACTTGTTTAATGATTATATCAATCACTTTTCTCTTCTCTTTATATATATGATTCGTTGTCACATAAATGATTAACATTTCGTAGCTTATTTTTAACATTAATTTTATAATTTAACGGATTTTTGTCGAAGTATCAAATGATACTAAAATTACATGAAATAGTTGGGGCAGACATTTCGTAGCTTAATACTAGAATGTAATTAAACATCACTTTATTATATTCTATTGATTTTTGTTGTGATTCTCAAGTTCTTTATATATAAATCAATTTATATTCTATTGATTTTTGTTGTGATTCTCAAGTTCTTTATATATAAATCAAATTTATTCTATTGATTTTTGTTGTGATTCTCAAGTTCTTTATATATAAATCAAATTTATTCTATTGATTTTTGTTGTGATTCTCAAGTTCTTTATATATAAATCAAATTTATTCTATTGATTTTTGTTGTGATTCTCAAGTTCTTTATATATAAATCAAATTTATTCTATTGATTTTTGTTGTGATTCTCAAGTTCTTTATATATAAATCAAATTTATTCTATTGATTTTTGTTGTGATTCTCAAGTTCTTTATATATAAATCAAATTTATTCTATTGATTTTTGTTGTGATTCTCAAGTTCTTTATATATAAATCAAATTTATTCTATTGATTTTTGTTGTGATTCTCAAGTTCTTTATATATAAATCAAATTTATTCTATTGATTTTTGTTGTGATTCTCAAGTTCTTTATATATAAATCAAATTTATTCTATTGATTTTTGTTGTGATTCTCAAGTTCTTTATATATAAATCAAATTTATTCTATTGATTTTTGTTGTGATTCTCAAGTTCTTTATATATAAATCAAATTTATTCTATTGATTTTTGTTGTGATTCTCAAGTTCTTTATATATAAATCAAATTTATTCTATTGATTTTTGTTGTGATTCTCAAGTTCTTTATATATAAATCAAATTTATTCTATTGATTTTTGTTGTGATTCTCAAGTTCTTTATATATAAATCAAATTTATTCTATTGATTTTTGTTGTGATTCTCAAGTTCTTTATATATAAATCAAATTTATTCTATTGATTTTTGTTGTGATTCTCAAGTTCTTTATATATAAATCAAATTTATTCTATTGATTTTTGTTGTGATTCTCAAGTTCTTTATATATAAATCAAATTTATTCTATTGATTTTTGTTGTGATTCTCAAGTTCTTTATATATAAATCAAATTTATTCTATTGATTTTTGTTGTGATTCTCAAGTTCTTTATATATAAATCAAATTTATTCTATTGATTTTTGTTGTGATTCTCAAGTTCTTTATATATAAATCAAATTTATTCTATTGATTTTTGTTGTGATTCTCAAGTTCTTTATATATAAATCAAATTTATTCTATTGATTTTTGTTGTGATTCTCAAGTTCTTTATATATAAATCAAATTTATTCTATTGATTTTTGTTGTGATTCTCAAGTTCTTTATATATAAATCAATTTATATTCTATTGATTTTTGTTGTATAGGCTTGATAACCAAACAAATGTTTAGTTGAAGATATTTTGGTACTTCTATCTAAGTATTAATGAAGGCTTTTTTCTAAGCGGCCAGCAAATAATGTCGGCTGCTGATGTGTAAAATCGAGTAATAAAATTTATAAACACGAACTACCAAAAGACTGACTCTTACACACTTGCGGGCAGTGTACCCGTTCGTATGCAATATAGTTAAATGGTAAATCCGGGGTCGATCACGAGGACTAAGTAAAGTAATTGTTCAAATAAAGCAATTCAAGTAAAAATGGGGGTTTTGAAATCAGTTAGAATGCCAGAAATTAAATGAGTTAGTAATCCTGCAGGATTAATCGCAAAGAGAGCTAGAATCGTTAATGAATTGAAGAAATAAATCCCGATGTTTCTATGATCTTAAAAGGTGTTTTATCTGATGAAAATAGCCTCCAAGAACCCTAAAAACCTCTGGAAAATTGAGAATAGAGGCTAGGGTTGACTAATGCTTCGTATTTATAGGTGTAGCAAAATTCCTTTTCTGGTCGTACAGGGATCTCGACGAGGGCAAGAATCCCCTCGGCGAGATCAGTTGTTTGCCCTTTTCCTTCTATTCCATTCTGCCATTCAATCTCGACGAGGGCAAGAATCCCCTCGCCGAGATCATATTCCAGATTATACAAAAGACTTGTTTCTTCCTCCAATCTTCCTTGCAATCAAATGTGAGCCTAAACGAACCTTCAAAACATCGTTTCACGCCGATTTAATGTAATGTACCTGCTATAACCCTGAAAGCACTAGCACATACCATAAAGAACCAAATATACGCATAAAACGACTCTAAATAAGCTCAAAACGTACAATAATTATGTGGGAAATATGTATAAAATGAGTCATATCAAATCCCCCCACACTTAATCTTTGCTTGTCCTCAAGCAATTCCAAAATTCAAAACTTTAATTACCTTGGCACATATATCAGAATAACATGTCAGTAATCAAAAAGAAGCTAAACCATACGTGAAAATGAAAAGAGATGGTTAAGCAGTTTTAATCTTAAATGAAAACTGGAATGTTTGACAATACTTGACTGATACACAAGCCTCAATAACACGACTAAGCACTGAACAATCAAATCAATGATATATCCTCTATCCTACTCCAACTAACTTACTATTGGGGTTGAATATTTGAATAATCACTCAAGGCTAGTCGTGATGCATAATCTTTTACCATAGGCTTGTACTAGAATCGTTCCTGCCCCGTCATGGCGCAAGCACCAGGACGTCTATCAGAAGAGGTCTTTTATGGGTTGTAATGAACTCTGAGACTAAACAGGGTATTTAAAAGGATATGGATATTTGGGATATAAATTGGTGTTAAAATGAAATAACACAACAATTAACAAAGTTTTCACAAATAGTCTAATCCATAGAACCCATGTCATCAGTTGCCAACGGTCCATATCCCAGAGAATTTGTCCCGACAATACCCCCAATAGAACGATTAAAAACCGACACCATTGTGGTGTATGACATTCAAACCACTCAATCAACCATGACTAACCAATGTTGGCTTAAACGAACATGCCAACTAAATATGATAAGTGAAGAATATAGCATTATAAGATCCTTTTGTTGGTTATAAAGATGTACCAACTCAACTCGATAAATTGAAATAACAATAAAGCTTTTGTTGGTGTAATTGATGAACCAACTTACAAAAATGATTTGACCAAAAGTGAGAAATACCAACTGACAGCCCAAGCTCTTTTTTTTCATTTTTTCTATTTTTTTTTATTTTTTCTGTTTTTCAATTCTTTTATTCTTTTTTTTGTGAGCTACTTTTACTCTGACTAATTGGTATTCTCTAATTAATAACAAAACAGTGACAAATCATGTAATAATATGCTAAAATGAACAATCCGGACTTGATCCAAAAATCATGACGAAATCAAACTATTCTCAGTAACCGACTATTCTTCAATCCTTGATCCAACTTGTACCCAAGTCCATCTAACCGAGTAGTCAGAGCATCTAATGCAGCATTCACCTTCTTTGATTCTTCTGCAACGTGCTCATTGGTTTCTCTCTGGGTACTTATGAAGTCTTTCATTATACTCTTCAGCTCTGAATCCTGATCTTGTTGACTCTGAGTATTGAATATGCTAAACCTGTTACCACCAAAACCAGAATTGTTAGTATTATAAGATGGAGATGAGGGATAAGAGTTACCTGACTGCCAGTTTTGGAAACCGGTGTTACGGCTGAAGTTCCCTTGCTGTTGGTTCTGGACATAATTAACATCTTCAGCAGGTCGATGGGTGTAACATTTGCCATTTTGGGCCATTAATAAACGTGGCAAACTTTTATGGATATATATAAAGCGATGTGTAATTAGGCTAATCTCTGATAATTAAGGGCTTATTATGCTAAGATAGGGCATGATTAAGTGTTTGAGTATGTGTCGAGTTTTCTTATTGATTATATAACTAATCAATCTATAATACAAATTATCAAAACAAAGATCAAAAACATTGATGATGAGCAATTAAAACATATAAAGAATAAAAGTTCATGAAAGTTTGTAAAACGTTGCTTTTTCGCGTGAATCTTTCTCGAAAGAACTTAAGACTTCCTAGAACCTAATATCTAGTGTTTTAACACTTTGATATGGCCTTCATCTTACAATAAACTACTTCATTGAGACTTAAATACTTCTCGGAAACATATCCTAAAATCTTGTTTAAAAACTCAAAGGAACGAACCCGAACCGACTAGTAAACAATCCCGAAACAACTAGTGACGTTTAGGAAACTTCTAGGAAGTTGTCAAATGTGAAAAGACCAAAATACCCTTCAAAGTACACGTCCATAAGCTTTCCTTGCCCATGGTATTACAAAACCATCAACTTTACCCATGGTTTTACTAAATATCTTTCAAAACATTTTACTATAAATACTAGACTTAAGTTATCACAAATACTTACACCTTAAACTTCATTCTCTCTCAATTTAGCATTCTATAAGTCTAAAATCATCTTCCCCCTTCTTTTTATAAGTTTCAAAGAACACTTGATTGTTCTAGTATAAGCAAAGTCGCTTTGATCTCAAAGTGCGCCGAAAATCGTTAAGAGAAGTTGTTATCAACAAATCTCTCTAAAGATCTTCAAAAGTTCTAGTTATAATAACCAATTTGGGTTGGGAATAATCTTCAATTATTCAGTAAACAAGTCCAAGCCTTGGACAAATCTCATTTGAATCGGAAGTAGTGTTCTTCGTACGTCGAAATTATGATCTTAGAACTAATAATATCTCCATACTTGTAAGTGTTTTTATGAAACCTTACTATACTTTGCTTTATGATTATATGACTATATGTTATGTATTGAAATGCTTGTCAACTTACTTTTATACTCAATTGATACATACCTACATTTAAATACAGTAAATATCCTATTAATACTATTCATCATCTGTGAATTATTTCGTATTGTCGATTTTCTGGTTTTTGGATAGAAAATATCCTTGATAAGCTTTAAACGAAAGCACTTCATGATCGCAGGCCTTTTGTTATATAGATGGGGGAGATAATGGGTTGTAGCCGGACTAGGTTTGGATTAAACGATTTAAAGTTCCTTGCCCCCGTTGTTACCGCCCTACTAGATCCCTCCGTATAATTATCCGGGCATGAAGTGTATTTGTTGCACCTCCACCATTCATGGTATCTCTTCATTATATAATTAATACATTTTCGTATTAATTATAATACATACTATTTAAAAATACTTCAAAAGGATTTAGAAATATCGGAGGAATACTGTATATATCCTACGGATACGTATTACAAACGGAAAGTTACATCTTTACCCTACAGTTTCAAAGTTGTCATTTTCAGTCCTTATAAGTTTGACATTTGACAAATTAAACCCCTCAAGTTTCAAGAATGACAATTTAGCCCCTCAAGTTTCAAGAATGACAATTTAGTCCCTCAAGTTTCAAGAATGACAATTTAGTCCTTTTAAATTTTTGCAACATAAATGAGTTTTCATTTAGAAAATACTTGAAATGATACTTAAAGATAAATTCAAAGACTTATAAAAACACAGGAAGTAAATTACGTTGACAAGCGTATTAAAAAGATAATCTTATAGTTGTATGTCTATATTTGGAATTTAGCACGAATATAAATCAATTCACATTGAAATTAGGGAATACGTAACGTGGCCAGTTGACTCACTCGTCATCATTGACTACATCAATCTCTTCTACTTTGCTGTTGAATTATCAAGAATAAGGTGAGTTTTCGTAACTCCCTACTCAATTGAGATTCGGGCTGGAAAGTGTACTTATATATATGTATTTATATATATACTTATATAGATAACTGCTATGTGAGTGTTTATGGGAATTGATCCCAGTACCTTGATTTGGTTATTGTGTTTGTTGTAATTGTTGATAATGATGTTGTTGATGATGTTGATATTGATGTGCGCACCCCGTTTTGGAGGGAACCTTGTGCGATATTTGATGATGTGCACACCCCGTTTTGGAGGGAACCTTGTGTGATATATGTTGATAATGATGGGTTGAATTGATATCATTGGTACTTGTTGGCATATTTGTTTAATTATTGTAATTGAAGAAATGATTGTTGTGTGAACATATGCCTAACACAAAGAGCTTACAGTAAGTATTGTTATTGCTCTATGATATTGTACAAATACTTGATATATCATCATAATTGATGTTATTAATTGATACCTACGAACTCACCAACCTTGTGTTGACACTTGCTAGTACACTTTTCAGGTAATCAGGGTAATTTCAGAAATCAGGAATAATTGGATGCTAGAGATAAGGCGACTTAGTATTCATGTGGTCTTTGACCCATATGCCCCCTTGTTTGGGGATGAACTTATGAAAATTATGTAAAATATTGTTGTGTGATTTGCATGTAAACCTTATGAGGTTACCTTGGTTTGAACTATTGTATGTTTGATATGTTTGACAATAAACCATTTAGTGTTGCTCTATGTAATTTCCATACTCATATGTGCTATTTCTCGACATCCCATGATTCCGCCATTGTTGGGGTGTTACAATGGGGGCATTCCTCTGTATAATGCATAAATCCACAATGGTCACACCCGTCAGTCAACACTCTCACATCCCTCTCTATGCTCTTGAACCTACTTTCTTGTCTATCAAAACGCTCATCCATGCGTTTCGAGAGAGCTTTAACTTCAGCAACCAATTCTGAATCTTTGCTACTTTCGACTTTAGCAACAGTATGTCTCCCAGATTTCTTGGTTCGGTCTTCATCTCGGGTCGAGCTCTCCTTGGCCATATCTTCAAGAATTTTGTAGCCTTCATTCGGGGAAATGCTGTTGAAACTACCCCCAAATGCATATCCGAGCTCCCTCTTAGACCTCCTATCCAATCCATCGAAGAAAATCTCAACAATCACTTCAGTACCCATGTTATGTCCCGGGCAATTCCTCAACATCTCCTTAAATCTCTTCCAAGCATCTACAACATCCTCACCTGGTCTTGAGAAAAACCCCTAATCTGATTCTCTAGTTGCCTTTGAGTTCTTATGGAATAGAACTCATCAATGAATCCTTCCCTGAGTTCAGCCCAAGTAGAGAATGAATTATCCGGTAGCTCCTTAAACCATGAAGATGCATCTCCAGTGAGAGTCAATGGAAATAAATCTAGTTTCACAATATCTGCTTGCTCTTCCCCGTACTGATACAATCGGCAAATCTTTTCAAACCTCTCAACATGAGCATAAGGATCCCATCTTCTAACCCCGTCGAACTTATCTTCCTCGACACTCTTGAGATGATTACCCTTTAAGGAGAAGTTTACTGAAATCTGGGGAGGGCGGATAGCTGTGCCCCGGTTAGCTGGTATGGTTCTTCTTCGTTCCCCGTAAGGAACGTTGTTCATATCTCTCGGTTGTTCTTCACCCATTCTGTTTACCCCTCCTTATTGAATTTGAATTCTGTTTATTTGAGGGAATACAAGTCTATTAGGTTCGGGTGTTTGAACTTTCTCTTCTGTGTCCGAATCTTCTCCTGTTTGAAATATCCAAGTTGCGTCTTCCGACCTATTAACCACTTGATCTTCTAAGGTCTGACCCGGTGGAACTTGATCTGCGGTTTCTGAATCTATTTTGCCTGACGTGGATGGTTCCTCACTGGTGTTCTGAATCTATTTATAAACACGAACTACCAAAAGACTGACTCTTACACACTTGCGGGCAGTGTACCCGTTCGTATGCAATATAGTTAAATGGTAAATCCGAGGTCGATCACGAGGACTAAGTAAAGTAATTGTTCAAATAAAGCAATTCAAGTAAAAATGGGGGTTTTGAAATCAGTTAGAATGCCAGAAATTAAATGAGTTAGTAATCCTGCAGGATTAATCGCAAAGAGAGTTTGAAAACAATAATTTAAAAGGCATCCATCTTGAATCCGCTCAACAACATATTCAGATTGCACATAAATGAAGCTCAAATTCAATTAAGTTGACAATGATAATCGTGACAAAATAAAGACACAAACTCGTACCACCAACGTTTGTAAAGTTATTCAAATCACCTAATTAATCAGTTCCTTTGCAAAAGCCGGTACCACCAATGCTTAAAACAATTTCCCCAACCAACCAGTTTATTTGACTATCAAATTAACAATTGCATCTAAGTGAAGACAACGTGGTACCACCAACCGTTAATCAACACGTTGACAAAATGATTCTTTTTATTAAAATGACATTCACTATCATACCATGAACTAGAGCCAATTGATTAAAGATAATTAATTGAAATCACATATATGTTCAACTAGTACCACTAACGAAGAGCATACATATCACCAATATCATAAGAATAATTATTAAAGAATCAAATCATCAAGATCTCGACACAACGATAATTTAAATCAACTTTGAATTAATAAAAGAGTGCAATCCTTACATATTGTCTTACTTCACCAAGATGGATGATAAAGTGATTAGCCTCTCATGATAAAGAAATTAAAAGAATCAAGAAACAATGAAAACATAATGTACCGATTGAAGAAATAAATCCAAAGAGAGCTAGAATCGTTAATGAATTGAAGAAATAAATCCCGATGTTTCTATGATCTTAAAAGGTGTTTTATCTGATGAAAATAGCCTCCAAGAACCCTAAAAACCTCTGGAAAATTGAGAATAGAGGCTAGGGTTGACTAATGCTTCGTATTTATAGGTGTAGCAAAATTCCTTTTCTGGTCGTACAGGGATCTCGACGAGGGCAAGAATCCCCTCGGCGAGATCAGTTGTTTGCCCTTTTCCTTCTATTCCATTCTGCCATTCAATCTCGACGAGGGCAAGAATCCCCTCGCCGAGATCATATTCCAGATTATACAAAAGACTTGTTTCTTCCTCCAATCTTCCTTGCAATCAAATGTGAGCCTAAACGAACCTTCAAAACATCGTTTCACGCCGATTTAATGTAATGTACCTGCTATAACCCTGAAAGCACTAGCACATACCATAAAGAACCAAATATACGCATAAAACGACTCTAAATAAGCTCAAAACGTACAATAATTATGTGAGAAATATGTATAAAATGAGTCATATCAGCTGCATTCGTTAAACCACCAACATTTGATGTAGTAGTAAAATCTTCCCTTGTCATTAAGTTGCAAATTGTACATGAAATACATACTCCTCTTAAAAAACTAGCCTAATTATCCTCTTAAGAATATGATCATGACATTTGTACAAATCAATGGATAAAATTAAGAGAGAAAATAAGTGGATTCCACATATCATGTTGTTTTAAGGTTATTAGGCTATTTATTAGAAGGATTTATCATTTTCTAATAAAATATTGTGTAATTCGTTGTGTATGTATCGCTTACCTTTTTTGTTTATATTATTATTATCATTATTATAGGTCTTGAAAATACATCTTTGTAAGGTAATAATATGTTTAAGAATTGGTTGCTACTTGAGATGATAGTACGTTAGAGATAATAACAGAATTATAAAATGTCTGAGTATTATATTCCTTATCTTACGCTTTTATTTATGTTATTACCCGACTGTAATTTTAGTCATTACTTAAGGCCATCGAAACCAACATTTGTAAACTTAATTCGTTTTTTGTCCATAACCACAGCAATTAATCAAGTATAGTAATTTTTTTTTACCATGCTTCAAGTACTAAGGGAGTAGGTTGTTATGGTACGACCACAAGTTAATTTAATGATGTTTGGATATATTGTGGCTTAAGTAGGAAAGATATATGATCATGATGTTATTTGTGATTGTATGTACATCCCACTAAAGGCGGCTTTGGGGAGGGGGAAAAAAAAAACTCTTATCCTTGAATCCGCATATGTCCTGCTACACATACATATTGCCATATTGGTACGCTAGCTAGCTAGAATGAGCCTTTTATTAACAAGTAATAATAGGTAAAAATAATAATAATAAAAACTCTGATGTACGTAGTTTAATTTGACAAAGTAAAACATGATCATCCTCCTAGCTCGAACTTCTTTGATGACCAAAGAAACGGCTAATACTAGTAGAGTAGTTGTAGTCCCAACAAAAATTGATTTATGGTCATCCAAATGGTAGCATAGTTTGGACTACAAGTAATTACATCAAGTGTAAGGACTAATAATGGTTTTTCTCTTCCATCCATGGAATGGAATCATATTATCCAAATAAGCAAATATTGGCTTGAATTATCTACAACTTGTACTATCTTGGCATCTTCTATGTGTCTTCATGTCACACCTTTATTTGCAGCCTGAAATTGGCCAATTTTTGAATGATGTAAGTAATCGGCTTAACTTTTTATATAACTAATTAACCCATTAGAAAACATATAAGAATATTATCAAATTCATACCAATGGTTTTCTTGCAGTGAAGAACTGCTTCATAGATTGAGCTCTCGGAATCGCAAGATCTTCTCCAATTATCCGCACCATATGCATCAGTTATCCTAGGAGACGAAGCGCAACTCTTGGGGCTCTCAGGTACCCAAGATCTAGACCAATTATCAGAACCACACGCTTCGATTGTGCCTGAAAATTCCCAATTGTTGGTTCTTTGTACTCTTTGTAGTGCATTAGCATCACATCTTCCTCTTCTCATTCTAAGCCAAATCAGCCTAACCAAATTCAAATACTTTTGCACAACTCTTTTTGGTAATCTTTTATACCTTCTAAAAGATAAAGAACGACTTCTTTGAAGAGAACGGGACTTCTCTAGAGTGTTTGAAGACATGGGTGAAATGGGAGTGGAATTGGAACTAGAATCATAGATTCCAACATCCATTGGCTTCAAAAAGAGAGGAACTAGAATCCCATTAGAGATCAATTCATCAGCATGAACACAAGGTTGGAATGTTGGCTGATCAAAGTTGAAATCTTGATGAAAAACAAGAAATCTTTGAGAAGCAGAAAGTTTAGGGTCCATTTCAATGAAATTGGATTCATCAAATGCATCAAAAGAGTCTCTAAATGAACCTTTTGGGCTTTCAAAAGATGGTTTTAGGTTCACTAACCAACTATATGAGAAGCTCTCAATGGAGAGTGATTCTGAAGTTTCCATGGAGGAAAATTATTAATTATTAAGGTATGAATGATTTGAGGGCTTCTTGTGAATTTGTTTATCAAATTTCTTGTGGTATGTGTATACATATATGCATATATATAGAGAGAGACATCAAAACATATATGTGCATGCAAAGACAAATCATTATTGTGGTCCTTCACACTATAGATAACATTAATTTATCAGTAAAATAAGGGAAAGGAAGGAATAGAAGAGACAGAAATATGAACCCTACATGATGTATTGTTGCATGTTATGTTTAATATTCAAAAGTGCATCGATCATATTATATTGTAACGCTAGATTCACCAAATTTTTAAAAACTGCGTACGCAGACTTCCCTCTACGTTGAAACTAAGACGCCTTGATACGTCATCATTTGATATTATACTTGTACTATAGTAGTGTTTAAGCCTGATATTTGAATAGAGAGTGTCTGGTAAATGTGTAATACTAATTAATATAAAACACATCAAGAAAAGTTGTTATGAGACATATATCAAATATTTAGATTGATGTCATATTCAGATACATAACTAACATCATTGTATGAATGATAATACTAGGAAAACAAAAGGGACTCTGGGCCCAAGGGATAGTTGCCCCTTTACAAATTGAATTGAGACTTACAAACTACTAAAAACAAGTAATAAAACTTAAGAGTATAGAGGGGACAACTCAACATTCATTGCATGAAACAATCAAACTTGTCACATGAAGTTGTATAATATAAAAGAAACATGCATGCTTCTATTAAAATAACTAAGTTTGCAATAGATTCCACATACTTATATGTAATCAAAGTCATTATTATATATCCCAACTTGTGTATCTAACTAAATTATTGATTCTAGAAAAGACTAACACCAAAAACACTTGCAATCCGTCAGCAGTGTGAAGTTAGTCTTTGCAAACAGTCTTCCTTTAGCACTTCTGAAAAATTCCAAGTCCTGTTTTTCACTCATAGTTTTATTTGTAATTCATTCGAAAATTTGTTTTTTTAGTGTTGTTACCATGACTCCGCGAGAATTCCACATTTTTTTTCTCCTCAGGACCAACTCAAAACGACGTATTATGCTAAAAAAAATAACTTGGAAGGACTTTATCCAAGTTGTTTCTAAGGCCAAGTTTGAACATTTGACTAGTAACAATTTAGATATTTCACAAGTCATGTTATTTGTTAGCTTAAATATTTAGTTAGTACATGTTTTGTTATTTTGTAATAAGTATGTCCTTGTAATTAAGTATGGAGAGGGTTTGATTGTAATTAAGGAAGGACTTGTATGTAATTAATGAGGGGGTTTAGTGAAATATGTTAACCTATATAAACCCCTCCACTCCACATGTAATATTTTACCACCGATAATATAATTTCCATATTCCATACTTTCTCTCTTACACACATAACCTTTTTACATAATTTAGCTAGTTTACAATTGATATCAGAGCAAAATCACCTTGGTGAAAGATCCAAATCCATATCATGACTTGATTTTGTTCATTTTTGTGCTAAATTGTGTTTTTACCTTTTTACCGAAAGTTCATTGCTTTTCCCTCTAAACATGTTAAAGTTTTATCCTTTTTATCATTAAACAACTCATTACATTCCTATAATCATCTTTGAAAAGTTTCAAATCCTAATTCCAAACAATAAAGCTTAAATTTGAAATTTTAGGTTTCGGTTCTATTTACCGGTTTTCGTACCGGTTTTCATTTTCTTCGAATTGTAGTTGTAATACCGGTTTTCATTCTTCACATTTACCGGTTTTCCTACCAGCTTTCCTACCGGTTTTCGTATCGGCTTTCATTTTTCTTCATTTCGTAGTTGTAATACCGGCTTTCATACCAGCTTTCATACCAGCTTTCATACCAGCTTTCATATTATTATATTAAAATACCAGTTTTCCTCGATTTTGTGGATTGTTGTGTGTGGTTGAATTTCGTATTATTATATTAAAATACCTGGTTTACACCAAAACCGGTATTTGTTCTTCTATTCTTCATTTTACGAAACGAAATTCTGCCCAATTTTCTTCACAAAAACCGGTATTTCAAAGGATTTATCAAAAACCGATATTTCCTTTAATATTCATAAATTGTTGGTAATGGCTGTGTGGTTGTGTATTGGTGATATCAAAATACCTGGTTTACCCCAAAACCGGTATTAGTTCTTATATTCTTCATTTCACAAAAAGTCACTCTGCCCATTTTTTCCCCTCGAAAACCGGTATTAGTTCTTATTTCCGAAAACCTGTATTTGTTCTTCTTACCGAAAACCTGTATTTGTTCTTCTTTCGAAAACCTGTATTAGTTCTTCCAAGCCGAAACCCTGCATTTGTTCTTATTTTTCGAAAACCTGTATTAGTTCTTCCAAGCTGAAACCTGCATTTGTTCTTATTTTTCGAAAACCTGTATTAGTTCTTCCAAGCCGAAACCCTGCATTTGTTCTTATTTTTCGAAAACCTGTATTAGTTCTTGAATCCCGAAACCCTGCATTTGTTCTTCTTTTTCGAAAACCTGTATTAGTTCTTGAATCCTGAAACCCTGCATTTTTTCTTCTTTTCCGAAAACCTGTATTTGTTCTTCTTACCGAAAACCTGTATTTGTTCACAAAAAAAAAATAAAAAAAAATATGTCAACTATAATACCGAATGAGTTTGTTGAGATGGTGTTAGATCTTTTAATGGGTGAAGAGCCAAGTTGGGAAGAAATACGTCGTCATGATAATCACATTTGTATGTGTTGTACCAGTCCGTTTCCATGTGGAGTGGTTATTTTTGAGAAAAAACAAGTCGATGTGAATACATTTGAAACGATTGTGACACAACACAACAGTTTTCAACTTGAAATTAAGCAACTCAAATCTGAAAACAAAGAGCTCAAATCTGCAAATAATCTTAGTTTGTCAGCCATGGAAAGTCTTCAATCTGAAGTTGACCGAATCAAATATGAGAACAAAGAGCTCGAATCCGCTAATAATCTCAGTTTGTCTGCCATGGAAAGTTTTCAACTTGAAATTGACCAACTCAAATCTGAGAATAAAGAGCTCAAATCTGCAAATGATCTAATTTTGTCCAACATGGAAAGTCTTCGAAAAGACAATGATCATTTGCAGTCAAAAATTCTCAATTTAACCAATGAGTTGGATATTTCTCTCGAAGAACTCATTAAAACCATCCTCGAAACCCAAGTTAAAGAACTTGTTTTGCAACAACAACTTTCGAAGCTCAATCATGAATTGCAAGAAAAGTCCATTTCTTCGAGGAATAATGAGCAAACATGTTTGAAGTTAATCCAACAACTTCAAGCTCATTCCTTGTCATTGGAAACTCAACTTGCAACCAAGTCATATCAAGTTAATCCGCCTTCAACTCATGCTTCAGAATCACCTATTCTCAACCAAACCACTCCATCTCCAACTAAAATAAAATTCATTCCTTCAAATGCTCAATCAAACCATAATCACCCAAAATTATCAACCAATACCAAGCAACACCCTTCCTCCAAAACCAAAACAAATCCTCATAATACCAAACCATCTCACCAAAACAAATCCTCATAATACCAAACCATCTCACCAAAACAATAAACATCCACAGCCATCTTCCAAACCAGCTCATACCACTCCCAACTTCTCAAAAGAACCTCATTTCACCAAAACAATAAACATCCACAGCCATCTTCCAAACCAGCTCATACCACTCCCAACTTCTCAAAAGAACCTCATTTCACCAAAACAATAAACATCCACAGCCATCTTCCAAACCAGCTCATACCACTCCCAACTTCTCAAAAGAACCTCATTTCACCAAAACAAAAACCCTTCCACATAAACCTCATCCTACTCTCAAACAAATGAACCCATATTACACACCTCGCAAGACCAGACCTCCCCTCAAGCCTATAAACAGCCATTGCCAGATATTCAAGAATTCTACCACCGGAATCATTCGTTATAGAGATCAATATGGCTGGTTCTCTCATACTAAACCCAAACCAAAACCTAAAAGCACTCCCATTAAATACTCTCTCTCTCTGAGTTGTTTAAGTTGGCACCACGAGTCATTCACCCTCGTGTGCAAAAAGTAATTAACTATGCACAACCTTCTGCTTCTCTTTTCAAATATCCAGTTGGACCCACCCTCACATGGGTTCCAACGTCTGGATTCAAGTAGGTGGTTGTGATTTGGCTTGTACACATAACAGTGTACAACCCGTTCAAAATCTGTTTAATTGAGACGTTACTTCATAATTATACCTTTTCATTCGCCATGTGGGACATCAATCATTGTTGCATGATGAACACGTTACACATGTTCATCATGAGGGGGAGAAATGTGTAAGAGATTGATTATCCATCTGAGGGGGAGCACTTTGCATAGTTTTATTCTTTGCTCCGAAGATTATGCCCAAGTTGAGGGGGAGCTAAAATGTCAAATCATTTTTGGATTAATTGTTTGTTGTTGAGAATATTGAGTGTTTGAGGGGGAGCTAAAATGACAAATAATCAAAGACTGTAAAGTAAGAACCAAGGCAAGTTCTTCACTCAAAACCAAGCCAAGCTTCCGCACTTCATTCCAAGCTTCCACTTTCCATAAGAAACCCAAGTCTTCGACTTCTCAAAATGTTTAAGAATCTAAAATGTCAAAGCTGCTTGAAGACGATGAAGACAAAGAGAAAGCTTCAAAGTCTACTCAACATCTAAGATTCTTAACAAAAAGGACCCGCCAAGATTTAAAGATCGAAGACGATGCAACATTTACAATTCAACACCAAGGGGGAGATTGTTAGATATAAAATTGTGGTGTTTAATTGTAATGTAATTAAGTATGGAGGGGTTATTATGTAATTAAGGGAAGGACCTTTGTGTAATTAACTTTGGGTATAAATACCCCTCCACCACCCCATGTAATCCTTAAGCCTTCATAATATAATTTTATATTTCTCATATTCTCTCTCTCACTGTACATATAACCCAATTACATAATTTAACATTATATCATTATTAGATTTGCTTACCTGTTGCAGGGTACTTGGATAATTGGTTTTCTACACCACAAGATGAACAGACAGTATAGTTTTGTGCAGAATCTATATCTATAATATCCTTAATTTTATTGGACCGCAAATATCAGACATTTACATCCACCAATAATCTGAGTGGTGAGTGTTACACTTTACAAGGCATTCTGTGCCAAAAAAGATAGTAATATTGTTCAAAATTACAAAGAATGATTCTCAATCAAAGAATAAGAACAAAAATAGGAGACATTGGTCCCCGATCATTGTCGGGGAAACTAATGGACACGAAGAAATGTAACAGGGTAGAAACCATATCTAGAAAAAGACCTTGAAAACCGACGAAATGGTCCCTTATTGATCTCCTTCTTTGACGACAACAAAAGGCACTTGTAAGTTGTAACGTTATGTAGACATTTGATCATAAGGTTAATGTCTTCTTCGAAATGGGGTTTTGTAACTCTAAAGAGCATATCAACTTGTGATAATTAGGTTATCAAATTGACAGATTGATTAAGATGTAATGATCATTCTGTTTATGGGTCTAACTAAAGAAGATGATGCATATGGGGCTATAGTGTAAAAGCAGATCCCTTTCACAACCAAAAGAAGAAAATGATAAGTGACATATGCATATATACATATGCATAAAAGTGGTGTAATCTTTCTTGGATTCTTATCTACTTAATCACCATAACAACAAAGAGGGCTAGAGCAGAACACTTATCTATAATTGCATTTTCAATTTTCATAAGAATTTAACCTCCCATAGTTAAATTGGGGCCAGGTGTTCAATATCTGAATTTTGGATATAATTTTGAATTTGAGTTTTTGATATCCGAATTTTGAATGCTTGCGGAAGGAACAAGAGCATCGACAAAAACAAGAATGTTGAATACCATTTAGGCATTGTAAATTTGATGAGAATTTTCAAGTGTGAAAGATATGAGAAATGGGACATTAAAAAATTGTAAACAACTCATTAAATGTTATGGAAAAGTAGAAAACAACACTAAAAAAAAAATACATATTCTTTGATTTTTGGAATGAAAATCCTGCAAATCAATATCTTAATCTAAATCCATAAATTTGGATATCCCAATTTTGATATCCAAAATAATCCAAAAATTCAAATAACATTGAATCAAAATTTCGGATTACATATTCAGATTGAACACCTTTTCTCCCAACATAAAAAAAAAATAAAAATCGAATTATATAAAAAGTATCTTTTTGAGCGCATTCAACATATACCTGACTTGAAAATTTTATAATAACATTAAGACAATTAGTGAATAAACAAATTTTACGCAACCTATCTCCTACCAAAATTATTCATCTCAACTAATTAACCAACCTACAAGACCCATCCATTTTGCCAAACTTACCATCACTAATAAGGTACCACATAAGTACAGTGCGATATTTATTTGTGTGGAAAATATCAACCGAAAAAAGCCAAGTTGTCAAAATGAAATATCGCCTCCAACCATAGTAATCAAGTTGTTTGATATATACTGTCTGGACTCTGGAAGGAACCCTCCAAAATTTTCATACACCGCAAAAAATAAACATGCAATGCTATTAAGTTTTAATCACACATGACACAACAAAGATATATTAAATATTGAACAGCAATGTGTTCATTATCAGCTTTCTTTTAACATTGATTTACACGGCTCAATATCCAAGCATCAAATTGTGTGACAATGATCCTATACTACGTCTATAATGAACAACTAACTGGATCAATAATTAAAAAGAAACATTATGCTTACACAAATGGTGAAAAGATATGACCATTGGGTCACAAATAATATCACCTCATAAGATCTACAAATACAAAGGCATTCCAAAGACTGTGTAACAGCATTGACGGCAATAAGTTTTTTGACCGTGCAAAAACTGTACCCATAATGAACCCAAGAAGCACGAGTGGCAGCAATCTCTGCATGTTAAAATGTGCCAATGCAAAAGCTAATGAGCTCACCAAAATCGCAGACGGAACGGGCATGTACCTTGTTAATGAAGGAAGAAGAAAGCCTCGAAAAACAATTTCCTCCCAAATAGGGGCACAAACGGAAACGACGATAGCATAAAGCACCATGGCTACGGGATCTCTTGCCACAATTGACTGCTCAACAGTTGACATTGTGACAGGTGCCGGGGGCAGCATGGGGAGTAAATTTAGGTTGACTTGTGAGAGACGGTTGACTAAAGGGAACATGAAGCATCCTAAACCGACATCAAAAAGCCAATTTCCTTTAAAGGTGAATTTGAACCAATCGGATGAAAGGGGGCGGAATCTAGAAAGGCAAAGTTTAAGGATTAGAATTCCGGCTGTACCCTCCACCACGTCTGTTAAAAGGCTGTATAATGCCTGTCCTCTATATGATAGGGATTCCTTTCTAAAACCTGCTGTGTGAGCTACAAATGGTATTATCCATGATCCCACCAACCAAAATGAGGAAATCCAGAGGAGCATTACCTGTAATGTCAAACTTAGTATTTTGTTGGTTCTTATAACACATTACATAATACTGAGCTTCCAATGTTAATGGAGGTTATAGGTGGAAATTTTTTCAAATCTATAAATAGGTCAAGTTCTGTTTCTGAAGATTCAACAAGATAAAAATCGAGGTTTAAGTATCAAAATAAGAAGATGCTTTTCACCATGTCCCCCTTTTACCAGTATAGTTGTTTATTTTACGTCTCAATAAACAATCAAATGTTCCAAATTTATCCCTTTTTAACCATTGTATCCGATACTCATAAAGGTAGTAAAATGTTGTTGACCTAGATATGGTGTGACATAATTTAGCTTGTAAACACATGACAGTGATATGTGGATTTTTTTATAGCCTCGATTTATAAGTATACAACTAGGCAAACGTAAGTCACTAAACAATGATGTTGCCGCATCATCCTTGTAATCTAAGTTATATACTAATATCACGTCAAATCTAGGTCAACATAATATTACTACCGTCTTCTCTGAATTCAGATTACACAATGAAGAAAGTAAACGGGCCAAAAAAACAGACATGGTTAAGAGTACATAGTTAATTTGATGTAGTTAACAAAATATTTCACATATATAAACTCTAGTAGAAACAACTTGATGGTTAAAGCAGATCAAAAGTCAACCAAAGAGTATTTCAATGCATTAGTGCATAACACCTCCTATATTCAAAATGCAGAAGACAAAAAGTGCTTCGAGTCGACCCATACAAAAAAGTTACTTATTTTCTCATTATTTTGATTTGCTGATAGAAAGATGACAGCTTTACTTATGAACTTAAAACACTGTAAATAAATTGATCCATACTCGCATTACCCTAGTCGCAAGAATGAAATTCAGCTTTTATGCTTCCCACGTCACATAAACAATTTGAATTCAAAGGGATAATGACATGTAATGATAGCTTACTCTTACAAGTTTTCACTGTTATGCAATGTCCTTTTGATTTGTACATATGAGTTATTGTAGTCATGAATATGTCCCACCCTTAAAAACAATCAATGACTTAGAGCCTACAAGAAAATGAACTTATATTACAAGTCAAGTTACCAGGGTGGAGCACTTCTACAATTGAATGTAATAAAGTGAAGCACTTGTGACAGTTCAATCACTTGGGGTATCCAAAAAAAAACAGGTTGCATAAAAGCAAAACAAAAATTGAAATTACTTTTGTATACAATTATCCGTAACTGAAATTCCACATAAAAATATTACTAATATATATCAATCGACCTGTGTAAATGTCTTAATATACATAAGCGGAAGTTTGGTGATAGTATATTACTATGTTGCTATTATATATTTATATGCCATTATCCCCGACTGAAGTTTCACATGAAAATAATACTAATATATAACCAATTAACCTGTCCAGATGTCTTACTACATGTAATTCACACATTCCAATTCGGTTTTTCTACATGGTATAGCATAAAGCATCTACGTATACAAACAAATGCAGTATAAAAGAATTTCAGGTTTTAACCTAATCAAAGAGTTATGATTCAAAAATTCAATTATTATCCAACTTTAATTTCTAAGAAACACAGCTGCAAGATTCATAAACTGTAAGTAATAATGACCATTACTCTTACAGAAAACCGGTGAATGAAGTAAACTAAACCTAGCATATCTTCTTAGAGAAAATATGGTATAGTTTGAAACAAATTATACTCAGATATTATAGTTCTACCTTTAGACATTATATGCTATTACATTCACAAGCAATGTATTATCAGTCAGTTGATCAAAGTGACTACTGAGTAGGTGATGATTGTCACGACTTTGGCATAATGCCGTAATCAACTAACTTAACTCTTAGGAAAACTAAAAGGAAAAATTGTAAACTAAACGAATTACATAACTTTCTCTCATTATATGCAAAACTACAAATCTTAAGAACTCAAATTGATTTCGTGATTTATTTATAACGACTACAGCAATAGTAATAATGATATTTATACACAAATACGTAAGTCAAATTAATTAGCCGCCAGCCTCGCTTTTGTCTCTCATACTATCTCATATAAATGATTTATACAAGCTATGCTAAATGAATCATCGTACTAGGGCACTACAAAAGAAAAACGGGCAAAAAAATTATAATGGGAAAATGCAAAGATGTGTACCAGCAAAATGGTATTGGCTCTCCACGGCACTGTCCATGGTTCTGCACTAAATACAGCATCCGTAGCCTGTAAAAAAGATTAAGTAAATCAGCAATGCAAAGAACATTATTGACCACTTTGATTACCACTTGATCCTTTCAAATTACTAATTCAGCAAAATTATTGTCTCTTATCCTAGAAGTTTGGCATGGTAAAGTGCAAACGTTGAAGGAACTACCTTTTTGGCATTTGAAACCCAACTATGCTTCAAATTTGGTTGATTTGTTTCTGGTTCAACAACCTCTCCTGTCAATATATCTTCTGAAATATCGGAAACGATATTATACTCCAATGAAGACTCGTCATGCTTAAAGCATGAAAGTCTCCAATTCTACAGGTTAACGTTAAATCATAAACAAGTTAGACAAACATCAAACCAAAAAAAACTCGTACTCGTGTGGTTCAAGAATACAGAAACCAAAATGTACAGAAAATGTACTAATTCCAATGTTGTGTCGTCTATTCAAATAATACAGGCAATACAAACACAAGGAACAGCGTTAGACTCGTATGAACAGATTCCTAATTCATTTACAAAAATCATCAAAAAAGAGTCGGATAAACGTTCGATAAAAATGCACTGAACAATTTTAGTGTAATAAAGTCACACAACTGCATTCGTGTTGTTGAATATGTTAGACTTTGCTCCAGTCTGGTAATATATATATATAATATATATATATATTATATATATATATATATATATATATATATATATATATATATATATATATATATTATATATATATATTATATATATATATAATTAATTATATATACACATACTTTCTAAAGCAATTAACAAATTACATTGAAAATTAACAGAAGAGGGGAAGAAAAAGTAAAAGAACTTACATATTTGGGAGAAGGGGTGTGTAAAGAAGAAAACTTTAAGAAGCGAGAATTGGGAGAGAATGAAATAATAAAGGGTTTAGAGAGTTTATTATGAAAATGATTATTCTTATTATTATTGCGATGAAGAAGAATTGGGGAAACAGAAAGCGCGTGGCAAGAGGGTGACGTGGCAAGATTCATGGTGAGCTAAGATGATGAGGTAATAGAACCGCCGGAATAATTGAAATCCTCCGGATGAGAATATGTGGTGGTTGTTGGCTCATTAGAAGAGAATGATAAAGAAGTAGGAAAAGATATTAATTGGGCATATTTGAGATACAGAAATGGTAAGATTTGATATTTGGATGTAAATGAGATGAAAGAAGGTGGGAGGGTGGTTGGGTGGAGGAAAAGGGCGGGCGGCGATGGCGGAATAAGGGACGGTGAAGCTTCTTGGAAAGAGTAAAAATATTTGGTGTTTCTATGTGTAGACCAGATTAATTAGAGCCGCCGTGTTAAGACAGATACAAATTTCTATTTATTTATTTATTTTTATTTTTTACATCGACCGTATTAATATGGGTGAGGTTATACTTCGATTTCAATCGTTTTAGTTTATAATAACTGAAAATAAAAACCCACACAATACGGCAGCGGTAACGAGTGGTAGCAATGGCGTCGTGACTGATGGCGGCCGCGGTAGTGACGGTAACAATGATGTTATTAATGTAAAGATAATAAATGTAAAAAGAATTATGTAATTAATTTTTAAAGTTAAGTAATGAATGTTGTACATAATACAGAGTATCATTAAATGTAATATAAATATATTATCTAAATATATTTAAATTGGTAAAAAAGATGAAGATACTTTGGGTAGATAAAAGGTTGAATAATATTTTTGTGGGATATTTTGTGTAGATAAAATGAGTGAGTTGAAAATGTGTTAAAAGTTAATGGTATTCTGGGTTTTTGAAAATAGAAAGTTTAACATGGGTAGTTTGTTTAGAAATTAGTAAAGATATTAAATGGTTTGATTTTTCGGTTTTGGGCGTATTTCAGTTTAAAATTTGGTTTTTAACCACTTTTGGCTCTGCACCAAAACATATAATTGATAACTTTTTATATACTTAAAAATATATATGTTATATTCTAAGTCTCATTTATATTTTATAATTTATAACTATGAAAAATAATAATGAACTTGTTATATTCACTAGAATATTATCTTATATACTTTGGGTGTATATTATATTATCATTTTATTACACAAGTGTTTGATTTGAAATTAACATTGTCACGACATTTCGCATGCTGTCTATTATCGCCCTTATATTGCGCTGGTATCCATTTGATGTGTGTATATATACGAGTATATATAAAGAGATTACCTTAGATTCCCTAAAAAGTTTTAAAACCCTTTAAATAAATGGTATTTTGATACTTAGAGTCGAGTAACCCGAACAAAATGTAATCGAAACAATAATATTTGTGTTGTTACTTTCACGGTTGACACCGAAGGATTCATAACACACATTTAATAAATTCTAAATGACAAATAGAATTTATTTTTTTGGTTTTCCTAATTAAACACTACACTACGCTGCAGTGTCATAGACGATGCATATATATCTATACATAGTGTCTATGTAGTGTTAGATAGCCGAAAATGTATAATTGTCTGACTACACTTTGTGCATATAAAAAAATTGTAATATGGTTTTCTATAACATATTCGTAATAACATATTTGATTTATTGATTGGCTTAATCAGTTTGCACCCCAATCAAAACCAAATTATACTAATTTCAATGTCTAACAAAGTGGACCAAACACTAGATGACAAAACAATGTACACATGTTAGAGAAAATGGGACCACAATCCATGTTGATATTGTTTGAATTCACTTTTGCTATACAAAATGGTTGACCCTATCTCAACAAGGTCAATTTATGGTTCAACATTGAGAAACAAGTTTGAATAGTCTTTCTTATACAGAACATCATTGGGAAGATGTAAAGAATCATTTAAATATGGTAGCATCACCTTTAAACCGTAGCCAAAAACAACCCATTGGAAATCAAGAACTTGAGAGGGATGAAATAGTCAGAAACATGTCTAATTTGCTAAGTTTTCTTGATCCGGAAAAAGCCACCCCGACAGGGCTTTAAGTTTCGGAGTTATGGATCGAGGAAGATTAGAAAAATGGCAGTATCAACATCATAAGTGTTCACCGTCTAGCAGCAGTTCTTCCTCATTTTCTCAACAAGTGTACATTGTGGTCCCATTTTCTATACAAACTAAGTGGTCGATATTTCATATATGTCAGCTAATTTGTTGGTGTTGATGCATAAATAGTACAAACCTAAGTATTTTATAATGACGATTGTTTAAATGTATATTTAATTATTTATATATGTACTTTTTGGTGATATATCTAAATGTCCACATATATTTCTTTAAAAACACTACTATATATGTAGCATATTGTACAAGTCAGTAATGCATTACTGTGGAAAAACTATCTGTAACATCCCGAACTTTAAATTAACGGTTGACTTGAGTCGTTAAGTCAACACTATGTGTCCGTTAAGTCTCTAGGAGATTTAATGCTTATGTGTGATTAATGTGCTTTATGTGTAAGGTTTTAAGACCTTAATTATTGATGTGCTAATGAGTTTAAGGTATATTTTAAATACCTTTAGAGGTGCTTGAAGTGTTTAATGTGTTGTAAGTGTTCCCTATAGGTGTTTCGAGCTAAATATGAGTCGTTTGGAAGCTTAGGGACTAGTTTTGACATAGGGTTAAACTCAAAAACGGGTTAAGGGTCTATTAACCTGTCATTAGACTCATAATATAGAGATTATACTTTTCCTTTGAAGCCCTAGCCGTCCCCTTGGTTCCATAGCATTCTATTGTTCGATTTCATCACTTTTCGGTTGATTCGAGAGTGTTTTGATCAAGTTTTTGCATCCTTATTGTAATCTCCAGGTGTTAAAGGTATAATAACATTGATTTTATGTCTATTCAATCATATAATTCGTTCCATAACTGGTCTAGGTCATTAGAGGATCCATTGATGTCGAAAACGTGTGTTTTGATTGATTCGGTGACCTAAAACGTTTGTTATTGTGATGCAAATCAAGTAGGGACTAATCAATGATTTCATTGCATCATTATAGTCTTAAAATGTTGAATTTTGTTGTACAAAAGTCGTTCATAAGGTTTGGGGTCGTTTGGGGTGTGTTTGGTTAAGTTTTGGAGGTTAAACAATGAGATAGTCGCTGATCTGATGCTAACTGCGACGCATCTATGTGGCTGCGACGCATTTAGCGACTGAATTTTTAAATGACCATAACTTTTGAACCGTAACTCCGTTTTTGACAAATAAGCTATCCACGGAATCGTGAGAGAGTCTACTTTCTAATGGTAATGCTTTTAAAAGATTATTCTAATGTCAAAGTACCTGAAAGGTTGAATTAGTGAGTAAAGGTCGAGTTTCGTCGAGTTCTGTGAGCTCTAAAGTATTAATCGAATGTCCGATGCATCAAGCATTGTCATGGGTCATGTTTATAGATATTTAGGCTTGATTCATGACCATAAGTAAGTGGGTACTTGTTTAGCTCATTATGGTCGTTCAATGATTATAGGTAGTCGGGAATACTTGTAAAGCTCGGTAACTTACGTTATCATTTGTTGTGCGCTTCTACGAGGTAAAATACACAACTTTGACACACTGAGGGTTCAACAAAAACATAGTTTTCATATAATAACTTTCCCAAATGATATCTTGTTTGCTTATGGGTATTCGGGATTATACGGGAGGTGATATGGGCTATGTAGATGATTATTGAAGCCTGAAATGCTACCCCAATAATATGAGATGATGTGGTATGATGTGAAATGTTATGTAATGCTTTGAGATGTTTTGAAATGCGATATGCGTTAATGATATATGAAATGTGCATGATTACATGGCTTGTTCATCTAGATCACTAGACTTTATAAGTTGCCATGACACGTGCACGTTTAAGGGCCCAAACGTTAATGTGATGTGATGTAATGTGATATGTGAAAATGCTCGAGCTAATTTACAGAGATGAAAGTGTTAAGCTTAACCCGTACAAGCCTTTGCCAGGGTAGTGCGCTTGATGTGGTTGCTTGGGTGGCTCCTTGCAACGAGGTCCAACGTGAAGAGTAACTCCGGGAGATCTGACCAACCCCATTATCTTGTACATACGGACTACTCCGGGATTGGCATGCCATTCCTTAACGACATTGATGGACCGCCGTAAGGCTTATCTATCTAGTCGGGTGTGAGGTTCCCTGTATGGTCTTATGACCGCCTACACACAAACTTACACCTTATATGAGATGCGTGACTCATGTCACACTTTACAGAGATGCTTACATGTTAAATGAGATGTAAAAGATGACTAGGCACATCTAGGATGATACATCCTATTATGAAGATGTCTGATGTGGTGATATGTTATGAAAGATGTGATGCTTTGATGTGATATATGCCTTAACGATATACTATGACTTTTCTATAATGTTTAAATGGACAAATGATTTATTAACCATGTGTTATCTTACTTAGATAATTCGTTAGCTAACACTTGTTTCTTGAAATGTGTTGTTCCCTCAGGTATAGCAAGCTTGAGATAGTTGATGAATAAAGTGCGAGGCATGGGTAGATTGCAATGAAGATGGATTTAGTTTACCCATAGTAGCTTCTCGTATTAGACAATCGTTTTTTTGTCTAGACATTAATGACTTGTAATTACTTAGATGTCGGTTGTTTAATGTTGGGCAACTGTTGGATTTCCATGTGAACTTATTGTGATGACATTGCTAGTAACACCATTTAATAAATAAACCAAACAGATCCTTTTGGTTTTATCTTTTAAAGTTTGTTTCCGCTATCTTTTGACGCCGTTAGGCAAAAATTTTTGAAAATCCATAATTTTAAACGACGGGTGTTACACTATCAAAACAAATGGTATAATTATCACTTCCTTTATCTTTAAATATTTTGTATTGTTGGTGGACCTTTACTAGACACGGTGTTGCCTTATAGATGATGCATATGTGTAGTATTGTAGTGTGTATCTAGAAAATTGTAGTGTGTATTAGAACGACTTTATTTTTGGAAAATGATATATCCTTCTAATAAATTGATCTAATAATCTTCTTAATAATTGGATCATGACATTTGTTAAAACCAATGGATGAAATAAAAAAAAATAAAAAAAATAAAAGGATTACATTTTTTATGTTTTAAAGTTGTTAGGAGGTTTATTAAACTATTTATTAGTTACTTTTTCATTAGATAATTATCGTACGTATGATTTTCCATTTAATTATATTATATATATACTAAAACCTTTGTGAATTTACAAGTTCTTTATGCATAAAATGTACAAGTTTTATAACACATACTAACTTTTACCAATTTTCATTTTAACCCCCTAAAGTTTCTATCTTTTAATTTTTGCCCACATCAAAGATTCGTTTTCATTTTCTTGACACTTAACTTTTGGTTTTTCATCAAACAACTTTCACACAGTTACGATTTTACTTTTAAACATCTGGTTTTGATTATTTTTATCCGCCTTTCTATATAAAAGGTTTTTAATATATAATAATTTTCATTATCATTACGTCTTTAAAACATTAATATAGTTATTTTATTATGTTTTTATACATTAAATTATTTTACATTTTTTAATTGTTATTACTACATGTTTAGTTATCTTCTTAAAATTTGGATTCGAATATTTGATATAAATTTGGGTCCAAAATATTGTCATGTAAAAAACGTATTCCAGTCAACACGCATGTAGTTTTTAACTAAATATGAAAATGAAAGCAATGTACTGTACTGTACTGTACTGATTCATTGAGCCACCCCAGTGTGACTTCCCCCCACCTCACCTCTTCGATATAAACGAGACCAACATCTTCTTGTTGTTTCACCGAACACCCAAATTTCCATCTGAACCAAAATGGCTGCTTCATCTCAAATGGTTGCTTCAAAGCATTCATCTAATTGTCTTAACAATCAAATTCAAAATCTTAGACCTGCTGCTACTTTCCCTTCCAGACTTTTCATTGGTGCTAAAAATGATAAATTTATCAAGAATAACAACCACCATTATCAACACCGTGTTCTAATCGTTTCCGCAAGACGACAGGAACTCGAGGTTGTTCCGGTCACCCCTGAAGACATACCAAAGGTTGTTTCTTTTTTATTCATATTCATATTGTTTTTATGTTGGTTTGTGAATAATTGTGATTATCATAAATGATAACATGTTAATAAAAAGACAATGTAGGTGTCTAGTTTGGTTAATTTTTTAATGTGAAATGCGGTAATTAAGTAAGTAGTAGTTGTTGTTGTTATATAGTTTAAGAAGAAGAGATAAAATAATCTGAATCGTATAAGTAGGTTGAATAGGCAGATGGCAAAGTGTCTATCAAAACACTCAATAAAAAAAAAAAGTTGCAAACTTGGTATAAACGAATAAGCAGAAGCAGTTATGAATAAGTAGATTGGTATAGACACTTTAAAATGAGAACACACCTTGAAAATATTTCAATATTCAAATAGTTTTCAATTGGTTTAGGTTTTAATGAGTAAATTTAGGAATGTCATTTGCAACTCTGGATGTGTTACGATCCAGATTGGCCAAGTGTGGGATAGGTTGGTTGTTTTTAAGTCTAGGTGTCCCTTTCACCTTTAAGCTAGCTTGATGCGAGCCTATTATGGGATCAGTTCTTATCAAAGACGTGACAAATGCTTCAAAGTTAGGGTAGTATGTGATACGTCATTTTACAATGTATCGGCAAGATTTTAGCCAAAATGAGGTATAAATGAACCAAACCACCACCAAGGTAGAATTTTTTTTTGAAACGGACGTATTTCAAGGGTGTTTTGTCAAACAAGTTTTCGATTTTTTTTTTTTGTGGAAGTGGGTAATCCGGTAATGGAAATACCGGTTTCAAAATTTTGACCCGAACCCGGTATTTCCATTACCGGTTTCAGAAAAAGTTGCTCGAAACCGGTATTTCAATTACCGGTTTCAGAAAAAGTACGCATCCAACAGTAACATTCAGAGCATGGGTCAGTGATGGGACTAAAGGCTGCGAACCCGGTTTTTCCAATACCGGGTTCGAGGTAAAAGACAAAAAAAAAAGCCAGTCGAGCAGAATATAATTCACACAAACTTTGATATATATATATAGCTCATTCTGAGCATTCAAAAAAAATACAGCAACGAAAATTTTCAAAAAAAACATATCTAAAAAAATGGCAGGTCAATCATTTTCTGGTGGTGATTCATTCCCAAATATCACACGGTTTGGAGCCTCAAACAACGTTTGGAATCACATGAGTGATGATAGCGAGCGTAAAAATGCGGTGACAGCTTTAATTGATCGTTTGAAGGCGAGAAAGTCGGACTATGAGGCTGAGATTGCAGAACGGGCAACAGTGGTCCAACCGACCAAAATAGACAAGAGGTACGAGGCCTACCTGCAGCAGAAGGTCCAATGGTTGCAACTAACCATTAACCATCTTACTTTTGCCCAGTCCTCAATAACCAGCACGCGTATACCTTTAGTGCTGAATTTCGCTCGGTTGGTACTCGGCGTGATGGTTACGTGACTGACCCGGGAGAGGAATACGCAACAGAAGACCCCGAAGCTGCAGCCCCTGCCTATGAGCCCGGTGAATACATTCACCGTAATGATGGTGATAGTTCATTCGACTCCACTGATTCCCGTTTTCATGATTTGGATAATTTTATGTAATGGTATTTATGTAATGGCCTTTCGGTTTTCAATAAATTAAGTTGTTTCGCCATATATGTTTTTTAATATAAAGTGACAAACATACCTAATAAAAAAAACAAACATAAAATTTATATTTAAACTTGCCATGTTACATGAAAACACCTAGGAATTCAGGAAAAAACGGATAAAAACATCACACAAAAACGACAAGATTATTGCAATATTCAAAGTTGAGTGCATGTTTTCCTATTATGACCCGATCCGTTGCAAATGCCACACCTAGCTTGTTGTCTTGAGGTTGAAGATCTGCTGGTAGAACTCTCATCCATCTCGTTCCTGTACCGTCTGGTGCGTCTCCTACCCCTATGCGTGACCAGTTTTGTCGGGTCTCCCTGGATCTTCCAATCTACCTCCGCCCAGTAATGCACGTCTCGGAGGGGGGCAAGTGCAGCATTATACTGATTTATCCACGTCCTAGTTGTGTACCTCTTACTAGGAAGATTAACAGCTCTCTCCTCTCTATATCCGCAAACAGCAATGGCATGAGAACATGGAAACCTTTGATGCTGCCAAGCTCCACAAGAGCATTTTTTCCTATTCTCCGCCATGACAACATTGTATGTGTACTCGCCTTGTGCATTTCTTTGGTTTGTTCTGACCGTGTAATTTCCTGTTCGTTCATCATACACTTCCACCCTATGGCTTGTTGAGGCTCTTTCACGCATCTGAAAAACCTCCCACATTTTGCGAGCTAGTGGTGGGTTCCAATTGGTGGCTTTCCGGTATTGCTTGACAAAATGGTCTCTTGTCCAAGTAAAAGTCGACTCAATTAAAGCTCTAATAGGTAGCATACGAGCCTTTCCAAGGATATTGTTTTGGCATTCGGCAACGTTTGTCGTTAAGTTACCCCAACGACGAAGTCCCGAGTCGTGCTTTAGAGTCCACTTATCCAAACCAATGTTTCTCAAATACGGCCAAACCCCCTCTGCTTCACCTCTGACTTCATCCACCGCCCAAGAATACTTGGATTGTTGGGATGTGGAACCGATAACCCAAGCCAAGTTTTTGATTCTCTTGTCCTTGAAGTGCGAGTTGACATTGCTACAAACGTGCCTCAAACAATACCTATGATGCCACCCAATTTCGTTCACTGCATTAATTATGCCTTGGTGACGGTCTGAAATGATACACAAATCACCCTCACCCTGCCGCTGCGATCCGACATGCTCTTGAAAGAGATTTAAAAACCATCCCCAACTTTCGTTAGACTCTTCATCAACCAAGGCATAAGCGACAGGCAATAATTGTCCATTGGCGTTCTTCGTCACTACAGTTAGCAACTTACCCTTGTAGCTGCCTTTCAAATGAGTGCCATCGACAAAGATCACTGGAATACAACGTTGGAATGCCCTAATTGCCGGTCCAAATGCCCAAAATACAAACTTGAATGTTTGTATATGGCTTGAACTGGTTGGAGAATGGAGCCATTCTACAACAGTGTCTGGATTAGCACGTTGTAATTCAGCAATATACTTGGGCAATGCATCAAAGTTACTCGGCCAAGTTCCATACAACCTTTCAATAGCTATCCTTCTTGCATTCCACGCCTTGGTGTAGGTCACATCGACATTGAAAGTTGTTTTTACTTGCGCCTGGATGTGTCTGACTTTATAAGTTAAATCCTCCCGCACCTGGTCCAAAATTTCAGAAGCTATCATACTTGTTGTCATACATCGGTTGTTGTTATTAGTCACTTCTCCATAGCAATTGTGACTCTCCACCCACTTTGTGATCTGAAACAATCCTAACCTGTTTCTGCTAGATCCAACTACAACCCACCTACACGGGACCCGGTCCATAACACCACGATAATTCTTCCCCCTGGTCATGCACTGTGCTTTCCAAAACTGTGGCCTCGTATCTTGAACAATTAGTTCTCTGTTTTCTCTTATGTTCCAAAGCCTTACAGCGTATACAAGTTCCGCCTTGCTTTGAAAAAACATTCCTTTTTCTATCACATTTCTTTCTTTCGACCAAAAGACCACATCTTCTTGAACTTCATTGAATGGCATTAGACGATCTTCATCATCATCGTCATTGTCTTATCATCGTATGTTGTCTTCATCATCGTCATTGTCTTCATCATCGTCATTGCTTCATCATCGTCATTGTCTTCATCATCTTCATTGTCTTCATCATCGTCATTGTCTTCATCATCGTCATTGTCTTCATCATCTTCGTTGTCTTCATCATCTCATTGTCTTCATCATCGTCATTGTCTTCATCATCGTCATTGTCTTCAACATCTTCGTTGTCTTCATCATCGTCATTGCTTCATCATCGTCATTGTCTTCATCATCTTCATTGTCTTCATCATCGTCATTGTCCTCATCATCGTCATTGTCTTCATCATCGTCATTGTCCTCATCATCGTCATTGTCTTCATCATCGTCATTGTCTTCATCATCTTCGTTATCTAGTGACTGGTTACCCGCTTGAAAAAAACAAAAAAAAAAAAAAAAAAAAAAAAAAAAAAAAAAAAAAAAAAAAAAAAAAAAAAAAAAAAAAAAAAAAAAAAAAAAAAAAAAAAAAAAAAAAAAAAAAAAAAAAAAAAAAAAAAAAAAAAAAAAAAAAAAAAAAAAAAAAAAAAAAAAAAAAAAAAAAAAAAAAAAAAAAAAAAAAAAAAAAAAAAAAAAAAAAAAAAAAAAAAAAAAAAAAAAAAAAAAAAAAAAAAAAAAAAAAAAAAAAAAAAAAAAAAAAAAAAAAAAAAAAAAAAAAAAAAAAAAAAAAAAAAAAAAAAAAAAAAAAAAAAAAAAAAAAAAAAAAAAAAAAAAAAAAAAAAAAAAAAAAAAAAAAAAAAAAAAAAAAAAAAAAAAAAAAAAAAAAAAAAAAAAAAAAAAAAAAAAAAAAAAAAAAAAAAAAAAAAAAAAAAAAAAAAAAAAAAAAAAAAAAAAAAAAAAAAAAAAAAAAAAAAAAAAAAAAAAAAAAAAAAAAAAAAAAAAAAAAAAAAAAAAAAAAAAAAAAAAAAAAAAAAAAAAAAAAAAAAAAAAAAAAAAAAAAAAAAAAAAAAAAAAAAAAAAAAAAAAAAAAAAAAAAAAAAAAAAAAAAAAAAAAAAAAAAAAAAAAAAAAAAAAAAAAAAAAAAAAAAAAAAAAAAAAAAAAAAAAAAAAAAAAAAAAAAAAAAAAAAAAAAAAAAAAAAAAAAAAAAAACCGGTACTGGCCAAAAAAAAAAATTCCGAAAACTTGTTTGATAAAACACCCTTTAAATACGACCGTTTCAAAAAAAAATTCCACCAAAGTAGCCTAGTGGCCTGATGTCGATCGCATGTTCGAATCTCTTCAGGAAAACATCTTGGGGGTGTCTAAGGAAAGGAATAGGAAATAGTCACGGGGATACCCAGCACGTAGATTTGAGTCGAAGACTCGTCTTCCCCGGGTAAACTGAACACGGAAAACCTCCTCCGTTTTTGGGGTATAAATGAACCAAATTTATCCGCAGGTTGGTGGAGTGTAAGCCTATTTAAGTATGTGGATGACCTAACAAAATCATTTGAATGGTTTGGTGACCTATGCATACATTATCCCATTGATATGATGATATCAATTTGGGTTTCTAGTAAAGTAGTAGCTTTCGAGTATGACTCCGAGATGTTATAGACTATTATTCGTTAACTGATACTAGTTTTGTTTTTGTGATCAGATAGCAGAGCAGAATTATCAATTGGCAGATGTTCTACAAGAGGGTGATACAGCGGTAGGCATGTGGTCCAGACCGTTGGTTAAGCGCAAAACAAAAATAGTATGTACCATAGGTCCATCCACAGACACCAAGGAAATGATATGGAAGCTGGCTGAGGCTGGGATGAATGTAGCACGACTAAATATGTCCCATGGAGACCATGCATCTCATCAAAAAGTTATTGACCTTGTTAAGGAATACAATGCTCAATCTAAGGATAATGTTATTGCAATTATGCTCGACACAAAAGTATGCTTTATCTTTTATCCGGCTTGTGTTCTATTCTATTAAGTTGCAATGTTTTTATCACACTTGTTACAAACTCTTGTAGCTTGCCAATCTCTTAAAAGTTAAACTTAGTTATGATATTTCCTTGCCTGCTCACAGGGACCTGAAGTCAGGAGCGGGGACTTGCCACAGCCAGTTAACCTAGAAAGTGGGCAAGAATTTACGTTTACAATAAAAAGGGGGGTTGGCACGGCAGACTGTGTTAGTGTGAACTATGATGATTTTGTGCATGATGTCGAAGTGGGTGATATGCTTCTTGTTGATGGTATGCTTTAATGCCTTTTTACATGGAGATATCAGAAGTTGTATTTTCTTTGTTATGCATTTTGCGAGCTGTTGTTTATCTTTAGGTGGTATGATGTCCTTTTTGGTGAAGTCCAAAACTGAAGATTCGGTAAAATGTGAAGTTGTGGATGGTGGAGAACTCAAATCCAGACGTCACTTGAATGTTCGAGGAAAAAGTGCAACTTTGCCATCTATTACTGGTTCGACTCGATAACTTTACACATATTAGTAGTAATTTTCTAAGGAAGGGTACTAACCTTTAAATGGACATAATGACGAATATAATTTTCTAACAGAAAAGGATTGGGATGATATCAAATTTGGAGTGGACAATAAAGTTGATTTCTATGCAGTCTCCTTTGTGAAAGATGCAGAGGTTATTCACGAGTTAAAAAATTATCTCAAAAGTAAGCGTGATAATATCCAATGTATTACTAAAGGTATTTTTTTTAACTCAAAGTTTATGAATTTTAACATCACTGCAATCTTGTTACTCTTTTGGCAGGCTGTGGTGCAGATATTCAAGTAATTCCAAAAATTGAAAGTGCAGACTCTATACCAAACTTGCAGTCAATCATCACAGCATCCGATGGGGTAAATTTGTGTTTGGTTCATCATAGTTTTTTTCACTTTCACGTTGTCCATTTTTCTGATTCATATCACATTGATTTCAGAAGGAAATGGAAGATTTATTTATTTAGTTTTTTGTATTGCATCATACATCTATTAGCAATATCAAGAAATTTGCTTTTTGACAACTTTGACTTTGGCAGTAGAAATCACATTGGAATTTAGATCCTCTAAATCTTGCCTATTTGTTTTGCCTTATATCGAGGAAGTGGTTTCTTGATTTGTTTTCAAAAAACTTAATTTGCATGGTTGATGAACAGCATATGGGTCCTTAAGTCCTTTTGGGTGGTTCTTTTTGGTAAACCTTTTGTTTTGCCACTGCATGCTAACCTTGCTCTCACTTTTCTTAGGCAATGGTTGCAAGAGGAGATCTTGGTGCAGAGCTGCCTATCGAAGAGGTTCCACTATTGCAGGTGACAGTTTTTATGTTACTATTGTATAAAGAGGTTACAAAATTCGCGGGCCAAACTTGCTTTGGTTTGAAACGAGGAAGTTTTGGGAATGGATTGGCATGTGTTATGTCTGACTGGCCAAAAGTATTTCTTTTCAAAAATATTGAATACATTATAAGTAATTAGTGTATCAAATATGATCACACATCTATATTATTTCAGTTTTTTTAAAACTATCTAGGTCAACTGGCTAATATGATTTATGAGGTTTTATGCATCAAAAGCACACTTCCTCAGTAGCATATTTTTATGCATTCGACCTGTTAGATAAAAGTAAAAAGACTTGAGCCCGAGTTGACCCATCCCCAGGTAAAAGGGTTGAAGCTGCCACCTCCAGTCATATTCGTTAAAGCTCTCCATTCATTATTTCTGTATAATTACTGGTGATCAATTCAATCTATTTGGTTTCATTAGGAAGAGATTATCAGGACATGCCGGAGCATGGGAAAAGCCGTAATAGTTGCAACAAATATGCTTGAAAGCATGATCGTTCATCCTACACCAACTAGAGCGGAGGTGTCTGACATTGCTATTGCTGTTAGAGAAGGTGCTGATGCAGTTATGCTTTCTGGAGAAACTGCTCATGGAAAGTAAGACCTGTCTTTCTAAATGGACACGGAGAATGCCATTCAAGATATTACTATACATGTTTTAAAATTGTTTAGGTTTAACTTATGACAGATGATTTATAACCAGATGTTCAATTTTGAGTAATTTGCTTAGAAATGGTTCAGTGCTGGTCAACTGGGTCGAAAGTCACTCAAAATGTAATGTTAATGCATATAACTTGCTAAGTTACTTCTATCTGATAAAAATTAGATAATTGTTATAATAATCAAGTTTTTGCAACAAACTCGAGACAAATTATTATGAAAAATGAAACTTTGGATAAAGTTAGTTTCATTTAGACTAACCTGGCCCATTTTGACCTGTACTAAGAACTCTCATTTGAATAAGTTACCCAACCCTGCCAAACTGCCCATTCTGCCACCTTACAAAATGCTGGATTTTTGATGTACACAAGCATTAGGAAATCTATGTTGATGAGATTCTGCGTGTAGTTTGACTATGGCTTAGCTTGATGCCTTGATCTCTTACCATGCAGGTTTCCTTTAAAAGCTGTTAAAGTGATGCATACAGTCTCATTGCGAACTGAAGCGAGCGTGATGGGTGGTGTTACACCCTCTAATCTTGGTCAAGCCTTTAAGGTGGATTCCCTCTATTTGTTTGGAGATTCTTCAATTTTATTTTTTGTTTTATTTAAAATCTTGGCATGGTCTATTCTTTTATACATCCTTTCTTATAAGGTGCTTGTTTCCTGCAGAACCATATGAGCGAAATGTTTGCATTCCATGCCACATCAATGTCCAACACTCTTGGAACCTCCATTGTAGTCTTCACTAGATCTGGTTTCATGGCCATTTTATTGAGTCATTATAGACCTACTGGCACTATCTTTGCCTTCACAAATGAGTAAGCCCCTGAAGCTTATTAAATTTAAACTCTCTTCTTTTGTTCCTGGATCATTGGTAGCTAGAATTTTTGAATTTAAATGTTATTTTATTTACATGGAATTATTTCTGATATTCTTTCCACTTAAAATGTTGCATGTTCAACTTCGGTAATGTAAACTTTTTTTTTTCTATAACACATTTCTCAACATTGAAGTATAATCTAATCATATTTGTGTTTATTCCGCCAATATGAGTATATGCTCTTAGTTTACTTTGAACTCACCCTTTAGCTTGAGGGAAGTGGAATATACTTTCCAGAATACTTGAACTTCACATGTGGGGTGCCTATGGGTTTGCGTTTTGGAACGAATTATCTGATTACTGAGACTTGAGTATAATTAAATTGCCTAGTAGCCCCTTTTTAACTTAATTTACCAGAGTTTTAATCTCATGGTTATCCAACTATACATCTTTAAACAACAAAATCATATCCAAACATCACCTCCCACAACCCGTTTTTATGCAGCTGGATTTTCTGATTTTGAATAGATAGTTGGTGCATAATCACTTTCAAATCACAATTCAAACAACCTTATAATGTCCTGTATCGATACTCAAATGATATTAATGTCATGCAGAAAAAGGGTACAACAAAAGTTAGCTTTGTATCAAGGAGTTTGCCCCATTCACATGGAGTTCTCTAGTGATGCTGAGGAGACTTTTGGAAAGGCACTCAGCACATTAAAGGTGAAATCTGCTTTTGATTTTAGATATGCTATATTTGTGTTACACTTCGTCTTTTTCCTTTATAACATAGGTAACGTAATATATATTCATGGGAAAGGGTCACTGAGATGTAAAATTATTAATGCTCCTAGAGAACAAATAATCACAATGTACCTAAATAACTGCAACGTCCCCATGTTTCTTAGGAGTGACATTCTAAATTACTTAACCAATAACCATTAATAATCATCATGAATATATATGATATGTTGATAACCTCTTTTTGTCCCATAATTATTCCTTTTAGTTTTGCATTTTTGAGTATGTTTGATATCTGACCAAAAATAGAAAACACTTCCATCAAGTTTTGTGCCAATTAGCCTTGCATTTCCTTTGGAGCCAAGAGAGACTTTCTTAGTTCTGGGTATAGCCGTATAGGTATCTAAACGTTAATGCAAAAAAACATATCTGAAGCAATTGCTAATAGAGGGGACCAGGGTGGGTCAAATGGGTTGGATGTCTAGACCAGACCGTCCCAGCAAACTTAGTTTTATATTTATTTGAAAATTGTAAAAAATTTATGTATTAATCAGGATTATAAAGTATGTATTTGTAAATTGCAAGTTATTAATTTAACTATTTGAAAGAATGATTTCGGATGTTGCCTGTCAGCATAAAAAATAGTACGAGACGTCTGTTGATCCATTTAACTCTTTCATCCATGTCACTTTTGTTAAAATATATGTTCCACGAGTTATAACTATGATACAACGTGAATTGATCCGTGCATATCTACATGGGTTAAAATTGCGTCTTTTGTTGGTTTCAAGCTATGCAGCAGCCTCTCCTAAGGGAGGAAAATGATCATTTTTCTTGCAAATTATATCTATATTTAATGACGGATAATTATTTTCCATCTGCAGAATCAAGGGATGGTTAAAGAAGGTGAACAGGTAGCTCTTGTTCAGAGTGGCAGGCAGCCGATCTGGCGGTTCCAATCCACACATAACATTCAGGTCAGAAAGGTGTAATCACGGGATAGCTAGGTGAACAAGATCTTTGGATTGCTTTTGTCTAGATGTTCGTTTATCTGCTTTGTTGTTTGTCTTGTATTATGATATAAACCCTAAGTTAAGCTGAAGTTATGTTGATTAAAAATGTAACAATATGTATCAAATAACACGTTCTGATGTTTAACGAGGGCCGTGATTTTCAGACTTGCAAGAAATATTTTCTATTATCTCATTTTAGAATCTTGAACCATTAAGAACATGATAAAATACTCATTAACGGGCAGAAGCCCAAGGATTGCACTTTGATCTGGTCTTGTCTCGGGGACCCGTATTCAGAAAGACTGGCTTACTATGGTTCTCAATCGTGACAGGTTTGGGCTGTAGTTACGAACTTCATCGTAGTAGAAAATCGGGCCTTTTGCATTACCTTTATTACCCTTTTATGATACAGTTTTTCAAGCTAAGTTACATTTATGCATACTGTTTATAGTACAACAGATGTCTTTCTTTTTGCAAAAGATGGTCTTTTGGACAATTTAAAAAAGCATCATGGTTGGATCAGTGGTAAACACTCTGGTCTCTGGAGACAGAGGTCATGGGTTCGATCCTCATCTCATGCAAAAGGTTAGAGGGCCTTTTCTACCATTTAGGTAGTAAATGGAAGCAACCTCTCTACTTAGGTAGAGGTAAGGTTTGCCTACATCTTAACCTCCCCCATACACCGTCGAGGTATTGGGGCTCAAAACCCGCGGAAGGCGACACTGAGCAGTTTCTTTCTTTCTTTTATGGTCTTTGGGACAATTTGTTAAAAGTTCAAAAAGAAATGATAGAAGTTATGACTTTCTTTAAACTAAACTATGGAATGAACATGGGTAGAAACTAGAAACTAGAAACTCGACCAATGGTGTGTTATTTCATTAAGAAAATATGCAGTTTGCAAGCTATAAATCTTATAAAAGGTTTGCTTTCCACAATTGAAACACAAGATAGGTCAAACAGTGGACAAAGGATCAACTATATATACTCATCAATTGTGGTAGTGGACGACCAATAAGGAAAAACACAACCGTCGTTTGACTGTGAAGAGTGTTATGCATTTTCGTAATAATCCTTATCTATATGATTATTTTGATATCACGTATTAATTAATTATAAGATGATGTCATACGTTATTATTCTGTTGTGGTTGTTAGATTACCCTTTATTTAGCGTTATTCGCCTGTGATGCTTTTAAATTAATGCCATTTATTTGTTATATTAATAACTTATGTTAAATAATAACGGATACATATATACATTATTATTTTGTTGTGGTTGATATGTTATGATTAATGCTAATTAATACTAAGAGATAGTTATACATCAGTGGTTGGAGCCCTTGCCTCTGGAGACAGAGGTTAAGGGTTCGATCCTCATGCCCAACAAGGCTGGAGGTCCTTTTCTACCTATGGTAGAAGGGGTAAGACTGTTTACATCTCAACCTCCCTCATACGACGGCATTGGGAGTTACTTTACTTTAGATAGTTATACATCAATTTTCATGATCAAATTATTTAATAATACACATTTTATACTTTGTCAAAAAATTGATGTTTGAAAAGATTTACATGTTCCAATAAAACAATACATATTCTCGTTGGTTATCTTTGTTATATAAACTTATTCAAGACAAATGTTAACTATTTTATTGTTTATTAAATTTAAACATGGCCGTTCCAAAAAAAATAAAAAAAATAAAAAAAAAAAATTAAATTTAAACATGATAAAATTGCATTGAAACGCGGGTAATTTTTGTAGTTGATAATAAGTTAACCATTCACGGAGTGATGGAACTGAAAATTTTGGTTTTTTTGTAAATAAAATAAAATTGGTTGCAAAAACTATCAATGAAATCTGCTTTTATGTTATAAATAAAATTGGGTTGCAAAATATATCAAGAAATCCGCTGTAGCACAATCACTTGTTATCTTATATTGTCTCGGCTCCTTCTAGCATAGGAGTCCCAGGTTCAAGTCCTGGCAGTGGCAATCAATTTTATTTTTTATTGGTTCTTTTATGTTTAAAAAAAAGTATTATTAAAAAAGTCCATATGCTCAATTTTAATTTCAACAAAACATAACGTTATGTTGAACAAACTAGAAAATAATTATACATGAACTCGATCACATGTCAATTCGACAATATGTAATATTGGACTATATTTCTACATCGTAGGTCAATATGTTTTTGTCAAATGATAAATTTTAGTTCTTAATCTTTTTGAAAAAACACTTTTTTTCTATCTTCCTACTTATCTCTCTCACTTTTTATTTATTTTTTATTATGTCTAAAATTCGAAACAACATATTCCAGATGAGTAATTACACCATTAGACTACTTTTCCAAAACTTAGGTAAAGTTATCATTTGTTATATAGGGGTTGAGGATTGTAAAACAAGTATTAAAGTAAAAAACATGTATTAAAGTAAAACAAATAGGACAAGATCTTGACTCTTAGATCATGGTTAAATTGATGCACGAAGATTCACCAAACAATTGATGCATGATGATTTTCATGATGCACGGTGATTTTCAGTGAAGAGAAACCTATTGTTTTATTTGTATGCAGTTGACTGCACCTATGATAGGTGCAGTTGTGTTGAAAATAGAGGGGTAATTTTGTAAATATCAAAATTTATAAAGGGTAAAATAGTAATTTCATGTATCTCTCTCTCTGAAACTGCAGCCATAAATATGCAGTTGTCTGCAGCTAGTATATCCTCTTACTTTAATACTTGTTTTATTTTACCTAAAACCTTGTTATATATTTATAAGTACAATGATATAAAATTGATTAATGTACTGTGCTTTTGGATACTAGAAGCTCTTCTACCTCTTAGGGGCAAGGGTGTAGTCGGCAAAAAGCATCGGCTAGTTTCGGCTTTTTGGCAAGGCTATAGCACATGCATCGGCAACTTTAATCGGCAAGTTTGGCAAGTTACATCGGCTAGTTTTGGCCGATGCTAGTGAACGTTGGGGAGCGTCTTCTGTGAACATTGGGAGCTTCTTGTTTTTTTTGTCTTTTTTCAAATGTGAACGTTGGCAAGTTTTTGGCAAATTGACAAGTTTTTGGCTACTACACCATCATTTTTGGCTAGCTTTTGGCAATAATTGGCTACTTATTGGCAAATCCACATGACACTTCCTTATTGGTGAAAAACTTGCCAAAACTTGCCAATTTGCTAAGCATTTGGCACTACACCCTTGCCCCTTAGATATACATTTTTTTGGTAATTCGGCATCATATCATCACTTTTGGAAGATATGTGACATGTGACAAATCGTTAATGCTAGTGAGAAGACGATTTCTCATCAGATAGTTAGCCTAAAATCGCATTCTACTAGTAACACAATTAGTAATTTCCTTGGTAACTATCGAAAAATCAGTGATCGTTTTCGGTTGACAAAATCCTCACCAAACCATGTGTCTAGATCTAAAAATAACAATTTGTTCTCTATTTAGATAAGTTGTAGTTTAAAGTTTAAACCCACATAGAATGGTAACTGTACAATACGGAGTCGATGGCAGCAGTCTGGTCTATAAATCTAATATAGCTTAGGCTTAAATGGGGATGTTTGGCTTGGCTTTCTTAGAAGGCCTTGTAGTAAAAAAAAGGCTTTTAAGCAATAAAATTCAACTTAGTCATTGTTTTTGTTTTATACTTCTAGTTCGAATGCATCAGAACCAAGTTCGTACATCTTCATTTTTTCGACAAATAATCATAATTTGAATCGATCCATCCATGTATTAGTGCATATTTAAGATGTAAACGCATAAATTTTATGAATTTGTTAGTTTATTAGTTGAATGTAACATGTTCTTAGCGTTGTTACTTGATAACCATTTAACAACAAACCACTCTATTTTTCACAAAAGATAAGCTGATCTAAAATGTATACTTCATATAAGAATCAGAATCTATAATTTAATCAAACTTTACATGTGGCTAACATGTACATCATGAACTTTAAAGATTAAACAAATGGTCATTAGGACCAAATATAGAATTGCTGAACTGTCGGGTGTTCAAGTCATTACATTCAAGAGATGGGCCAAATCGATCAAGCCACTGAGTCGGGCTAGAATTCTCGGTCTCTTCAGCCCATGGTGAAGTCATATCGATGTCATCTAGTTGTATCGGATCAGTATCTATTGCGACCGATTTTTTGGATCTTGCTAGCTTTAAATTGTAATGAATGTAGGCAATATCATTCAAAGTTTCCTTATTGATCTTATTCCGTTTCTCTGAGTGGATTTCCTGAAATGTACTCCAGTGTTTCTTGAACGGAGTAGTGCTGCAAACCTGGCTCAGTATTCTCATAGCAACTCGTTGTAATGTTGGAGCCTGCGTCACCATATTGTTCCCACCAAATTCCTTTTTAATCACATATAGATACATCAATCAGTTAACTATGATCATAGTGAGTATTTATCATTATAACAGATAGAATGAGCAAAAATTCAAAAGAAAAAGGTGTATACACCATGAATGACCAACACATAGTTTGAATATCTTTTCTGATCTTCTTATAAAAATCCACAATTTTACTGACTTAAAAGTAACGGTTGTCATGGAAGAAGCAGAATAAGAATGTCATATCCCACAAATTTTTCAAAATTTAGAATCTAACAAACAGAGTTTGAGCAAGTGACTTTTCAAACCACTTCTTGTTGTTTTTAAAAATCAAGTATGCTTGAAAAAGTGCAAAAAATACTATGTTTGATAAGAAACAACATTTTATGAAAGTTTGGTTTCTTTTGGTTTTTTGCAGGAATGCTAGTTTCAAACAAAAAGCCAGACATTTATTTAAAAGCGTTTGCAGGTCAACTGACATGAACTTTCCTAAAATGACCCGTTTCATTTTGAATTGTTACCCAACCCTCCATCTTGTCACCTCTAGAGCATATCAAAGAACAAACCATCTTTCTAAACAATCAGACAATGAAACAAATAGAACTAAGTTAGGAAAGAAAAAGCAGGCGTCGAGTATAAAAATCTAATCATTACTTTCAGACTAAAACCAACAATACTTACCAGGCGAGACAGCATCGATCGCCTCCTTAGCAAGACTGCAGCCAAACATTCCGCTTGCCCTCGTGAAAGACAAAATTTGGTTAGTAATATCTCGTCTTAGCTCAGGAGTTGGGAGCAGCTTCTCTAAAACCCTATAAAAGTCTTCTTTGATCGATCCAAGAAACTTGGTCTCTGGATTATACTGAATAACGGGATTCAAGAAAGCAGCTGCAGAATGTAAAGGTGAATGAAGATGACTCTGCCATTTCTGGTCCACAATATCAAAGAAGATCTTACACTTAATATCATCCATGATATAATATGTCCTAATAGACTCCTTGGCTTTCGTCATCAACTCATAAATCGAACCAACTGCCGGTTTTCCACTCGAAACCTCCCTCATTACCTTTAGAAATGGTTCAGAAACCGCAACACATTCTTCAACTGCCCTCCAAAACTCGTTATCATCAAGTAAGCCAATGCACGTCATGCCCTGTGATTTATTTGCATAAGTAGGGTTATTGGTGAATTCGGGGCTGTTAAACATGTGTTTCAATCTTGACCGTTGCTTCAACATTGATCGCAATGATAAGAAGTGGGAAACGTATTTTGTGATGCCGGTTTTGATGATATCTTCACCTACAGTGAACTTTTTCATCATATCAAGAAGCGACGACTGGTTGTATATGAACTTTGAAATCACTTGTGCTTGCAATATGCATCGATTCACCCAATCAATGTTTGAAAACTCTTTCAAAATTGCATTCAGACATTGTGAAGCACACGGGGAGACAAAGATGGTCCCATAAGTTTCTGAAATATGATTCACTACACTCGTGCAATTGAGAGTATTATCCAAAATTATCTGCACGATATTATCAGGACCAAAATCTTGAATTACAGAATCAAACAAATCAGCAAGGAACTTTGTGTTTTTGAAATAAGAAGAAGCATCTACTGATTTGTAGAAAAACGTGCTGGATGGTGATGAAATAAGGAAGTTGATCAAAGCTCTAGACTTGTTATCAGTCCATGTTTCAACAATTATTGTGCAACCCGTTGTTGACCATTCTTTCTCGCTTTCTTTACACTGTAAGTTGACTTCAGACTTGATAATCTCCAACCACTTGTTTTTTAGAGTTTCGGGTGTGGGCCCATCAAACCCGTTACCACATTTCGAGACTGAATCAATCATCTGTTGGTATGATGAAGATCGTGCAACACTGAAATCCAATTTGTTCTCGAAAAAGAAAAGAGCTATACTTCTTTCTGCATCTTCTTGATCACTTGCATGAGAAGGGGTGTTTAGGGTAACATCGGGAAAAAACCTGGTAATTGGAGATGAAATTTCATGGGTTACAAGACTTCTAGTTGTAGGCATACTAATAGGTGATCTAGGTTCATCTCTTTTTCGCATCTTTGTTAAAGGAACTTCTTTACTGTCATCCTTTGATGCTATTATGGCCCGAACCCTATCGATGACATCATCCTTAACTTTGCTACATGGATTTACACCTTTACTTGGAAGTCTAGAGAGATGATGCTTTAATCTACTTATGCCACCATTCAAAATTCTAAGACAGAACTTGCATTTAACCTTGTTTCCGTCTAGTTTCTCAGCATATTCCCAACAAACATCTTTCTCTCGAACCACTGTCATGAAAAGTGAGTTTGGTTCATGTCACATGCTTTGCAAGAAATCGTTTGTACAACACAATTCACACAGATAGAAATAATAAAGATCTTATAAATGGATTTGATTCGATTTGTGATTACATATCTTAGATATCGTGGGACTACATGAATCTAACAATGCTAATACTAAACAATGGATCAAGAAAGAGAAAGGCAGGGACTTACTTAGGTAAATAATATACCCAGTATTCAACCCTGCAGCAAAAAATGAGCGAAAACAAGAGCATTTTGTTGTAGTTAGTAAGCAATTAGGAAATAAGCCAAAGACCAACACTTACAAATCTATACATTGAGTAAACAATAAAAAGAAAGCTGTTTTTGGTTCATAATACTGGAATTTAACTATTTCCACTATCTTACTAGTTCTGTTTAGTGAGTACATGTTATATACGACTACATAGACTATGATCATGAAAAAATAAAGATATATACAGGACTTCTTTCTCGGACTGGTGAAACAGACCAAAAAGTTTCTTTAGATTTTCCATTTCTTGCAGCTGATCACATGCCTATATACTCGATTATACATCGACAGACTCTTTAATATGCTATAAGAAAAACGATCCGACTGAAACTTACATCTACGCAATTACTAGTAATCAAACACGATTCTCATAACTACATACTACTTCAAAGTAAACCAAATCCGGCTCATCTGTTGGGGATTTCGTTTCAGGGTTGTAAACGGGTCGACATGACTAACACATTAATAAATGGGCTGGGTTTACGCTGGCGTTCCTAATCCGGGAAGTGATCCGTACACCACCAGCTTTTAACGATACACCACTAAATGTGATTTACAGGGTTAACGGTGCAACACAATAAAACACATTTGGTGGTGTATAGCAAAAACTAGTGGTGTACACATCACCACCCAATCCGCTTTTACAAATTGTTTAAAACTGCCAATAGGAAAATTAAATATTATAAACTATAGATTCAATCATAGCTTCCAAAAATTGGATGTTTTCTTCAGTTTGTTGCTTTATTGATCCTATATTCAAAGTATTTAACACTTAGATTACACTTATTATAATTAAGATTGATAAATATCGTGTATATTCAAAATATATATCATAAAAATCTAAGAGTCACATACTATTTAGATGATTCTTACGTTTCAATTTACTACTTTTTAATTTTTATCTTACAATTAGATTGGCCATGTAATTATAATTAACCTGTATCAAGTAATTTCCTAATCTTGTTAGAATACAGTAAAAAAATTGGGATTTAAGTTTTATTATTTAAGTAAATAAATTTGATTATTTGAAGAACATATGAAAGTGTATTCATTATATATTTTTGGATGGAAGAGAAACTGATGGGGGAGAAAATAACGAGATATAAGAAATGCTTACAATTCTTTGATGAATAACACCTGCAGATTCCTGGAAAATGGTGTTGATTTTCTCGCGATATTTTCAGCCGATTTAGGGCTATACGTATTTTTCTGTTCTTATCTTTTTCTCGTTTTTATTATTTTTTCAATAAGTTCAAATTTCATGAGATTTATCTTCTTTGTTTGTGTTATCCGATATATCGTGGGTGTTTGTTTTGAAGAAACGACGCCGTTTTACGAAAGGATAAATAGAGGAAAGGAAAAAATTAGTCGGAAGCCACTCTAATTATCAGAGCCAGGTTTCGATCCTGGGACCTGTGGGTTATGGGCCCACCACGCTTCCGCTGCGCCACTCTGATTTGTTGATTTACTCTTCTTTAATAAAATAGATATTCCTGATGTGTAACTTTTAACGTAACTGACACCCATTTGTTTTATGTTTTACGGTCCTTATTTAGATTAGATATTAACCTAACAACTGTAATATAAGTATATAATATCTTTGTTTAATGATTAACAACAAAGTTGAAGCAAAGCTTCCCACAATCTCTTATTGGCTTAAATTCAACTAGGAAATTGTCTTGTTGAAACAGTTACATTATTATAGTGTATTTGTGTTGAACTTTCAACCGCTTAATTAAAAACTATTCTCTCATAAATTTTTTGTTTAAAAGTATATAAGAAACCAAAAAAGTAACTTGTAGTAGAAAACTCGAATGGGGTACATGGGGCAAAATCCTCGATATATTAGGTGAGAATTCAATCGGCATGCGATTTGAGAAAATAAGAATAGTGATATGCGTGTGGCTATAAAAAGGTTGAATGACCCAAAAGGAAAAAGTGTGAAAAAAACCAAAAACTCAACCATGGTAGAAAAACCCGAACGGGATGCGATGTGACAAAATCTGAATAATGGTACGGGTTGTGATGTGGACGAATAGTAACTCGCTATGCAAGCGAGTTACTATTCACATTGTATTGCTTTTAAAGTATATAATATCTTTGTTTAATGATTAACAACAAAGTTGAAGCAAAGCTTCCCACAATCTCTTATTGGCTTAAATTCAACTAGGAAATTGTCTTGTTGAAACAGTTACATTATTATAGTGTATTTGTGTTGAACCTTCAACCGCTTAATTAAAAATCACATGGTCATGGATATGTTTATGAAACCAAGAAGTAACCCGTAATAGAAAACTCGAACGGTATACAATGTGGAACGCGATTTGACAAAATCCGAATAGTGGTACAGGGTGTGGTCATAAAAAAGGTTGAATGACTGAAAGGAAAAAAAAAGTGTGAAAAAACCAAGTAGTAACCCGCAATTGAAAACCGAACGGAATGCGATGTGACAAAATCTAAATAGTGGTACGGGTTGTGGCATGGACGAATAGTAACTCGCCACGCAGACGAGTTACTATTCACATTGTATTGCCTTATTAAAGTATATAATATAATTTATGCATTATTTCAAAAGAATTTGTATGATCATTTTTTAACTATTTTTTTTTAAAGCAAAGATGAGGTATTATTTATTTATGAATCAAAATTAACAAAGAGCTAACAACAAATAAAGTACAATATGAAGATTACAACGCCAACAATTAAGATACACTAAGCCTATTACATCATTTATCTCAATCATACCCCACCTTGTTTACTTTATTCAAGATCCAAAGATACGTCAAATAACGAATTTCTTCAAAAATAACTTTCGAGAACAAAAACCTTATTGTGAGTCACCTTGTTTGCTCTTTGTTTGAACTATTTACTTGACCATCCATGTAATACTTACATAAAGAAGCTCAAACCCAAAATGTTTGATTGTTTTATGATGATATTAAGCCACTTTGATAATTGTTCACATGTTAAATAACTTATATTTTATTAATATTCTAGGTAGTTTATAAAGAAAATTTCAATATATGATAAGACTAATGACCTAATAGCTATTGACCAATCAGAGTGACCTAATAGCTATTGACCACTATAGTTTTTAATTTTTCGAAATTAATTAAATCAGCACATGTCTAAATTAATTAATATTTTTTTTTTGGTTTTTATCATCAATTTACACTTTAACCCAATTTAAAAATAGTTAATACTTTATTGCATAATGTCTATCTAATAACAAAATATATAAAAGTTAGAGATTACAACATTTGGATTAATACGAATTAATATTTATATCAATATTTTATTTTATATATTTTTATTGTAAGACTTATCTACAATAGTTTATTAAAAATATAAATAAAATATTTATAATTTGCATATTTTAAAATATAAAAAAAAATTCAAATAATTAAAAATACATACAAACTAAACAATTTTTAAAATTAATAATTTTTTTTGTTTTAATTGTATTAACAGGTAATTAATATTTTAACATTATTTTTTAATCAATATATTCAACTTTAAAATTTTAGTTTAAGAATTTATTTTTTTCCAGTAAATTGATACATTGTTTTGAATAAAAAAAATAAATGGTACAATGTTCATGTAAATTGTTATTATTTATTTCAAAAGTTGGTTTATAGTTATAACGTCCAGTTTTTAAGTACTTGTGATATCTCGAGTTAAATCAAAAAGTATCTAAAAGTGATAATAAACAACAAATGTCAGATTAAAAAATTTAAACAAATATTGTCTATAAAAAAATACGAGTATTATAAAAGATCAAATACAATATATGCGTTCAAATGTTCAATCTTTTAGAATGATATTCTTTTAATTTGAATTTACCAACATATTTTAAATTTAACTTTACATATTTAACAATTCATTTTATCTTGATATCATCTTAAACAACTTGTTTGTTTGACACGGACAAAACTGTAGTAGATACGATAATTCAAAAACCATATTTGGTTACATATCTTATGTGGGGTGAAACTTCAGTAGCAATGAAGTCCCGCAAGGAAGGGGTTTGGGCCTGGTAACCCCAGGTTCGAATCCTGAAGGAGACAAAAGTTTACCCCTATTAATCGTCGTGTCTCGGGCGGATTAGTTTGAGTTTTTCCCCTATTGTGTATTTGAAATAGGCAATTCTACTTCGAGAGAGCTCTCTAGTGCGGACCCGGTTAAGACAATATATGTTAGATCTCCCGCTGTCGAATCGCAACACGAAGTTTCAAGCAGAATTCATCTTTTAAAAAAAATTATCAAATCCTCGTCAAAATTGAAACTCTCTTTATTAAATAAGAACAATAAATATGTCATTAACTAATCAATGTGTATTTAGATTTAGAAAAGTTTAAAAGAAAAAAAAATTAGCACTTTGATTAAAGAAGAGGAGTGGGGGGTTGATAAAGAGAAAAAGGGTTCTTAATCAACACTCAACCTCCCCCCATTCCCACGTGCCCTTCTTCCTTTTATCCCGCCATCTTTCTCTCAGACCCAAAAACCTCACTCGAATACGTAGTCGTAAAACTCACTCTCACTCTCCATCATTTCTCTCTCAATTCCACACCCAATCTTTCTTCCATTCTTCTCTCTATATTTACTTACATTGACATTATTAGTGCCTGTTTGTTTTGATGAGCAATTTATTGCACACCGATTCATACATTAACTTTTGGTAACTTTACTTTTTTTACTGTTTCAATTTTGGATTTATATTTTTTTCCGTCCTATCAGGGTTGAGTTAAATTCCGATATACATCAACATATATATGTTGTAGATTTCCTTTCCTTTTTACATTTTATTCTATTTACAGCAACATATCTATACCTGTATCTATATCTATACATATATATGTATAATCGATAATAAAAGGTGGATGTTTTCCTTTAATTAATTAGGGTTACTTTCTTCAAACTAACTTCCATTAATTTGTATACATTCTTCTTCAGGTTCATCGCCATTATTATATATATAACTTTTTTAATTAGTTAGTGGTTAGTAGTTAGCATCCAATTAGATATACGTTTTTGTTTTTCTTATCATATATATATAACGAGAGAAAGGTACCCGCGCGTTGCGGCGGTGATGGAGGTGATGGCGGGGTGGTGATGTAATGGTGGTGGCGGCGGTGGCGGTGATGGGGTGATCTACCTGACGGGCTCCGCCCTTAGCCGTACGGGCTCCGCCCTCGGATTTAAAAATTCGTCGAAAGTATATCGAATGACCCCTCTAATGAAAGAGCATGAAATTTTAAGAACACCCATATAATTTTTATAATTTATCGATGTACGGTTTTTGAGATAAAAGATTTTGAATGAATTAGAGTAATAAAATGATTTATGGAGGAGAGAGAAAAAAAAATGAGTGGTTGAGATTTGAGGAGAGAGAAAGGGTAATATATAGTTATTTTAGTTAAATATAAAATAGATAGCAGGGGCATTTTGGGGAAGTAAATGTTGAAACTTAAAATTGAAAGTTGAAAAGTAGATTTGCTTTATAATATAGTATAGATATAGATATATATTATTATATATTATAAGTTTATTATGTTACAGGAAGTGCATTTTAATTTATTAGCTCACAGTCATTACCTTTGATTAAATACATTTAAGTTGAGTTTTTTTGCTTAGATGTAATGTAATGTTAAAGTTTTTCATGTAGATTTTGGAAGAGATCTGGAGATGATGAGAATGAAGAATGAGTTGTTTTTTATTGTAATGTTGTTGTTTGGGGCTATTTTCTCATTAGGCAAAACCGAACCGATACAAGATAAGAAAATATTGCTCGAATTCATTGAAAATATCCCTCATTCTCCCTTCATTAACTGGGATATCAACTCTTCTGCTTGTAGTAACTGGACTGGTGTAACTTGTAATCATAATCGTACATCGGTCATAGCTCTTCGTTTGCCTGCTTTAAGTCTTGAAGGATCGTTACCTTTGAATACTCTTTCTCGGTTATCGAATCTTCAGATATTGAGTTTGAGGTCTAATGGTTTATCGGGTCCTTTTCCGTCTGATTTCTACAATTTGAAGAACTTAACATCCTTACATTTACAATGCAATGGGTTTTATGGTCCGTTACCTACGAATTTATCTTTTTGGAACAATCTGTCTGTTCTTAATTTGTCCCACAATGGTTTTAATGGAAGCATTGATCCTTCCATTTCGAGTTTGACTCACCTCACTGTGTTGAGTCTTGCAAATAACTCGCTTTCTGGTGAAATTCCAGATTTTAGTAGTGCAAGTTTACAAGTTCTTGATTTGTCCAACAACAATTTCACTGGAACCGTGCCTCAGTCTCTCACGAGATTTCCTAGCTCGGCTTTTCTAGGAAATAATCTTGTTCCTCAAGGTCTAATGCTCCCGACTGTTTCATATTATAGTAGCGGAGCGTCAAAGAAGTCAAAACTTGGTCATTCTGCTATTCTTGGGATAGTGATAGGAAGTTGTGTGTTTGTGTTGGGATTACTTGCATTGCTAATGGTTTTCTGGGTTTCAAAGAAAGAAGGCAGAAAGGAAAATGTGCAGAGGTCAGTTAAGAAAGAAAAGAAAGTAAAGGGTATAGAGAAACTCAGATCAAAAAGTCAAAATGGGAATGAGAATGGGAATGGAAGTCTTGTTTTCTTTGAGGGGAGTAATCTTGCTTTTAACTTAGAGGATCTGTTAAGGGCTTCTGCAGAGGTGCTTGGTAAGGGAACTTTTGGCATAACTTATAAAGCAGCGTTGGAGGAATCAAGTGCGGTTGTGGTGAAGAGATTGCTGGGTATAAATGTAACTAGACGAGAGTTTGAGCAACAAATGGAGATTGTTGGAAAGACAGTACATGAAAATGTGGTTCCTTTAAGGGCGTATTACTACTCCAAAGACGAAAAGCTGATGGTGTATGATTACTTCAACCAAGGGAGTGTTTCTTCAATGTTGCATGGTAAGTCGTTCTTTTGAATCAAAAAAAGGTGGGTTGATTTAGGTTGCGTACCATCTCAAACCGGTCTGAAAAAGGAAAGAATGAGTCAAATGAGTTGGATATTGACTAAACATCTATTTTTAAAGCATGCAAACTCTTGAATTGATCTTAATTATAGCTTTACACAATGATTGTTGTAACTAACACATTACTTGATTATAAATTGGACAAGAAAGAAATGTCTGCGAGTCAAGTCACTCCAGACCTATCCATTTTGCCATTTCTTATTCATTCTACTTTTAAGTTCAATGTGTTGACAGGTTGTTGTTTTTGCAGCAAATAGAGGTGCGGACAGGACTCCATTAGATTGGGATACTCGATTGCGGATAGCCATAGGAGCAGCAAGAGGTATAACTCATATCCACACACAAGATAGTAGAAAGCTTGTCCATGGAAACATCAAAGCCTCCAACACCTTCCTCAACCAACAACATTATGGCTGTGTTAGTGATCTGGGCCTGGCAGCCATAATGAATCCGACGTTGGCACAGGTGATGAAGAGTGGTGGATACCAAGCACCAGAAATAGCAGACACTAAGAAGGTATACCAAGCATCTGATGTCTACTCTTTTGGAGTCTTGCTTCTTGAGCTTCTCACTGGGAAGTCACCTACACATGCAACCTGTAGCAACGAGGCAGTCCACTTAGTGAGATGGGTGCAGTCAGTGGTTCAGGAAGAATGGACTGCAGAGGTTTTCGATGTTGAGCTTTTGAGGTATCCAAATATAGAAGAAGAGATGGTTGAGATGTTACAGATAGGGATGCAATGTGTGGCCAAGTCACCAGAACAGAGACCTAAAATGGCAGAGGTGGTTACATTGGTGGAGAACATTCGAGCTGGTGAACAGCGTCTCCTATTAAGTCTCTTTTTTTAAACTACATGTCTTCTATAAAGTCTACTGTTAACCATACAAACCGAACAACACATACGTAGAATGGTTTACTGGTGCACCCAAATTTTTAGTTAATAAGAAATTTGGTGCCATAACATAATAGTGTTTTTTATTTGTTATTTTTCAGTAAGTGGTGGTTTGTTAATGAAATTACTGCTAAGCTTTGTCTATCCCTATAATTTGATTAGTGTTAACTTATGGTGCAACACCTATGTGTATGATGACTTGTACCCATATATATTCACGAGTCAGTTGGGTTTGTATTCATTGATAAAATGTTACAAAGAATTAGTTTAGAATGAAACAGTTCAAACAGGCTTAACAACTCATGATGTGTAGTTGGTATTCAAATGTTCATAATGTCCTAAATCATTTTAGTAAGGCAACTGTCCATATACAACAACACAAATTTTTCACCAGCCATGGTGCTACAACAAATGTCCATTGGCCGTTTAAATTGAAACTAACTCTATTCTGATAATATCAAGATTATGTGTTACCCACGATATTGATAAAGAATGGACAAAAAAAAGGTAACCAACCCGACCAATTACGCAATGTGACCCATTATCAACTCATCAATATTGAGCAACTATTATCCTCACATTTAGTTGTATCAAAGTTGTAAGCAGATATATAGATGAATTTAGGCTCCATAATAACACGAAATCATGTTCAATTGCTTTTAAATATTGGAAGTTGCACAGGAAGCCACTAGTACATAACAGCAAACGTAAATAGAGTTTCAAGGATGTCTCGCTTACTAAGATCAAGAGTAAAAGAATTGAAGTGCCTTTACACCCAAACATAAGAATGAATTGCTTACAAACAAAAAAAAAGTAAGATTAGGATGAGCAGTTCTCTACTTGTTCCCAATTCTCGTTTTAATCCCACCTGAAATTTAAGTGAAGAATATAAGCTTCAAGAGCAGATTTTACGTAATTTAAGAGTAAACGATGTGGCAATTTCAATCCAATTACTTTTCTTTTTTTTAAGAACGGCGTGTTAATTGGTTAGTGGTTCGAACCCTAGCAGTGACATCCAAGCGGGAAATATGCTAGAGGTTGGAACCCGAAGGCACCTCTAGAGACCAAGGGTGCGATAACACGACCAAATCCATTTTGTCCGGTATTTATAAGTTACAGGATTTGACCTATTACCCAAACCACTCATTTTGCCAACTTTAAAGAACATATTCGGAAGCTTCGACAAAACAAAAGTACAATAAAGGGTTAGGTTTGTTTACCTTTAACTTCCTCAAACTTAATTTCTTTTACTCGGTCAGATGTAGCATGATACTCGAAACTGCAAAAGTATCAATTATACAAGAGCTAAATAAGCAAATTATGAAATTGATAATGCGGAATTTAATCAATGTAAATTTAGAGAGAATTTGGAGAATATTATTTTTCATTATTATGTAAGAATGAGAAGTAAATACAATATATATACCTAAAATAATTGTAACCGTCCTATAACTAATTTATACATATATTTACACTTTGAGTCCCTAGAGTTTCAACTTGTACGAAAACTATACAAACTATTTTATTTCATACAAATATTGTTATATTTATATACAAAATTGAGTAAAAAATTATCACATAATTCCTCCACAACTAAACAATGACTATTCTGGTGGATTTAGTAGAGACTTGTATGTATACTGTACACATACTCTAAAAAGAAATTTCATCATTCTTCGCTAATATGACAAAATACACAAAGAATTACGAAAACAATATGCAACTTCTATACATCAGAGTATTTATATTACCTGTTAGACAAGTGAACTTCCAACTCATAGTTTGATGTGCTCTTCATAGATTCCACTAGCATACTTACAATCTCGGTCTTCCTAGTAGTAGCCATGAGAAGGTCATACTCGGTTGAGACGATAACTGCTAAGAAATTATCGCTTAATTCACTCAAACAAAGCTTCTCAACTGCAGCAAGCTTAATCCGCCTTTTAAGTGCACAAGCTTCAGGATCAATAATATAGATGGCAATATTAGTAATTAGCAGAATTCTCCGTTTCATCTTTCCTGAACCTGTAAACTTCAGAACTTTATCAGCAAAGATGACTCCTCTATCACCTGCACAGGAGAATAGGACTTGCATTTAGGAAAAAAGGTTTTTGTAAGATACAGCAAACCAATCAAAAAAATGTACACGCTTTTTTATACTTAATTGCTAAAAAGAATGATCACAAAATTAAAATTATTTCAGTAATAATCTATTTTCTAAAAGTGACTTAGGATGTTTTATGCATTAAGAATATACTTTGTGTGTCGTTTAAGCAATTTCCATTTAAGCTAGTTTTCTACCCTATCTGTTTGATTGGCATCTCTAATCTGAATTATTCAATAAACCTATCATGCTCCTCCAAAGAGAATGATAAGGACGCCACATGTGTGGCGGCCACACAGGTAAAATTTTTCTTCAAAGTTCAAATTTCATTCAAAACTTTGGCATCAAAGTTCCAAACTTTAGTCAAGCAACTTGGAGTAAGTGGTTTATCATATTAGATCAACAGGAATGGCAAAGAACTAAACCAAATTAAGTCACAGAATATCCTACATGTAATACTTGGTAAGTTTAACAAAAATATAATTACTTATGTAGGAAAAGAACTCTTGTAGGAGACCCTAGGAAGCTTTGGGCAAACCACATATGTTGAGTGTAGCTGATCAACCCTGCTTCATTCTAATGGGCAAACTAATATCAATCACTTCCTAATTCTATACTAAAATACTCGCATATCTATCTATTTAACTATTTTATATACATTAGTCTGTCTTTGACCTTGACAAGCCGCCATTAAGTACTACTCAACAAATTAGAGTATCCGATGTTTATTTCTGACTATCAACAACTGTCTCATTTCACAAGAAAAAGGTTGCCGCCACAAAAAACTCTCAAAGTTCTCTCTTTTCTCATCTTGTTAGCCTCTAGTAAGAACTATAGGCATCAAAAACCTTGTAACATATGCACGATACAGAAAACTATATTAATACTAAACCAGCTAGCATACGGGAAAAACAAAGGCCATGATAGATCACATAAAGCAATTAAACAAAAAAATACTCAGCACATACATTTTCCTATCTGAAACCAATTCCTTGGATTTCTAATATTTTGAATATCTCCTGACCAAGTATTCTTAAGTGTGGACTTCTCCTATCTCTCCTAATTCATCTTCCATGATTAAAGTTTCAGTGATGCATTCAAAGATACAGGCTAGAGATGACCTACATATCTCTAGTACCGTAGGATCTCCTTGTGTTCACATTTCTAGTAGATTCATTTATCTCATTCAAAACTTGTCTTTTGGCGACCAGTATAGTGCCAATAAAAGATAGCATCCACCATGTTCTTATTCTATTACTAACATATTCCTCAGTTTTCTCTGTTCTTTTTATTTTTTGCCGTAATAAGCCAAAGTGCCCAATTAATCAATTATACTTCTTAGACATACCTCGTTGATTTATGGTAACCACATTTCATCCTATATACCAACTCTATTAAGTGGAACCACATTGAGTACTCTTGACATGTGTCTGAGTCTGACTTTACTCAAACAGAACATCTGAGTAGTTTAGAGCCCTTCAATTGGCAATAAATCGTCAACAAAGAATATACACTAAAAATGCTTTGCGAGAAGCTCTAAAAATTATTCAAACTTGATGGTATTTCAACCACGGTAATCTTGGTTGGTACCAAATCCGACACTGATTCTTTCAATTCGTATTAGAGTGATGGCCCCCGTTTCACTAATAGCTGGAAGGGGATACGTTCTTCAATCAGCTCTTTGCCACCTAAGGGTGTAGTATGTTCCAAAAGCCCATCAATTGGGCAATAAATCATCAACAAAGAATATACACTAATAATACTTTGCCTTGCTTATCCTTCTTAACAACAGGCTATCCTCACAGAAAAATAGCTTTTTTCTGAACATCATCTAGTTATAAGATATATGGCAAAACTCAAGACCGTCTAGAAGTAACGCAATACCAAAATGCACCGTATCTTCTGAGATAAATCATTCTTTTTATTGACAATGTAATCATTCAGTGTGAAAAATCATTCTTTTTCATTAAAAGAACACAATCAATATCCATATTATTATGCAAAACAAACCTTCTTACCTTCTCTCCCACTTTATGAGCAAGTAACACCAATAAAAGCGCTACAGCACCCTTTTTCTCAAGTTCATTACAAGATGACACATCATCCATCTTGCAAACCTACTAAAAAAGTAACACAAGACCCTTCTCTTACATCACCACCACCAACGGCCACCTTAACCGCCAGGCGCCAGACACCACCAAAAGCCGGCCACCACTGCCAGATTTATTTTTTAACCACCCACCTACCTGTCACCACTGCATTTCACAGACACTACTTCCGTTCCTGAAATTGACAAGATCCTACCTACTCAGCATAACCAACACCAAGGTGGCCTAGTGGTCGGGCGTCCTAATGTCCTTACGATACTTTCTCAAGTTCAAACCTTTTAGGTAAACATCTTAGAGGTAGCCAGCAAAACACTTCGGAAACGGTCACAGGAATACGCAGTTTAAGCCGTGTAAGTAAGGAAAAGTGGAAAACCTCCTCTGTTTCAATCTACCTAGCCTAAAATTCGAAGAAACCGCATAACTATTTCATATAAACTAAGTATCAACTCCTAAAAAACACCTCAATTGTATGTTTTGTTTGCTTACATAAGAAAAAACTACTATATACATACAAAACTATCATATATATATATATATATATACATAATTTTCAAATATTACCTTGTTTTTCCAAGATTTTCATGAGATATGGCTTGGACCGAACATCAATATAATCACCTTTAAAGCTTCTCCCTATTGATGCTTTCCGACGAACTTTACCGCCGGCGAATGGATCCTGATCTTCTGTAACATTTCCGTCAAACGGCGTCGTTTCATCGCTCCCAATATCTGCTTTATCTTCATCATTTCCATCGATTGAAACTTTGCGTCGGAGATAAGTAGACATGACGACGGTGGTGGATGCCGGTGAGCTGACGGACAGAGGTTCAACGACGGTCGGTAAGACAATGGGCCTAGATGGATCTGACTTTTTGATAATAAAATAATGAAAAAAAAGGGCCCTAACCCAATAAGACCACCGAGTAAAGCCAAAAATTAACTCTCACCTTTTCATAACGTTACTAGAGCCCTAGAGTAGCCGTGCCCATCAAAACCGATTTGGACCGACCCGGTTCGACCAAACCGGAAATCGAGTTCGGTCAAAACCGATTTTGACCAAATCGGTTCGGTTCCTAAGCCAAACCGGTGGTTCGAGACCAGTTCGTGACTCTGGGGTTTTAGTCGATTCCAATACCGGTTCCACCAAAACCGATTTCGCCAAACCGGTCCGAAATATCGGTCCCAAACCGATTCGGACCGTTTTTCTGGGCTCTGTCAGATCTGACCGTTAGAAAGGACTAAAAGTGACCGTTTTTGACCGTTAGTTACCGTTTTTTTCACCATTTATTCACCATTTTGCCATTCTAAGCTTCCTATAAATTGACAACTTGTATTTTGTTTATTTACAACACACAAAAACTATATTTTCAACACACCAAAACTATATTATGACTCAAAAATTACTTATATAATTTTATTATCAAAAATCCTATAATATGGATGCGTTTTCCGCTTCTCAAACACAATCCAATACCGTTGGTGCTTCAAGTTCATCAACGGTGGTGGCAATATTACCAACAACTATAAGTAAACAAGTATGGGAACACTTTGATTTGTGTCAAATGTCGGATGGTGAGAAAAAGGCTCGTTGTAAAAAATGTCAAATGTTATTGTGTCCAAAGGCGAACACAACATTGGGTAATCATGCAACAAAGCATTGTCCGGAGGTAAAGAAGGCAAAGAACATAGGTCAAGCACCCATAGCAAAAGATGAGACGGTTTTTGTATACTCGGTAGTGGCGGTTCGTGAACAATTTTCTCAATTCGTGATTCAAGATGCTTTGCCTTTCAACCACTTCGACAATCCGCGACTAACTAGAGTAATTCAAAACACTCTCCAACCTCGTTATAAAACTTTAACTCGTTCAACACTTAAACGGCAATTTATGAACATGTGGAAAATGGCTAAACAACAACTAGTAACATTATTTGAAAACTTAATACTAGTGTAAGTTTAACAACGGATGTTTGGTCGGCTCCTCATGGTTTGCCTACTTCATACCTTTGCGTTACGGCGCATTGGATTGATCCTAGTAGTTGGCAAATGATGAAGCGTACCATTGCTTTTGAACAATTTGAATCTCCACACACGGATGATAATCTATTTTATGTGTTAAAACGTGTTATGGCTTATTATAAAACTGAAAAAAAGGTTTTTTCAATCTCATTTGATAACGCAAGTAATAATACTAATGCGGTTCAAAAGTTAAAATTAGCATATAAACCGTGTGTAAATGGGGATTTTTATCATACTCGATGTGTTGCACACATTTTAAACTTGTGTGTGCAAGGTGGGTTGGGTGTACCCGAAATAGATGTTGTCAAAAGCAATTTTAAGAAAATGATGCAAGAAGTATTTTGTGGACCTAAAGTGAGATACCAAAACTATATGAAGTTGTGTAAAGAAACGAATTCGATTTGTTTAAGTCCTAATTGGGATGTTCCTACTAGATGGAACTCGACTCATAACATGTTTAAATGTGCTTTACGTCAACTATCTACATTGCAACATTTTCATGATGGGCTAGTTAGAAAACGAAAGGATGTTAAGGCATTTGATGGGTCGAATTGGGAGATAATTAAAAAATTAACCGAATTACTTGAAATTTTTAAAGATGCTACAAACTTGGTTTCGGGTGTTTATTATCCCACTAGTCATTTGGTACTTAGACAAATTTGGTTAATTTGTGAAAAGTTGGGGGAATATGAACTTGAAGATGAATTGTTTGAACCAATGCTTGTTTCCATGAAAGAAAAGATGAAAAAATATTTTGAGGAAATGCCACCCGTTTTTACTTGTGCCGCTGCTTTGAACCCATGTTTGAACACTAGTGGCGTGGATTTGCTTTTGGAAAACATATGTCTCAATTTGGACTTGCACAAAATCGACCCATTTTTTGCCCAAAAGATGAAACATGAATTTAGTGAACAATTGAAATTGTTATTTCATGTTTATCATGATAAATTTGCTTCAAAAGATACTTCTAGTTCAAGTTCTAGTTAGTTTTTTACTACTAAAAAAAGCAGTGATCCATATATACACTTGTATAATATGGTAAGACAAGAAAACACTAAACGGGCTAGGGGTGAAAGTTCAAATGCTAATAATAACGAACTTGGGAGGTACATTGGAACAAACTTTTTGGAACACATGAGAATTGAGGAATACTCCAACTTTGATATTTTGGCTTGGTGGAAAGAAATGGAAGGTCAATTTCCCGTGCTAGCCGCCATGGCCCGAGATTTACTAAGTGTCCAAGCTTTTACGGTAGCTTCAGAATCCGCCTTTTCTCTTAGTGGTAGGGTCTTATCCATCCGAAGAACAAGACTAACACCGGCATCTTTGGAGATGTGCATTTGCTTGAAAGATTACTATGATGCCATTGAACGTGTACAACACGTATCAAGTCTTGAATATGATGCACTCGACCTTGAAGAACAAATATTCAATGAAGAGGTGGAACATGGTGAAGCAATCTCACTTTCCGATGAAGAACTCCTACATGATGAAGCAATGCGTGGAAACTCCGAAGAAGACCAATGAAGAACTCCTATTTGTTTGAAGACTTTTAGTATTTGTTTGAAGACTTTTATTATGTGTTTGAAGACTTTGTATGTGTTTAAAGACTTTGTATTTGGATGAATACTTTGTAATTGTTTTAAGAAGACCAATGAAGATTTGAAGACCAATGAAGATTTGAAGATCAATGAAGATAAATGAAGACCGATGAAGAAAAATGAAGACAATGTCAAGAAGATTACTTTCTATTTGCTTGAAGACAATTTATTTCATATGAAGACTATATCGTTATTTGAAGTTGTAATTCGTAATTTTGTATGAAGACTATGTAATTCTTAGAAGACTATGTAATTCGTATGAAGACTATGTATTTGAAGTTGCTTGAGGATTTGTTTGAAGACAATTTGATCTATAATAAAAAAAAATGACTTTTAGTGAATTATAGTCTATTTTTCACTTAGTTTTAAGTGTTTTTTTATGAAACAACTTGGAGTTTTTTGTGTCAATTCATTATATATTATCATTTGGAAGGTATCTTGGGTCTTAGTCTCGAGCCATTAGCAATCACGTGGCCGAAAATCGATTTACGATGAAAAAAAGTGGCCTTAACGGCCGTTAAATGAATTATAGTGAATTATAGTCTATTTTTCACTTAATTTTAAGTGTTTTTTGTAAAAAAACTTGGAGTTTTTTGTGTCAATTCGCTAGATATTTTCATTTGGAAGGTATCTTGGGTCTTAGTCTCGAGCCATTAGCAATCACGTGGCCGAAAATCGATTTACGATGAAAAAAAGTGGCCTTAACGGCCGTTAAATGAATTATAGTGAATTATAGTCTATTTTTCACTTAATTTTAAGTGTTTTTTGTAAAAAAACTTGGAGTTTTTTGTGTCAATTCGCTAGATATTTTCATTTGGAAGGTATCTTGGGTCTTAGTCTCGAGCCATTAGCAATCACGTGGCCGAAAATCGATTTACGATGAAAAAAAGTGGCCTTAACGGCCGTTAAATGAATTATAGTGAATTATAGTCTATTTTTCACTTAATTTTAAGTGTTTTTTGTAAAAAAACTTGGAGTTTTTTGTGTCAATTCGCTAGATATTTTCATTTGGAAGGTATCTTGGGTCTTAGTCTCGAGCCATTAGCAATCACGTGGCCGAAAATCGATTTACGATGAAAAAAAGTGGCCTTAACGGCCGTTAAATGAATTATAGTGAATTATAGTCTATTTTTCACTTAATTTTAAGTGTTTTTTGTGAAAAAAACTTGGAGTTTTTTGTGTCAATTCACTATATATTATCATTTGGAAGGTATCTTGGGTCTTAGTCTCGAGCCATTAGCAATCACGTGGCCGAAAATCGATTTACGATGAAAAAAAGTGGCCTTAACGGCCGTTAAATGAATTATAGTGAATTATAGTCTATTTTTCACTTAATTTTAAGTGTTTTTTGTAAAATAACTTGGAGTTTTTTGTGTCAATTCACTAGATATTATCATTTGGAAGGTACCTTGGGTTCTAATCTTGAGCAATTATCATTCATGTGGCCGAAAATCGATTTACGATGAAAAAAAGTGGCAAAAAGTGTCGTTAAGTGAATTGTAGTCTATTTTTCACTTAATTTTATGTGTTTTTTGTGAAATAACTTGGAGTTGTTTGTATCAATTCACTAGATATTATCATTTAGAAGATATCTTGGGTCCTAATCTTGAGCAATTATCATTCATGTGGCCGAAAATCGATTTACGATGAAAAAAAGTGGCAAAAAGTGTCGTTAAGTGAATTGTAGTCTATTTTTCACTTAATTTTATGTGTTTTTTGTGAAATAACTTGGAGTTGTTTGTATCAATTCACTAGATATTATCATTTAGAAGATATCTTGGGTCCTAGTCTTGAGCAATTATCATTCATGTGGACGAAAATCGATTTACGACGAAAAAAAGGGGTTGTAACGCCCGTTACGCACTGAAGGTCCATACTTCCACTCGCTAACGGGCGTTAGGATAACTTTAACGGCCGTTAGGACCTATTTTGCAAAAAAAAAAAAAAGAAAAAAATCGGTTTTCGGATCGGTTTGGACCCGAACCGGTCCCAACCCGACCCTATTCGGTTCCAAATGGTTCGGGTATTCCACCCTCGAAATCGGTTCCAAACCGGTTCGGGTTTTCGGTCAAAACCGATTTGGGTCAACACCCACCAAACCGGTTTGGTCCGGGTCAGGCCCAAAACCGATTTTTGCCCACGGCTACCCTAGAGGTCCAATGTCGATAAAAGTTACACAAAAAATATATTTTGTACTACGTTATATTCAATAAAAATTTTAAAATATTTTATTTAATTAAATAAATAAACTTTATTAAACTAAAAATATATAACATCATATCATCGAAATTAAAGTTTTCTAACAAACATTGCATCAAATACATCAAACTTATCACTATGTTCTCACATTTCCCAAATCAAAAGTTTTATCCAGTAGTGAACTTGAGAGGTTAATGAATAATTTTCGTGTAGATTATCAACTATCAATAGATGGATTGGTACATATGGTGGAACATACGACTGACAAGCCTTGGGTTCAAATCCTAGTAATCCTAGTGTGAGGAAAATGCTCATAGAAATGAAAACAGGGTTTTCCCAGCATGAGCCCAAATTTTCAGATAGATTTGTCTTTACTTCCATGTGTTCAAGGAAATTAAGTGTAAAGGTGTTGGATATAAATATCCACTTAACAATATGCAACATTTTGCCTCATTTTTTATAATGTCAATTTTCATTTCCGTCTCACTCGACATCAAACTAAAACGTTAATAAATCATTGAATATTTATATTACGATTCAACAGTTTGACTTAACCTTATGCGAATGGAAGACCGATATTGTTATAGATTAAGGGCCTTTTGGTCACGACAAGAGGTCTTCAAACTGTGAAACCTATAGTTGCTGAAGTGTGGAAGTTTTGGAAGTCGTGGACGTTACTCTTGATCCTTTTTCTTCTCTTCTAAGTTCCCCAAATTTCTTAATCGATCCAAGGTCCATGGAGGTTGTAGATCAGGTGCTTAAGATGGAAGTTGTTCAAATCAGCTCGTGAGAACAAGATTGTGGGAATACTTCTTCGTGAGAAAATGACTATATGGTCTCTTCTTTCAACGATGGTGTCCATAATTTGCTCAAAACATTGTTCAGTTGGGCCAAGATTTTAAGCTTGGATTGCATTCAAAAGCTAGAGAAGGCCCAAAATAAAATATTATCGTTACTCCATATGATGTTGATAATGGGCTTATTCTAGACATTACATTGGCATGGACAAGACAATCCTGATAGATAAGTTGAAGCTTAGTTAAAGAGTTTTCGCCGTAATCTATTTGAAAAATTATATGTTATTTAAGTCCGCCCCCAGCTTGAGCCTCCGACGATTTTGAAGTTTTTAAAGTAGTTAGTAAGATGTTAAGCTTTGTAACGTGTCCAAAAGAGGGGGTTTGTTTGGTCTTATGAGATTTTATTTAATTCGATGAAGAAGATGTGTTTATCAAGGATACTTTTAAGGAAAAACTTTATATGTAAAATCGCATTTGATTTATAGATTTTGATAAAATTTAAAATCATAATTGAATTCCATATGTTAAGTGTTTGGTTGTTCAAAAATTGAATAATCACATTTCATATGAATGTCATTCCCTTATTTAATGGAATCTTCATTCTTTGAAAGTGCAGGAAAGAGTTTCATTTCGTCCGTCGGTTGAATCTTCGAAAAATAAAAAACATTCCGGTAAATTTTATTCCTTTAAATGTCAATTCTTTTGATAGATTATATTTCTGTCAAAAACATTATATGAACCAAATACGTCAAAGCTTCTACTAATATACACCCTCATGGGCGCAAGGCGTGTGAACTAAAAAGAATGGGAAAGACTTTTGTAAAAAAAAAATTTGGACGTTCACTTTTTGGGCCTGAGAAAGTATATAAAACCCAACCATGAAACTCATAAAATAAACCCCCATAGTCTCCTCACAGTTTTCAAGTACAGTTGATCTGTGTCTCGTTGGGAAATTTTTTTTTATTACTTATCGTCTTATATACAAAATTAATATTAATAATAAGAAATTGTTTAATATGCCTAAATGATAAGCCTAAAGGTGTGTCTAACAAGAATAAATAGACATGTGAGAAAATTCATGGTGAAAAAAGAAAAAAAAAATGTATAATACATATGTCAACTATATTGAGTAAACATATAACTAAACATATTTTTCTAGCCATATGTATCATTATTTTTAATAATAATAGTTAAAACAAACTTATATGTTCATTTAACCCAAATAAAACATTGTTATATATATTCAGCTTTTTAAACATCTTTAAGAAAAAAACATGGGCCATGGTATCATGTGTGTTTTGCCCATAAAATCGTACTTGAAAATATATCTTTATTATTTTAAAAAATGTATGTTAAGTTCCTTGTAGTTTGTCTGTTTTGAGGACATAATTTGTCAAAACCCATTTGACCTCCACTGATTTGATTTAAAGAAAATATAATTATGTTTATGTCACACCCCGTTGTAGCGGAAATACAGGGTTAACAAGTAATTGCGTACTAATCAGAAGGTAAATAGAGATTACATCCATTAATCCAAATACAAGTTTATTACAAGTATAATCGTTCGGAAGTGGACCCCAATACACGGATACAAACTATCCTCAATTGGAAATGGGCCCACAAATTACAAATATAACATATGGACAGCTAAGTACAATTAGGACTAATAAAGCTATAGTCCTCAGAGGTCTGACGCTAATTGTACGTCCAATGTTCAAAAGATGGCTTCAAAATGCCATATACGCTTCCAAATACTTACTGATGGTTCCCTGAAAAGCATGAAATTTGAGAGGATCAACTATCGAAATAGTTGGTGAGTTTACAGTATGTTTGACCAAAAGTTTATTCGTCATTGATACAACACAATGACATATAGTTATAAAAGACCAAACAGTCAGTATATCTAAATCTGACAACACTTTTATAACAAGACAGCCAGTATATCTAAATCTGGACACATCTTATATCACAATTTATAATAAGATAGTCAGTATATCTAAATCTGAACATCTTATATCACGTCAATCAGTATATCTAGATCTGATGACAGCATATGCCTCGCACAGGATTTCCCTTCAACAATGGGGTGCGGACCATAACCTCGCACAGGATTTCCCTTCAACAATGGGGTGCGGACCATAACCTCGCACAGGATTTCCCTTCAACAATGGGGTGCGGACCATAACCTCGCACAGGATTTCCCTTCAACAATGGGGTGCGGACCATAACCTCGCACAGGATTTCCCTTCAACAATGGGGTGCGGACCATAACCTCGCACAGGATTTCCCTTCAACAATGGGGTGCGGACCATAACCTCGCACAGGATTTCCCTTCAAAAATGGGGTGCGGACCACAACCAAGACAGTCGAGATATCTAGATCCGACAATACAACTAATAGGGGAAAACATTTTAGTTTGTCAAACACAAGAAACCATTTAATCAGCCATCACACGGCAATTCAACGTCATTTCATTCAACATTTAATAAATGACACGTATACACATTTTCGACAGCCCAACATGGCAAATTTAAGTCAAATGATTTAAGCATCCATATCACATGGCATACACAAAAACAATCATTTATTTAACAAATAGTGTATACAACAGTACATGCTTTTCAGGCCCAAAGTAAAAGGAAAAGGGCGCCATAAACTCACCTTAGCGATCTAAGTGCTAAAAGGTGCAAAGAAGCTCGAGAAGATTCAACAACCAGTTCTCCACGTTATCCAAAACCTATGATATCATTACCAATAATGAGGATCAAATCTCACGACGACAAGTATCGTACGTACGACTACTTAGCTATCAAATCCTAGAATGCCTCGACCAAGTGTGATTTAATGTTCAATGTATACATGACTCAATTTCGTCTTTTATTACTAAATTCGGATGGAAAGTCAAAAGTTACGACCTTTCAAAATAATTCATGTTTTGTTGTACTGGAGAAAAGGTGCGGCGCACCATTTAGGAGGTGCGGCGCACTAAGCCAGGTGCGGCGCACTAAGCCAGGTGCGGCGCACCAAAGAGGAGGTGCGGCGCACAAATTGATCAGGGAACCCAGTCCAGGTTTTTGGTGCGGCGCACCAAAGAGGAGGTGCGGCGCACAAACTGATCAGGGAACCCAGTCCAGGTGCATGGTGCGGCGCACCAAAGAGGAGGTGCGGCGCACCTGCGCCCAGATCAGTTCTTAAGTGCATTTTTGACCATTTGTTGTAACCAAAACGTTTTCAACACAATTCCTTTCATTAAAAAGACTATATACATGATCAAAGAAACTGGTAACAACCCATTTTACCAACCATTTCACAATTTCATCTCTTTTGATTTCAAGACCTAAATTCTAAATCAAAGTTCCATCTAACCACAAATACTAAAACTCTTTTCATATTCAAGGCCTACTAATTCAACCAACAGAAATGAAATTTAAATTAAATCAAAAGTTTGAGAAATGGTTTACTTACCAAAATTTGATGTTCTTGAGGTAAAGATGAAGATGGTGAAGATGAAAATGCTTGATAATGATAATAAACCCCTTTTAAAATCTCCAAAAGATTATAACCTTTGCAAGACCAATTTTTGAAGAAAAGGATGGAGGAGATTGGGAGAAAATGAGTGATGAATGGGTGATTTGTGTGGTGTGTGTATGTTGGTGTGTTTTGTGTTGATCAAAAAGGAAGAAAGGAGGGAAGGGGAGATGGTGTCTCTTTCCCTGCCTTTCATTTTAGTTCCCAGCCCATGTGGCTCAATTTTGTGTATTATTACCCTTAATTTGGTAAAATGCTTACGATTAATTACCGTTTGACCTAAAAGTCAAAATGTAAAGTAAAGATATTTTCCCTCGTCTCATTTTAAATTAAGACAAGTCAATAAAATTAAATAAACTACACTTTTAGAAGCCTTTAGTTTAGACAGTCTGTTAACTGTGTTCAATTATAACATTTAAATCTTTATTTAACATTATTTTAAGACTCGGCATTCGTCTAAATAGCTAATAGTCTACGTCATATGGATACGTCCAATTGAACCATATCAAATGTTCAATTAACTAAAAATTTCCACGTCATAATCTCTAAATTAGACGAAATTATAAATAATGATCGAGATTAGGACTAACCCGTTTTTAATAAATTACGAGTTGTCACAGTATGTATATAGTTCTATTGGTTATTTTGTACTTGTAGTATGGTATCATGTGTGTTTTGTCCCTTAATTATTTTTATTATAGCTAATCTTGAGTTTAACTATTGTTTATTATCTGTAAAGTTTGTGTGTGATTCTGATAGTGTCTTTTTCAAAGATATATTAAAAACATATTGTAGAAATTTATATCATTAAAATATGATGAAGAGTGGTGTTACAGTGTTACTTGCTTTGATTGTGCTTTATATAGGAAGCATGAATGGTTTAGGTGCATGTTTTCCGAAATTTTCACCTAATAGGCTAATACATTGTTCTAGTTGTTTAAATTTTCACCTAATAGGCTAATACATTGTTCTAGTTGTTTTAGTGTTAAACAAGCATTTTATGTTTCAATCTTAATCCATTTACTTAAAAATGAGTAAACATGAAATATATATAACTTTTTGTGAATCAAGCAAGTAAATTCAAAATGGTTATATGTTTTATGTAAATCGGTCGCACAATTAGAAACTTGCCCACAGACTAGAGTAGTATCATTTTATGTAAAACTAATCTCATATCCAGCGGCGGATCCAGAAATTTTTCTTTGGGTATGCAATATTTACTTTAAATAGGTTACTTCACAACTGTTTACTATTCGGGTCGGGTTTTCTTGAATTCAAAGTATTCGTTATTAGTCTAGTTTTCCGGGTTTAAGTTTCGATTTCCAATGATAATGATAAGCGAAAAAAACTTAGATAAAGAAATTATTCGATATCTTTAAATTATTGTCCAACTTTTTTTTTTTTAACGAAAAAGTTGGACATTCTAAGATAATGAATCACATTTTAGTTTTCTCCATATAGAGGAGTAAATCTACATAATGCGATGTCCTCGAATTTGTCGTGTCATAACTCATCCCGTTGTTAAAGTATAATTGTAGGATTGAAAAGTTTGATAAAACACATAAGAAAGTATCATCAATTAATATATAAGATGTGCATGGTAGTTGACTATATATATACTGTAAATGTTAATTAAGATTGTTAGGGTAAGGATGAATTATGAAGAGGTATTTTCCGATATTGAAAATGTATAACTTTTCTATGTGATATAATTTTTATATATCATTATAGATTACAGATAAATTTTTAATTTTATATTTAAAAAAATTCAGAAGAAAGAAGTAGTATAACTTTAAAAACCTTTATTCCTAAATATATCCACATCTACATTCTTACCTTAATATATACGGAATATATAAAATATATAGAGTAAACTAAATGAATAAAGTACTAAAAGTTTATATCATCTAACACAACCAATGAATTGGTGCCAACTGACTTATATATTACGAGTCATATGCCCGCGCAATGCGGCGGTGTAATTGTCCTGCGGAACTCGAGAATCGAGATCGAATCGGTGAAGGAGGGAGTCATGATTTTATAAAACTCGGATTGGAAAAAAATCGGATTGGGTTTTATATATAAAAATTTATTAATTTTGAAAATATGTGTATATAAAATAATTTATAAACATAAACAGAAAATAAACATAACAAACTTATTATATAAAATAATAAATTTTATAACCTTTAATAATGTATTTTAATTTAAATTGATGTCAATTAAATATTGATAATTGTATATTAATTTAATATATTAATTAATAAATGATGATAATTGAGAGACTTTAAAGGAAAAAAAAAAGAAAACTTAAAATAATGTCACCTCCATCAAAAAGCAAAAGCCTGCGGCTGCAATACTCTTATATCATATCAAGTGGGCATTTATCTTTTTCAAAATATATATGTATATTTAGTCGATTAAAGCTGTAATATATTTATCTTTTCTTTGTTCCTCTTTTCACTCTATTTCTCCTTTGCAGTTAATTCACTCCTCTCTTTCACTCTATTTCTTTTTCCCGGTAAGTTCAATCCTCTGTTCCGCCGGTGACCTCCCCACCCTTCTCATTCTCCTCAACTTTCCCCTTTCTCCCTCAACCACCACCGCGTACCCCCCCCCACCGCCTGCACCACATAAACATCATTGACCGGTGGCGGAGGTGGTTGTAGACGGCGGTGGCCGGAGGTGGTTGTAGACGGCGGTGGCGGAGGTGGTTGTAGACGGCGGTGGCGGAGGTGGTTGTAGACGGCGGTGGCCGGAGGTGGTTGTAGACGGCGGTGGCCGGAGGTGGTTGTAGACGGCGGTGGCGGAGGTGGTTGTAGACGGCGGTGGCGGAGGTGGTTGTAGACGGCGGTGGCCGGAGGTGGTTGTAGACGGCGGTGGCGGAGGTGGTTGTAGACGGCGGTGGCGGAGGTGGTTGTAGACGGCGGTGGCCGGAGGTGGTTGTAGACGGCGGTGGCGGAGGTGGTTGTAGACGGCGGTGGCGGAGGTGGTTGTAGACGGCGGTGGCGGAGGTGGTTGTAGACGGCGGTGGCCGGAGGTGGTTGTAGACGGCGGTGGCGGAGGTGGTTGTAGACGGCGGTGGCCGGAGGTGGTTGTAGACGGCGGTGGCGGAGGTGGTTGTAGACGGCGGTGGCCGGAGGTGGTTGTAGACGGCGGTGGCGGAGGTGGTTGTAGACGGCGGTGGCCGGAGGTGGTTGTAGACGGCGGTGGCGGAGGTGGTTGTAGACGGCGGTGGCCGGAGGTGGTTGTAGACGGCGGTGGCGGAGGTGGTTGTAGACGGCGGTGGCCGGAGGTGGTTGTAGACGGCGGTGGCGGAGGTGGTTGTAGACGGCGGTGGCGGAGGTGGTTGTAGACGGCGGTGGCCGGAGGTGGTTGTAGACGGCGGTGGCGGAGGTGGTTGTAGACGGCGGTGGCGGAGGTGGTTGTAGACGGCGGTGGCCGGAGGTGGTTGTAGACGGCGGTGGCGGAGGTGGTTGTAGACGGCGGTGGCCGGAGGTGGTTGTAGACGGCGGTGGCGGAGGTGGTTGTAGACGGCGGTGGCCGGAGGTGGTTGTAGACGGCGGTGGCGGAGGTGGTTGTAGACGGCGGTGGCCGGAGGTGGTTGTAGACGGCGGTGGCCGGAGGTGGTTGTAGACGGCGGTGGCGGAGGTGGTTGTAGACGGCGGTGGCGGAGGTGGTTGTAGACGGCGGTGGCGGAGGTGGTTGTAGACGGCGGTGGCGGAGGTGGTTGTAGACGGCGGTGGCGGAGGTGGTTGTAGACGGCGGTGGCCGGAGGTGGTTGTAGACGGCGGTGGCCGGAGGTGGTTGTAGACGGCGGTGGCCGGAGGTGGTTGTAGACGGCGGTGGCCGGAGGTGGTTGTAGACGGCGGTGGCGGAGGTGGTTGTAGACGGCGGTGGCGGAGGTGGTTGTAGACGGCGGTGGCGGAGGTGGTTGTAGACGGCGGTGGCCGGAGGTGGTTGTAGACGGCGGTGGCGGAGGTGGTTGTAGACGGCGGTGGCGGAGGTGGTTGTAGACGGCGGTAGGCGGAGGTGGCAGTAGACCGCGGTGACCGGAGGTGGTTGTAGACGGCGGTGGCCGGAGGTGGTTGGCGGTGGTTGTAGGCGGCAGTGGTTGTAGGTGGTGATGATTGGAGAGGCTTAGGGGTAAATTGGTAATTATCTATAAAGTTGAGGGGTATATTAGGCGTTTCAATTGAAAAAAGGGATCCTGCTTTATATAATAGTATAGATTACTTCTTATATAATATAAAATATAGAAGAATCAGTTTAAGATGATGAGTCACTCACTTACATTGAGACATACACACAGTGATCCAGGACACGTAACTAAAAAAGTGAACAAAGGGTATGCAACTTATTTTTCAAGGATATGCACTACTATATTTTGAACATATAAAATTTTACAACTTTACTTTTTTCTACTAGTTGGACGGTTTACAGGGTATGCATTTGCATACCCTTTCATCAACGTGGGTACGCCACTGCTCATATCATACGCTTATTATCTGAGTTTTAAGGTAAAAAACTTTTAACTTTTTATCTCTTCTGATGTCAATCAACTTTATGTCATTTTCAGATCCGAAAATACTTTTACAAACTACGGAAAACAAATATAGATTGAGGTATATATGAATGCTAACGAGCATGGTACCCGCGCATTGCGACGGATACCATGAACAAGGTTTCTCATGCCACGATTACCTTGTTTTTGACTCTTGATTTTTGGTCAGTTTGTGTATCACTTCCTTAATTGTTTGCCGAAAAAAGAGGAGAGTGTTTGCCAAAGAAAGAGAGCTATAGAATATGGAAGAGCAAGGGTAGAGAATAATGGGTGTGTAGGGGCAAATAAGTAAATTCGCATGTCCTAAAAATTCTAAACTTTAAACACCACCCAATAATTTTTATAAAGGAGTATAGATATATCCCAGAGTTTTTACAAACTGTTTCTTTAGCCCATCATTTTAATTGTTTCTTTTGAGATATTAGGCTATCTCCAATGGGGGTGCCCTTAGGCGCCCTTAGGTGCCCTTGGATATCCTTTGCCGTTAAAGCTTGTCCAAAACTAAGGATTTTTTGAAGGATGCCCTTACCTAAGGGCATGCCCTTACTTGTCCTTACCTAATATATTTTTGTTTTTAGTAGGAGGTAAAATGATATGTAAAGATATCTAAGCATGTTTGTATGGTTGGAGATAAGGCTATCTCCAATGCTAAGGATGCCCTTAGGCATCCTTCAGCTGCCACATCATATCCTTACAAATCTTTAAAATCCTTACAAATCCTTAAAGTCCTTTAATTTTACCTCCAACCATACAAAAATGCAAAACCATATCCTTGGTGAAGGATATATATGCTAAAAAGATGTTGCATAGGCTATGGACATCCAAAACCATATCCTTGGTGAAGGATATATAGGCTATGGACAAGCAAGGACGAACGTGTTTCAATGCTATGGACAAAAAAGGACAAGAAAGGATCTCGACGGATGTGCACAAACTTCTCCATTGGAGATAGTCTAAAATTATAGGATTTGAAGGATTTATAAGGATGTATAAGGATTTGTAAGGATATGATGTGGCAGCTCAAGGACGTCTAAGGGCGTCCTTAGCATTGGAGATAGCCTTATGAGTTAAATGCGATATACAATATCAAAAATTCTAAAATATACACTGACAGATTTCATCGTGCCTTTCACACACGACTTACTTTTTCTATATAAAAATAACTTGTCGTCTATAAAATCAAAAGTTATTTATTGAATCGATTTACATGACATGACTAAAAACTCCATATCAAATGTATATCTATATATACATAAATGTTTGCATAGATCAAATTCAGTTCGATCAAGTTACCCACGGGTAACAGAAATTAAAAACGGGACTGAACCATTCTCCACCAATTTTTTAGTTTCTTTGGTTTTGATCGGTTTAGGATCAAACGATTTGGTCCAGTTCTCTATTTTACAGTTTTTTTACACCTCATGCTCTTATGTAATTATTGAATGAACGAGCATTTTTCTATATAAAGTTGTCTAGTTTGGTGACCAAGTTAGCCCAATTTGTTGTCAAATTAAATAAGCCTTGATCAACTGAAAGTTATTTGGAGATTAGAGTAGGGGTATGATTGTATGAAGGGTTCTTTTTAACCGGATTTAAACTTTATCAAAAAATTGTATGAAGCTAGCAAGTATAAGACATGATCCAACAGACAAATAAAAAAAAAAGAACAAAATAAAATTTAAAGATACGAGACAGACCCACAACATATCAAGAACTACTAAAATTAAACCTGGCTGAATCTTATAGATTTTGTACATTAAGATTAATAGTGTATAAGTTTAAAAGAATGTGAACTCAAATTGTTATAACGATTAAATGACAAATATTCTAATAGAACATTTATTTAAAAATGTTTTACTCCAGATTAAAAAAATATGGTAACAGAGATTTTATTTTTAAACAGCAATATATTAAAATAAAGGCCACCAACAAAGTACTAGAAAGCCCAAACGTACAAGAGTACATGTAAAATACAAATACAAGAATATGACAACCTAAAAACCCAAAAACCGATACAAAAATCGATATCTAGATCCAACACAAAACAACTAGATGATAGATACTTGTAAGAATCCAAATGAAGAGCTATACATTTCGATGTGTATAAAAGTCGATTTATCGAACCAAACATGACTTAACTGATATGACCGAAAGAATATAAATATTAATAATTCGGTTTATAAATTTTGGTTAATCGAAATCAGTGGCTTACTTAACTTTAAAACAATACAAAAATTAATAATTTGGTTTATAATGCTTAATTAATTGTTTGGGCTTAGACTTTGAAACTTACATGCTAGTTTTTTTGATGATAAACCGAATTAACCAATGTTAGAATCAAAATCAATAACTGAAGTAATTATATAATTTATAAACCAATCAGTTAAACAAACTGCTTAACTGAAATATATTCGGTTTTGGTTTGGTTTCGAACCATACATTTTTTAGACATGAGCCAAAATTAAACTGAAATATTTTAGTTGGGGCGTGGTCGATTTAATTAGATGGCGCCAAATTCACTGTCAACATTCATTTCACTTTTAGCCATTATAAAATTATCATAATATTTTTTGAAAATAAATATGGAAAAACTATAAATATTTGACCATATCATAAAATCAAATACAGCTAATTGCTAGCTTAAAAATTAAAGTGAAATTAAATATGGTCGAATGGTATTTAAGCGTGAGCAACAAGATATCAAGGGAGTCAAGTGATAGGCTTCACGAACTACTATGAATTTAAAAAGTATGATATGATTTGGTTGTTGCAAGATTACAGTATTATTAATTGGACCAATGTTTTTCCGAGGACGACCTACTTTGACTTACGTGTTACAAGCCCAAATTACACAGATGCCGCTGAACTCCTGACCAAGCTTTTACAGCAATGTAGAATATTTATTTTTTTGAAAGGCAATGTAAGAATATTTTTTGGTGGATTCTTTTGTGGTCAAAACAACAAAAAAAAAATTTAAAAATTTAGCCTAAAAATTAAAATGTGCGATTTCAAATTAATAAATTATTAAAAAACTACTTGCGCATTACGGCGGCATTTAACCTTGTAGATAGCATCCAACGGAATGTTTATCGTGTTGCTAAAATAGCTACTTGTTTTTTTCTGACACTTTTGTATAAACGGAATCATCTACAATAACTTTTAATGAATACCATATATATAAGGTTTGAATTCTATTCCTAATTTTTCCATGAGCAATAGTTGCATAGAAATTTCTTATGGGGATAATAAGTGTATGACCAAAATGTCTTGGGTCGCATGGGAAAATGTTATAAATCTTGTTCGGGTTAAGGTTAGGATCTTTGTCAGATGCAAATATAATGGTGTTATCTAAATGGTGTGGTAGAGGTTTAAAATTGGTCACAATGGGCATTATAAGAAAGTAGTTTAGTCTATTCTAGAGTCTTCTAAATCATGAACTTTATTCCGGTAACGCTTACGATTTCTAAAATATCGAGGAATATCTAAAAAGATCTCATTTCAACTATCAATGATAGACATCACCATAAAAAGTTTAATGAAAGGAGTACGTGAAGGTGGTTTTAAGTTTAATAAAATTTCTTCTTATGTATGTGGTGGATACTTATCACTTAATGAATATTTTTAAGTTCATTAACGATGATGACAGAAAGATGCATGAAAATAGTTATATATCGCATCATGCTAATTGTCTTTTAGAGTTTGTGGAGATTGCGTATTGATAATGTTTTCAATAACGGCCAAATTTCAATCGCCAAGGCAATTGAGGAAGAGAACGCACTTAGTTTTTTTTTTCCGGATTTGTTATAAAGTGAAAAACATAAGCATCTCATGGATAATTAGAGGACACTAATGTTATGGGCTTTGTTTAATTGTAATTATTATGGTACTGTAATAGTCTTGTTGGGTTTTTTTTTTTTTTGTTTTAACATCTTACTTTTTTTTGAACAACAATTTTTTAAACTACTACTATCATATTTAAATACACCAAGAAACATCATTGCCAAGATTTGAACCTTGGTCTTTTCCCCAAGAGGCTTGAGCCCCTACCAGCCCATAGGGCTGTAAACGGTCCAGTTCGGTTAGCTAGAAATTTCGAACCGTTTTTTGGTTTCAGTTCGGTTCGGTTAGCTAAAAAATTTGAACCGTTTTTTTCGGTTACCCGCAAATCGGTTACCCGAAAAAATCGGTTAATTTCGGTTCGATTTTCGGTTAACCATTTATTAAAGTCATGTTAATATAAAGTTTAAGTTTTCAACTATAATAGTCAATTTACACTGTAGTTAATTAATTTTTCTATGTATGATAGTCATTTAACTACATTAATATTTTGTTTTATAAATAACATATACATTACATATAATTTCAAAATACTTTTTTCTATCTAAGAGTTACTTACAATGTCCTCTATATATTATTAATATTTTTGTTAAATATTTTAAACAAAGTTAACAACTTTTATTAAAAAGATGTTGTATGTATAAGAAAATTACTTAGAATACCCAAAGCTAATCATAAATTGCGAAAGAAAGTTAGTAAAATTGTTAAAATTTTAGGCAGCAAATACAAAAAGTTAGCTAAATAGTATGTAAATGATGTATTCATGTAATACATATATGTGTAAATATACATATATATGATTATGTGTAGGCATATATCAAAATTCGGTTCGGTTAACCGCGGTTAATGAATATTAAAAACCGTAACTGAACCGTTATACATCGGTTTTTTGGTTTTCGGTTTTTTCGGGTTTCAGTTTTTTTCGGTTTCGGTTTTTTCGGTTTTGGATCACGCGGTTCGGACCGGTTTTTCGGTTTTCCGGTTATTTTGCACACCCCAACCAGCCCACCTAAGTGGTGATGACTGTTTTAATAAAGTTTTTTCTTTTTGGCCGTTAAAAACAATTATGACATAATTTCCCAATGTAGTATTCAAATTATTGATGATAGATTTCGAGGTCTCAAAATCTAGTAAATATGTCGGCGCAACATCACAATAATTTGTAAAACTTGCTCTCTTTATCATCATTTTTATTTGAGTTAATTATATTTTTCGTCCCTGTAGTTTGTACCAACTTTCATGTATCATCCCTGAGTACACGAAATTACGCGTTTCATCCCTGAGTATGGAATTCCGTTAACATATTTGGTCCACAACCCAAACGGACGTTAAAAAAGGGGTCACGTGACCTGCACACCGAGGGTATAACCGTCATTTCATTTATCAAAGGACCAAAAATGTAATAACTGTCATTTTATTTCTCAAAATATATCCATCTAAACCTTATCATCATGTTTCATATCATATACATGTACCTGGATCTATCTACATCTATGAATGTATTTCATACAAATACCTATCTGATTTTCTATATCCATTCCTATCTACATCTATCTTTTTATCATAAAATACAATATGAACATCTCAATATCATCAATATATTCTTCTAGCAAATGTATACCCTAATTCCATTTCTTGCTCTTACTCTGGAATCAAACCAGATCTGGTGAGCAAATACAATTACGATCACCATCTTCACAATCAGATCCAAATCCTAATGATTATCATCATCTTCACAATACCAAGAAAACCCTAAAATGGGTAGCACCACTGTCACGCCGCCGTCAATCATAGTACATGTTATATAGATGCGAGAGTTTTGAAATCTGATGCGAGAGTTTTGAAAGAAAGATCTGATGCGAGAGTTTTGAAAGAAATCTGATGCGAGAGTTTTGATGCGAGAGTTTTGAATGGATATAGAAAATCAGATAGGTATTTTAGGAGTGCTTGCACAATATGTCTTATTCTTCTTACTAGTGATGGTTCATGGTATTGAAAAATCCCACCGTTTTCATATATAGATTATATAAATATAGAGATAGATGGATGGATATGTATAGATGGAAGAGACAGGGCAGGTTATATGTATAGATTGATTTTTCATATTTCCAGATTTCTTGAGTGGGCAGTTGGTGATGTATATCTGTATCCAGATCTATATCTATATCAGTATCTATATTCTTTTGAGTTCTTCTTTTGGAATTCTTTTTCTTTCAATTCTTTTGGGGTTTTTTTTATAAGAAATCTGGAAATGGAATATGATTAATATGAGAGTGAATAGTGATGATTATTATATATATATTTGTTTGGGTTTTTGTTATAAGAAATATGGAAATGGATTTTGATGAATATGTTATGTATTTATCATGAGTGATGATTATTATATATACATTTGTTTGGTTTTTTTTTTCTTGAAGAAATCTGGAATTGGGTTTTTGATGAATTTGGTAAAATATTATAAAGAAAATAATTTTTTCATTAACAAATCAAAAAAATACAAGTTTTACACTTTTGATCCCTGAAAAAGCGAACTGACCATTTTGCCCATGGTGTGCCTCTCACGTGACCCGCTACTTAACGGACGTTTTGGTCGTGGACCAAATATGTTAACGGAGTTCCATACTTAGGGATGAAAGACGTAATTTCGTATACTCAGGGATGATCTTTGAAAGTGGGGCAAACCACAGGGACGAAAAATGTAATTAACTCTCTTTATTTTTTTGCACGTGGAAAATATTTAAAAACTAACTATACGACAAAATTATGACAAAAATGAGAAACGATAAAACACGTATCTTATCTTATCTTATCTTATCTTATCTTAATCTTATCTTATCTTATCTTATCTTATCTTATCCTATCTTATCTTATCTTATCTTATCTTATCTTATCTTATCTTATCTTATCTTATCTTATCTTATCTTATCTTATCTTATCTTATCTTATCTTATCTTATCTTATCTTATCTTATCTTATCTTATCTTATCTTATCTTATCTTATCTTATCTTATCTTATCTTATCTTATCTTATCTTATCTTATCTTATCTTATCTTATCTTATCTTATCTTATCTTATCTTATCTTATCTTATCTTATCTTATCTTATCTTATCTTATCTTATCTTATCTTATCTTATCTTATCTTATCTTATCTTATCTTATCTTATCTTATCTTATCTTATCTTATCTTATCTTATCTTATCTTATCTTATCTTATCTTATCTTATCTTATCTTATCTTATCTTATCTTATCTTATCTTATCTTATCTTATCTTATCTTATCTTATCTTATCTTATCTTATCTTATCTTATCTTATCTTATCTTATCTTATCTTATCTTATCTTATCTTATCTTATCTTATCTTATCTTATCTTATCTTATCTTATCTTATCTTATCTTATCTTATCTTATCTTATCTTATCTTATCTTATCTTATCTTATCTTATCTTATCTTATCTTATCTTATCTTATCTTATCTTATCTTATCTTATCTTATCTTATCTTATCTTATCTTATCTTATCTTATCTTATCTTATCTTATCTTATCTTATCTTATCTTATCTTATCTTATCTTATCTTATCTTATCTTATCTTATCTTATCTTATCTTATCTTATCTTATCTTATCTTATCTTATCTTATCTTATCTTATCTTATCTTATCTTATCTTATCTTATCTTATCTTATCTTATCTTATCTTATCTTATCTTATCTTATCTTATCTTATCTTATCTTATCTTATCTTATCTTATCTTATCTTATCTTATCTTATCTTATCTTATCTTATCTTATCTTATCTTATCTTATCTTATCTTATCTTATCTTATCTTATCTTATCTTATCTTATCTTATCTTATCTTATCTTATCTTATCTTATCTTATCTTATCTTATCTTATCTTATCTTATCTTATCTTATCTTATCTTATCTTATCTTATCTTATCTTATCTTATCTTATCTTATCTTATCTTATCTTATCTTATCTTATCTTATCTTATCTTATCTTATCTTATCTTATCTTATCTTATCTTATCTTATCTTATCTTATCTTATCTTATCTTATCTTATCTTATCTTATCTTATCTTATCTTATCTTATCTTATCTTATCTTATCTTATCTTATCTTATCTTATCTTATCTTATCTTATCTTATCTTATCTTATCTTATCTTATCTTATCTTATCTTATCTTATCTTATCTTATCTTATCTTATCTTATCTTATCTTATCTTATCTTATCTTATCTTATCTTATCTTATCTTATCTTATCTTATCTTATCTTATCTTATCTTATCTTATCTTATCTTATCTTATCTTATCTTATCTTATCTTATCTTATCTTATCTTATCTTATCTTATCTTATCTTATCTTATCTTATCTTATCTTATCTTATCTTATCTTATCTTATCTTATCTTATCTTATCTTATCTTATCTTATCTTATCTTATCTTATCTTATCTTATCTTATCTTATCTTATCTTATCTTATCTTATCTTATCTTATCTTATCTTATCTTATCTTATCTTATCTTATCTTATCTTATCTTATCTTATCTTATCTTATCTTATCTTATCTTATCTTATCTTATCTTATCTTATCTTATCTTATCTTATCTTATCTTATCTTATCTTATCTTATCTTATCTTATCTTATCTTATCTTATCTTATCTTATCTTATCTTAATCTTAATATATACTATAAGACAGTTGAACTAATGACTTATTAACCAATCAAATCGCTCAATTTCATCAAATTGACTCTCGCTTATGTCATCATTTAGATTAACTATAAATTAAAAATCCTAATAATCATTATCCAAATATATTATTATATTAGTATTTATATTAATTTGTAGAAAAAGTCTTATTAATTTACACTTTTTTGTTTTCCATCAATAATTTACACTTTTTAGCCCTGAATACTTAATTTATATTTATTTTTAGCCATAATTTGAGAGAATTTTTTAAAATTTACAGTCATTTAATTAATTAAAACAATTTCAACATATGAAATATTGTCTACAAAAAATTATTTCAAAACCTAATGACTTATTAACAAATATTAGATTAGATTTTTATAAATTATAAATATTAATATTTAGTTTAATATTTAATATAAACACAATTTGAACTCTAGATACATATCCCAAACATAATAACAGATGACGATATACAACATCCTTATCCTAAACACAATAGGAATCACAGAACATGGGACGATCACAGAACAAAGCACGATTTACAACAGAAAGTTACTTGAATACTAAATCCAAATCAATATGAACTCCATTCAAAATTCATTATATCTCTCAATAAAAAAGGTACATAAATTTCTCCTTTTTTATATATTAGTTTTGCGGATTAATGTTTGAAGTTATAATTGTCACTCAAATCAAGATTCTTAATTGTTATCAAAGAATATGAAAACAATCCAATTGTTATCTAATTATCATAGGACAGGTGATTGAAAATAAACCTATGCGTGTTATAGGTTCGCATCATGATCAAGTACATATACTTGAATATCAAGTACAGGATCACAAGTATGTTTATATTTTAATTCTTAATTATCTTTCATAATAATATCACATTATGAGTACAACTGGTTTCAAAAAATTCTATTATAGAAAAATTATTATAGCATGTGCTTTGTGGAATGACTACGGCAAACAATTTCATCAATATGTCCAGCTAATAATGACAATGACGAACCTATAATTATTGTACTACAACTTGCAAAGTATAACACTTAGAACATTATATCTTCAAAATTATAACCTTTTATGACTTAAATGTATGTAGATCTAATATTGATAATATCGTAAACCCGTGTCCAAGTAACCTTTATAATATAATGTAAAAACATTTAATGCATAGATAGATGCTAGAGTGACAAACTAATTACAAACATATTTTTACAAACTCATTCTCTACCAATAAAAAAAAAGGAAGAAAGAAGAAACAAAAAAACAAATTTTAAACTTCATAAGCCATGTCAATTTGTAAAACTATGTTTGTAATTATTTTTATCAATTCCCATAGTAAGAAAAATATATAATAAGCAATATTATTAATTTACAATGCTATTTTTTTAACGATAAATTAGTTAATTTTAAACATTAATGTTTGAATTCTGAAATCTCCAAATAAACAAAACCTCTCACTTTTTTTTTTTTAATACCTCATTAATATACTATGTTTGTTTTGTTTTGAAAACAATAACGGTCTAAAAAGTCCAAACAAAACAATTCTTCTTGGTCGGATACTCGGATATATAAAGCTGTATTCAACTATATAAAACTCCAATTACTTTTCATTTCATACCGCCTTTCAAAAACTTTTGGTTTTCTTTTTCTCTAGCTTCTTTCCTTTTCAACTTCACAAATCTTTTTCTTATTTCGGCTCAAGATTTTTTACACATCAAAAGTCAATCAACCTTCTTTATATAAATACAAATATACATACATACCTTTTTTTTTTGTTTAATCTTTTCATTCAATTCTTGATTAATCTCAATCGATTGATCAAGAAAACCAAAAAAAAAAACAAAAAAAAACATGGATGGTTTCTCCATGTTATCTCCTATCAAACAAACGGAGCACAAAAACCTTGTCACAATGACATCAACATCAACATCAAAAAACATGTTTCCAAACAACCTCGTACGTATATCAATGTCGGATCCTTACGCGACCGATTCTTCAAGTGACGATGAAGACACGATCTTCCCACGAAGACGTGTGAAAAAATACGTCAACGAAATCAGCATTCATACAAATTTATCAAAAACCAATATAAGCAATAACCATAAAAACAAAAGTATTTGTAATAATAAACAGTCGTCTACTTCTGGATTATTACAAGTACAACCAAAGCCAATGAAAACAAATTTAAATAATAATAATAATAATAATAAAAATATAAAGTATAGAGGGGTGAGACAAAGGAAGTGGGGAAAATGGGCTGCTGAAATAAGGGATTCAGCAAGACGTATAAGGTTATGGCTCGGTACGTATGACACGGCAGAAGAAGCCGCTAGAGTTTATGATAATGCCGCTATTCGGCTTCGTGGTCCCGATGCTTTAACAAATTTTGTTACACCCCGTGAGAATGATGAGAATGAGAATGAGAAGGAAAATACGAAGGCGGGTAATGTTGCTTCGACGTCTAGTTGTGATTCTGGTGAAGAGTCACATAATAATCAGCTTCGGTCTCCGACTTCAGTTCTCATGTCTGGTTTTGCTAGTAATAATAATAATAGTAAAGAAAAAGAGGTAAGTGAACCGGTTCAAGAATACGAGGAGTGTCGGTCAATAAATAAGGTTGACTTGAAGAAGTCGGGTGTTTTTGGGGATTTGTCGTTTTTGGATGATTTTGTGGATTTTGAATCGCCTGATTTGAATCCATTTAGTGATGGAGATCCGTTTAGAGTGATGCGTGATGATGATTTCGGGTTACTTGACCCGATGCCATTGGATTGTTGTTTAGATAGTGTGCCATTTGATAATAACTTTATGGATTCAATTCCTGACATTGGATCGCCCTCGATGATGAATGTTGAGGACTTTTTTCAATATATGCCCGATTATTTTAACGGGTCGGGTGTATGTTGAACCCGGATTTTGCTGGTCGTTGGAGCGAGTTTGTCCAACAAGTTTTGCGGTAAATGGGTAATTCTATTATGATGGAGTATGTATTTATTACTAATTCATAAAGAGTTCTAATTATATTATCTCTTGAAAGTTTTGGAGAGTTGAGAAGAATTTTGATTAGTGGAGTTTTTGCTATTGATATGTAATCCTTATGATTTTGACAAATTATTGGACATAATAATTAATAAAAAGGAGCTCTATTTATTTAAACGTGCTTTTGACTAAATGAGAAACGACTTTTGTTGGTGTATCTACATTTGACTTATGTGTTTTTTTTCGTCCCCAAAATAGTGAAGCAAGACATTTACATTTGACTTGATTTATGTGTTCACTAGAATTATTTGACACTGATTTTACTGGTATGAACCATCTTTTGTCATTATTATAAGAAACTGGCCACATAACTCGCGACATGTACTTAGCGAAAGTCACCCTGCACTTCTCGATTGACATATATCGGTTAAATATACAAAGTTGACCTCACAACTCGTACGTAGAGGATCACCCTTTTCATCACGGTTTGGAGATTTGGCCGGTTTTGAGCGTTTAAGTGAGTAGTCTATACATGTGTTTACTATTTAGGGACAACGAGAAACCGAAAGAAAACAATGTACTTAGGGACGACGGATGAAACAGATGGAAAGATCTCTATATCTACATTCGCCTTTTGCATTCATATCTGTATATCTTTAAAATCTTTATCATATTTATATCTATTGGGTGAAACGGGTAAACAAATATCTTTCGGATAATAATTTTTTATGAACAAAATAACAGTGGTTAATTGGAATCGAAATATAATTTTAAAAGACTATCGAAATAATTTAACACTAAACTAGAAACCCACACTATGTATGAGTGAAGAAGACGATAGTGGCATACAACAATGTGTTCATCGTCATCTATACAAGACTTGAATTTACGTGCAACGTTTTATCTTTTGTATTACACTTTTTAAAGATTTAATGTGAAAGAATTTAGATAAAGAAAACAAAAAATCAAGCAAGATACATTGAATTAGTGCTTCATGATTTAATTTGATATGAAGAGTTACAATGTTAGGAATTAAGTAATAACTTTAATTCCATATATCACTAACTAAGAAATATGTTAAATGCATTTAAAATAGTATATAGATATATATTTAAACCTTAGATACAACTAAGACTTGGTTTTCATAAGCGAGTTAATAGTTAATAGTTAGCAGTGACATTCAATTGGGCAGTATGCAGAGCTCAAACTACTTATTACTCTCTGTTTGAAGTGTACCTGTATAATACGTGATGATTGATGAGTTCATAAAGTTCTATAAACTCTTGCAATTTAAATGCAGAATACATAGTAATTGGTAAACTTTAATAATTAACACGTACGACAATACGACACCACATGAATAAAAAAAAATGATACTTTACATATTAAAGCTCATTTCATTTTTTAAATTTAATGACAAGAATATATACAATTTTTTATGTACATTAAAAACAACCCATAAGGTTTCATCTTTGTTAAGTATAATATATAATTGTTTGTGAGTAACTCACTTAACATACATGCATTCAAAAATGAAGTTAATAAATATATTGATTGTGAGAAACTCAGCTGCAAATCGTCATACCAAATCACAAATCATTATTAGAGCTCACAAGATGGATTTGAAGGATAGAAATGATATATTGTGAATATGTATATATTAAAAAAAAACATCCATAAAACACAAAAACCATTTTTCATTATCATTTTTAGGAATCATCCTGATGCTTTGTGCAATGAATTAAGGTTCCACTTCCATATAAGATCAGATTAATCAGAATGAAGGTTTCTCTTGCTAAGCCTTTCTATTCCATATCCTGCTACTATACTTTTAATTTGTTCTTCCATATTAGATAGAAGTGTATTTTTTTTGGAAAGGCAAACTCTGTTACCCAAATGAACAAAGCATATTATGTTCTTCGTACCCAAATTGTAGTCTTGTAGATATATTGTACGAGTATATATGAACAAAGTCAAACTCTGTTGATCACAAAAGTAAAAGAAAAATACCTTTACCGGTTATTTCATGTCAACAGGTGATGACCCAAATATCAATGTGTATAAAACTTGAAAATTTGTGGTGCAACTGTGTACTACAGTAAAAAGGAAGTACGTTTGCATTTCATACTTTTAACCTTTATTTTTAATTTATTTGTAAAATACGAGAATAGTGCCCGCACAATGCGTCGGCGAAAATTTACAACGTGCGATATTTCGTGATGACAACAATTTGCAAAGTCGTACTTTTTCAATGGCGGGAATTATCGCGTCTTTATCTTTTGTCTAATATGTACTAAAACAAATAAAATATGGAAAAAAATGAATATAGGGCTGGTATACATCCAACTTGGCTGAAAAGCCACTCACATATTTTTTGTTGTTGATATTTTCAATAAATAAGACCTTAATGTTTTTTATATATTGAAAAAAATATATTATGTGAAAAGTTTTCACCCAAATTACTTGTGTAACAACCATAATAAAATATACATAGTCAAACATATTCACAATCACATTTTAAAATGAACTGAATAAAGATAATCAGATAAAATTTATTTCAAATGAAATATTAAAATCAAAAATACAAAAGATAATAGCGAAATATATGTACATACTCGTAGACACTATCCAGTGACTTTACACTCACATGACTACATATTTCTTTCATATCTCATTGTGCACATCAAATGGTCACATATACTGAGAGAGGAACCAAATAGTGAAGTCAGAAAAAGAAGTAAACATGATGATTTCAACACCAGGAAAACATATCTTGCATTTTGACCACCGCCGTACATCACCACCCACCACCGCCTGCACCACATAAACAACATTACCCGCCACCATATAAAGGAGAAATATCAGATCTGGTAACGATAGACCAGATCTTCACCGATTTGACCTTTTTTCATCCGTTGACCGTCCGTTGACTGTCGTTGACCGGTGGTTAAAACAGAAAAGTAGGATAGGGTTTTGTTCGCGATAGAATTCTGATTCGATTGCAATGAGTTTCGTGTCTTAATTCGAAAAAGCGAAAGAGTAATCACGTTTTTCACTTTTCCGGCGAGTTTTCAAATTTTCTGGCGAACCTTGAATCGGGTTTATTTTGGCAAGGGTGTGTGCGGATTTTGTTCCTGAGCATTTTGGTGACAATTTCGAGTTCCAATTCGAAGAAACGGAGGAGCAATCGTAGATCTAAGTTTTCCTGCGAGATTCAATGAATTTTCAGGCGGCGGTGATGGTGATGTAATGGCAGCGGCGGTGACGGGTGGTGGTGGTGGTGAGCGGCGGTAGCAGCAGTGTTAGCGGCGGAGATTGGTGGCGGCGACGGGAGGCGGCGGCGGTACGTAAAGGCGGCGGTGGTGGAGATGGAGGCGGTGGAGGTGGCAGCGGCGTTTGATGGTTGTTTTAGACGGCGGAGGCTGGTGGTGGTTGAAGACGGCGGCGGCTGTGGTGGTTATAGGTGGTGGTGATTGGAAAGGTTTTGGGGGTAAAAGGGTAATTATCTATAAAAGGTAGGGGTAAATTAGGTAGATCAACGTTGTAATTTGAGAAATTGAAAATGGCTCTATTATAAGTATAGATTTATAAAAGTTTTTTACTGCCTCGTGTAATACACTTACAAGACTTTAAACATGAATTATATGAAACCAAACATCTCTCATTTTTCGCAGATGGAGGGTATCTTCCTTAGGATATTGTTAGGATTCATGCACATAAATCATATAAGCAATCACGAGTACGCAGCGGAAAAAAACGTATATGCAATACTATTAATTAACAAAGTAGGAATTGAATGTACCTTTTAGCGTAAGCTTCCAATAATATTAATAATAATATAATTATTATTAGTTAGGGTTTAAAGTAAAACCCCTCTACGATCGCACACTTGACACCCCTATGTATGTATGCTAGTACCCGATCACGAACTCACAACCCTTTGTGTATAATATTCCCTAAAGTCAAACTCAAATCCCAAAACCCTTTGGATTGAAACTTACGGCCGAACCATATAAGGGAGAAAAGAGAAGGTTTTGTTATTTTACAATTTAATTGTCATACAAAACCCTTAACCCATGACCTCTTTATATAGGACAATTAGTTAGGGTTTTAAACTTGATGGACAAGTTTAGTCAAGGCCTAAAAACCCATTAGAATTTTCGGCCCCCCATTAGAGTATAAGTAGGAAACTTTTCAATTTACACTTTAATCCCTATCTTTTAATTAATAAACATTTATTTAACATTTAACTTATGTTTATTAATCATTTCGTGATCATATTAATTAATATATTACTTTAACATATTAATTAATTACATAGAGTATACGTGTCATTTCGTGTGACCCCGTAGGCTTAAATACTTTCCGGACATGCGTTTATTTAACGTGATCATATTCCAACAAGTTTTAGATATTTTATACGAGTAATAATATGTTATGCATTCCGCTAGCTTTACACAAAAAATATCACATAAAGCTTACTACAAAATTTGTTATTGTATACATTAAATCTTAATTCATTATATACGTGAGTTCTTTTATACTGTAAAGTGAATATGCCTTGAGCTAAGTAACTTTTTATATCATTTGCATTTTAAAGTACTACTAGTTTTTACGCTTATAACATTCAAATTCTTATTTTCTGAACCTATGTGAGGTATGATTTCTAAGTTTTTTTGTAAAAATAACTAAACATTAAAGACCAGTAAATGCATACTTTAGACTTAGCGTGGATAAAGAAGCACAACGAGGTTGTGTTCTAGTTGGTCGGATGACTATCTCTATTACTCAAATGTGTGCAACCTAACCGAGGTATTCTTGTGGCAGTTTCTTGTCATGTCCAAAATGTTTACCTAATGAGATCTAGAGCATGTGACATGACTCAAAGGAATAAATAAATCTTTCTACACTTCCTCAAAGAGGGGGTAAATTGCATGACACTAAAAATGAAATGTCTCCTTATTGCAATTCAAATTCCTAATGAAATCAACTACCCGTCTAAGCAACTAGCCAAGATAAACTTTAAAAAGTTTAAATGGATTAGTCATTACTGTGTTGCCAAGAAACCAAATAAAGAAAGTTATGAAATCGATTTTGTTATCGTTGTAGTTTTTGTCATTGTCAATTTTTCATTCGGACATTTTTTAGTGGCCTAAATCTACCAAATAAGAAGAAAAGAAACATATCAGCCGGACTTTAAGAAACTTAGACTAATCGGCCTTATAAAAAACTGGGCTAAATCTTAAAATGTGTTAGATTTACGTATAACTACAAGTATTTTAGGCCTGTAAAGATATGGGCTTTGTGTCTATAATGAGTAAGGCCCATAACCCATATATTAGGGCATATGTAGCTATCCTATTACCTTGACATATCATTTTTTTTTATATGTGTCAATTTCTATGTTTTTCTCATTTAATTTTTTCATTAATTATACTCCAACTCATCCATTTAATTAATCACTATAAATTAACAACAAATAAATGTCAAATAATATAGTTTTCATGTCATATTTTGCTTATTTGTCACTTTTCTTCTATTTTTTATTTGTAGTATTATTATTGTTGTTGTTGTTGTTATCATTATTATTATTATTACTCCCACATACTATAATTTGTTATTTTAATATAATTTTTCATTAGTCATATTTTAACATACTAGACATATATCATATATTCTTAAATCACAATCTTATTCTTATCATTTCTATCAGTTGTAACTTGATATTTGATGATTATATCATAAGTTATAGATAATACTGTAGTTATGAATATCTTTTTTATTTACGTTCTCATAACTGTGACCCGTAGAACGTATGAGTTTAATCTAGTTTGATACTGTAACATCCTAAATAACTTTTATGGTGTCAAAGACTTAGCCGGTAATCAAATGATGATTTTCGTTAGATGTTAATGGTGATTAATATGCCGATGTACGTATTCTATGTGAGCTTAGTTTTTATAATTATATGTATTTTAAAAGTAGTTACAACTAGCAGCTCTATTTTATGGAACAAATATTATGTAGATGTATTAATGTTTCTACTGCAACTAGTGTCAAATAATTAAATGTGAGATAGCCAGTACAATTTGATAAAAGGTCTCATAAGTTGCAGTTTAGCTAACATAATCCTTCAAATGGTGTTAATAACAAATGTGTATTCTAACGATTATTATATAAAGTAAATGATGGAAAATCATAAGTCAATATAATAGTCAATTGGCCATGTCTCTAGCTCGGCCCAAATAGGAATGTAGTTCGTGGCCATATTATAGCTCAACCCAAATAAATAAATCATCCCATTCGACTATTCCTTACAAAAATAACTTAAAGAATAATAAGAAGAAAAACCCTACGGCCACAAGGGGAGATTAATTAGACGAGCAAGAATACTACCGAGTTTATTCGACGTCGAGATTTAGTTCAATCCTCGTAGCTATTGTGCTTGATTTTCGATTACATTATAAGGTATAGACTCGATCCAACATGTTTTTTTTCGTTCTAAAGTGATAGTGGTGTGACCTAGTTTATAGTGAATAGCCATTGATCGTTAATTAAAAATCAAACACGTACGTAATAACGTGTTTTGGGATATAGGTCGGGGAGTGGTGAGGGATCCAAGCGTATGGAGATGGTTTTGTTTAGTATCTTCGAGATACAATCAATGTAATGGCGGTAATGAGGATCTTGGGTGGTAGTAGCGTGGAACTAGGAAGATCAATGGGGTGTTGGTTCTCGGCTCATGGTAATTTCATGTTCGAGTTTCTGGTTATGTTCTTATCACATATGAAAGAAGTTAGTAAATCTGGAGATATACGCCTTGTCAGCAAGACAACAAGTCTCGCGTGAAATAGCGAGATATCTAGAAGGAGAGATCGATGATGGTACCTTTTTGTTTGATATTTTCTAGTTCGCCATGGTGTTTTCAGTATATGTCAAACTACGAAGATATAAAGGTAGTCTATCGTGAATATCGTCATGTCAAGATTAATGTCGAGACGACAAGTTCATTGGAGTTTCAGTTCGACGTAGTGTGATTTATGGGTTATAAGGTAAAGCTCGTTCGTAGCTTTATAATATATATTGTGCTAACCTCAAATATGCGAGGGAGGGGCTGGGGTGGTCGAGTCTCAAAATAGATATTGTCCATATTCGTGTCAGGTATGTAGATGTTTCAGTAGAGAAGATATATAACTAAATTAAGTTACAACTAATAAGTTTTGCGTCTTTCGTCTTGTGTATGGAATTGTTAAGATGGCAAATGAGGATGTTGTCTAATTATGGAGGAAAAGAAGATTCAAATAAAACTTGCATCTTATAATGAGGGTGATGTTGTACATGATATTGCATAGAAAATGGAATTCATGCAAACGTTATATATAATACATGTAGGTTAATGCCATAAGTCATATAAATGGATAGTTAATTAAGTTAGCTAAATTAAGCATATGGATAATTATAGGTGTTTGGACGACAGCATGAGTTCGAATGTGATGGATCTTATTTTCTGAATAAGGTAAGATAACATATTTTGTCACACTGGGGACACAACAAAATATGGTTTTGATATAATCTCTTTTAATGATTGTTTTACTATCTCATGCATATGTTGGGTATGGGATTCACTCGGGAGGTTATTTGGGATTATTGAATATGTATGCTATGCTGATAATGTTGTGTGATTATGAATGTGACGTGTGATCAATGATGGGCTTGTACACATAGTACACTAGACTATAGTAGGTTACCATGTCACGTTGCACGTTAAGGGCCCTAATGATGAAAAGTCGAAATGTAGATACGATGATGATGTGAGAATTAAATGTTGAACTAAAACTCGAGTATAATATTGATGTGAGAGTGTTAAGCTTAACCCACATTTGTCCTATGGACTTTTGTGCATGTCGATCACTCGGGGGTAGTCATGATACTTCCGTGTGACCCTAATCACGTGAGATGAGTAATTCCGGGTGGAGTGATTACCACTATATGTGCGGAAACGGGTTACTCCTGGATTGGTTATGCCTATCCTTAACGACGTCGATGGACCACCGTAAGGTCTACCCATCAAGTCGGGTGTGAGGTTCCTTGTTAAGTCATGTGGCCGCCTACACACAACCCTCATCCCTATGTTGAATAATTAGGCATAACTATTTGATGATGATGTGTGTGATGACGTGAGCTTAAGATGATAATGACGATTGTGGATTGCTAGGCACTTTATAGGGTTATTAATGCTTATGACGTTGATTGTGATGATGTGTGATATTGTTGCCTATATGTATGTGTGAGATTATTTTCAAAAGTGGTTTAATTGGCAATCCTACATTTATTATATTAACCTGTTATCTTACTCAGCTTTATAAGCTGACACTTGTTTTGTGGAAAATGTGTTGTGCCCTCAGGTTATGTGTAGGTGGAGCTAGTAGATATGCGAGAGGCAGGGTAGCTATTGATGATGAATAAAGATGGCTTTTAGTTACCCATTTGCTAGTACTTTTAGGTAGACTTATTTATTATGTCGGTTGGCATTTTATTTTGTTGATTGTGGATATTAAATTATTGTGATGATATGTTGCTAGTAACACCATTTAAAGTTGTTTAATGATTCTATTATGAATCAAATGAGATTTTAAACATTGCTTCCGCATCTTATTTAACAGATTTTTGCTTTAAGTTGAAAACTTTTTCATATCCACATTTTTATAAAGTGGGGTGTTACAGATACAATGTCTATCAAAGTCATAAATACATATAACTAAAAAAAGCTTTACATTGAACCATAATCTGTGTTTTTGAACCATATAGTTTGATTCGATTTGTATTTCAAACACCTATTTGTTTCATGCCAAATAATCAAATATCATATAAAATATATGTTTGTTCTAGCCGTTCAAAAATAAAAATAAAAATATATGTTTGTTCACTATGTTTTGAATCTTTTTAATCAAAAAGAGGATTTGTAAATTTCGAATATGGGACATGCTTGAAACAAAAAACATAATACGTATGTTTTATAAAACTACGTCAAATTGCCAAATAATTTTGGTAATTATTGCATATCAATGTCATCTACATTAACATGAAAATTATACTTAAGTAAACCTAGTCGTTGTTTTGTTTGTTGAAGTTCTTTCGTCTTTTAACGCATAGATGGTTACTCTATTTTCACATCTCTATCTCTATCATCTATCACGTTTTTTTCTCTTTTTATTTTTATTCTGTTTATTTAACTTAATAGATAACTATTATTTAAAACTTTATTAAAAATCTTTTCCTATCAAATCAAATCTTTTTAAAATTTAAAGAGATATAAATCTATAATATCCTTAAAACTCTTTCAACAAGTTATTATATATACAACCTAAATTTTTATTAATCATTCACATTCAATTCATATCATTCTCACATCCTTATCAATCTAATTTACAAAAAACTCACGGTTATTTTTTTTCTTTCTATATCACTTTAAATTTATTGAATTGTTCATGTTTGCTCATGATTTTATATTGAATTGTTATTTCTCTATTTTATTTTGTTATCAATACTTGTAGGTTATGACTTCTTGCAAAAGGTTTGATTCTTATTTTTTAAAAGATTATCATCCTTACTTTATTTACATCTTTCTATTAGGGGTGTACAAAATGAACCGGAAAACCGAAAAACCGGTCCGAACCGCGTGATCCGAAACCTAAAAAACCGAAACCGAAAAAAACCGAAACCCGAAAAAACCGAAAACCAAAAAACCGATGTATAACGGTTCGGTTACAGTTTTTAATATTCATTAACCGCGGTTAACCGAACCGAACCGAATTTTGATATATCCCTACATATAATCATATATATGTATGTTTACACATATATTTATTACATGAATACATCATTTACATACTATATAGCTAACTTTTTATATTTGTTGCCTAAAATTTAAACAATTTTACTAACTTTCTTTCGTAATCTATGATTAGCTTTGGGTATACTAAGTAACTTTTTATAATACATCTTTTTAAGAAAAATTGTTAACTTTGTTTAAAATATTAATAAAAAATATTAGTAATATCATATAGAGGACACTAGATTTTAGACCCGTGTCCAACACTGGACACGGGGCTTACGTTATTATCAGTATTAGATCTTCATACATTTAAGTTATAAAAACTTATAGTTTTAAAGATATACGGTTCCAAGTGTTATACTTTGCAAGTTGTAGTACAATAATCATAAGTTCGTCACTGTCATTATTAGCTAAGACATATTGATGGAATTGTTTGCCGTAGCCAAGACACATGCTACAATAATTCAACTATTATAGAATTTTTTAAAACCAGTTGTACTCATAATATGATATTATTATGAAAGGTAATTAAGAATTAAAATATAAAATTTTTTAATTAATTAAATGATTAAAATTTTTATAAAAATCTTCTAAGTTGATGGCTAAAAATAAATATAAATTAAGTATTTAGGGTTAAAAGTGTAAATTATTGATGGAAAACAAAAAAGTGTAAATTAATGAGACTTTTTCTACAAATATTAATATAATAATATATTTGGATAATGATTATTAGGATTTTTAATTTATAATTAAAGTAAATGATGACATAAGCGGGAGTCAATTTGATGAAATTGAGCGATTTGATTGGTTAATAAGTCATTAGTTCAACTGTCTTATAGTATATATTAAGATTGTAAGTAATGATACTCTTAGATAGAAACTTGCATTGCATAAATATAACATTAGAAAAAAGTATTTCAAAATTAGATGTAATGTATATTTATTTATAAAACAAAATACTAATGTAGTTAAATGACTATTATACATAGAAAAATTAATTAATACAATGTAAATTGACTATTATAATTGAAAACTTGAACTTTGTATAAGCATGACTTTAATAAATGGTTAACCGAAAATCGAACCGAAATTAACCGATTTTTTCGGGTAACCGATTTGCGGGTAACCGAAAAAAACGGTTCAAAATTTTTAGCTAACCGAACCGAACCGAACCCGAAAAAACGGTTCGAAATTTCTAGCTAACCGAACCGAACCGTTTACAGCCCTACTTTCTATTTAAAATATGACATATATTTTGTTAGTATTATTCTTTATATGAAAAGAAAACAATGTTGGTTCAAGTTAAAGATTTGAACCCAATACATGTTAATCATCATTTAAGACTTCGTGTTGTGCATGTATGGATTACCTCATATTGGAACAACGCAAAGAAAATCAAAACACTTGGTTTTCGTTGTTTTGATTTTCTTCGCGTTGTTCCAATCCGACGTAATCTTTAGGAACCGAGGTTTGCTCATCATGACATCCCCGAACGATTATGTTTAGCCGTTGGCATAAGAAAGCTTTCTGACGTGGTTGTGGAGGTATCAAATCTAATCATTTTTTTTCTCTATCACTTGGGGTTTTTTGCAATGTGATCTTATATATGCCATCAATTTTTTTTCAAGAACTTGATTGTGTTGAACAACTCGAGACTCTCGAAGAGATTGGATCTGTATCAAGAGTTCTTTCAGGTTGCTGTATCAAGAGTTCTTTCAGTTCGTTCGGTGCATCTCTACCCGATTTTGGCTCCTCCCACAGTCTTTAGACATCACTAAATACATGGTTATAGTAATTAATTATGGCCACTGAAGTTATTTAAACTTTATGTACGCTGAAAACATGTTATTTGCGATAGAAACTAGATTATGATTTTTCATCATTCGGTAACTTTAACAAAAAAAAAGAAAAATTCTTCTTATTGTTAGTAAGAGGGAACGACAAAATTTAAATACACCAAATAATCCTAAAGTAGTAAATTACTCATTGACTAAGATAGGACTTGGCTCTTTACTCCAAAAGGCAGTAGGCTTTACCAAATGGTCTTTTTTTAAAACCTCCTTTTCAAAAAAAAACATCCACAAAGCAAAATCAATTTTCATTTTCGATTTTAGGTATCCTCAGGATGCTTTTTGCAATGAAGGTTCCACTACCATTCCTCTTACAAGCCTTTCCACGTCCATGCCCTTAACCTGTTACCTTTCTTTTTCCATATTAGATCCGAGTATCTCAACAACTCAACAAGAAAATTATTAATCTACCTAACAACATGATAATGATACTTATAACACCATGCTTTATAAAAATGCGGATTTCAAAAAATTTTCAACATAAAACATAACTCCGTTAAGTGAAGTGCGGAAGCGACGTTTTTAAAAACCCCATTTGATCCCTAACGGAACCAAATAACATAATAAATGTCTTAAAAGGTGTTACCAACAGTATCATCACAATACCCAAATGAAATCCACAATCAACTTAAAGACAACCAACATAATAATGGCCAAACGGCTAAATAAACATCTACGTAAGTAAATGCAACTATGGGTAACTAAAGCCACAATCCTCAAGCTCCACAAGTAGCTACCCATCTCACCATCTACTGATCATCTTCAAGTCCTAACCTGAGGGCACAACATTTTTCCACAAAACACAAGTGTCAGCTTAAAAGCCGAGTAAGATAACAGGTTAGTACAAAACAAGGATTGTGTAACATCCGCGATTTTGACCCGTTTGACTTTATATGTAATTTGGCTAACGAATTTAATTAATGACATGATTTAGTTCATTTGTGACTCAACGACCAAATAATGTGTTTGATGGATCGATTTAGCGACTTATGAAGCGATACGATACGCGACAATGTTTAATTAACTAGAATTGATGATCGGGTCAACCCATGGGTCAACCTACAACCCACAACCCATGCCCATTGATCCAACCCTATCCTCCCAATTCTTCCACCCAATCCCCATTCACCACTCATTCTCTATCTCTCTTCTCTCTCTAAGTAAATGCAAGAACATCACATTCACACACACACTCTCTCACTAGATTCCTTCTTCATTTAATGTCATTCAAGTTTAATTAGTGCAAGAATCATCATTATTATCATCATCTCTACATTATATTAAGAACTTAGAACTTGAAGTGCAAGAAATATCCCATTGTAGCTCAAATTCGGATTTTGGCTTTTGGTGAGAATTTTGGTAAGTGTTCTTAGTTCAAATTCATGCTTATTTAGTGTAAAACCTACGTCTCGACCCCTTTGATTGAGTTTTGGCCGAATTCGAGTGCAAGAACACCATTGAGTAGAAAACTAGGGTTTTGAATTATTAATTAGGTTAAAATGATTTTTAAATAAGAAATTGATGTTTTGGAAATGGAAATATGAAGTAGGTTTTGTCACAAGATGTTTAATTATGGCCGTTTATGCTTAACAAGATGTAAAAGTGGGTTTTGAAGCATTGCAAAATGAATTCTTGACCTAAAATGGGTTTTGGGGTGTGTTTGGGTCGAAATGGACCACCTGCTGCTGCTGTGTAATCTGGGCTCGAGCCACCGTCTGTACGGTCCCCCACAGCGTCTCACATGCTGGCTTGGTGGTGGCTGAGCGTCCCATACGCTGGGGGTTTGTGTGGCTTACGGTGGGTTTGCAAGGTGGCGTCTCATACGGTATTCTCACCGTATGAGACGGTGGTCTCAAAAAGCCTTACGCCAAATCCTCACTGACTTACGCTGAGTTCCTGATCGAGACGCCAAAACTTCAACTTCCAGGCTACCGTCTGGGACGGTGGCTGAACCGTGTGTTACGCTGGGCCAGCTTTGGGCTGGCGTAGATTACGTTGGAAGTCAGCGTCCCAAACGCCCTTCCCCATTGTTCGATTTCCTGATTCTTTTCCTAGATCACCTTTCTCAATCCTTGGATCACTCGATCTAAGCTTTCGTTTGAGTATTCCTTTGACTTCCCTAGTGTTGTATAAGCGTCACAATCGTCTCTCAAAGTCTTGGATCACAACTAAACCCAAATTTAGGAGTTTACTTGATTTGATAATGTACATATCATATATAATGATAGGTTGTGGACACGTAGCGGTCGTTGAACGATTGTAACTTCATCTAAACTCGTTCTTACTGGTTGTTTCCGATCAAGGTGAGTTCCGTAGCTCCCTACTCGCTTGAGATTCGCGCTGGAAAGTGTACATATACTTGTTTAGTTGTTTGATTGATTGATTTATGGATTTGTTTGATTGTTTGATTGTTTTGGTATACGATTGAGATATTATGATTTATTTAGGATAGTTGTACATACATGGAAGACGATGATGCCTTTAAAGAGTTATAGATGTGGTGGCAAGGCTGCGGGTGACCCTATATATAAGCATCTATGATTCCTTAAATGTAGAGTCGTATGAAATGTATGTGCATTGTGTTTTGGTTGGATTGTTGGATATTGGATTGGTTATTGGAAGGACATTACGCATTGATACACTTGTTGAGATGACAAAACTCAAGTATTGTGATACTTGACGCTTATTGTTGATACGCTTGTCGCCCCATTGGGGAGCCGGGTACTTCCAAGTACTCGATGCCGAGTATTGGCCACACTCGATGATTTGGTGCATGACCCCAAACATATAGATATATATGTTTGATGATTTTGAGATGCCACGTTGGTCGGGTCGACGACATCGTGAGTATCGTTGCATTGATGGTGTTACGAGACACATTTGACACATACTTTGATTTGGACATCTCATGTGCATGTTTATCACACGCATTCGCATTTCATTTGCTTTATTTTGTGTAGTCCTTGATTTATTTGACGTGTGACACTTAAAGGCTACTTGTAAGTGATTTTACTTGCCTTTACATTGGATATCTTGCTATTATTGACGATGGTTTCTTGTGAGCCATTACTACGAACTCACCAACCTAGTGTTGACTTGTTTAATACACTTTTCAGGTAACCAGGTAATTCAAGGACGTGAAGTTTGATTGTTTGCTTGCTTGACCCCGAACTTGGACTTAGATGGATCAAGGATTCATTTGCCCTTCTTTTGCATCTTGCTTAGGATCGATCGCCATCTTTTGATTTTGTTTTGTAAATGTTTGATCGCCATCTTTTGACTTAACTTGTTGGATTCACCGAATCCCTTATTTGCATATAGTTTATGTTCTACGATAATTCCATCGCGTGCTATTTAATTTCCATAATATTCCGAGCCCTAGCTTGGGGTGTTACAGATTGCCAAGTAAAACATTTTAATAAATAATATATCTCACACATATGTATAGGCACAATCACACAATTCCACGTAAACAACATCATAAGGATATTTAATCCTATAAAGTGCCTAGCAATCCTTATTATTCCACGTTACAACACAATTTCCACGTTCCACGATATCCACGTATAGTTATGCCATTATAGTCAACAATAAAAGGTTTGTGTGTAGGCGGTCATAAGACCTTACAGGAACCTCACACCCGACATGATGGGTAGCCTTTCGGGGTCCATCAATGTCGTTATGGATAGGCATAACCAAATCCATGAGCAAACCGTTTCCACATGTATAGTGGTCAATCACTCCACCCGATCTACTCTTTCCATGATGATTGGGTCACACGGGAAGCATGTACATTGCCCCCGAGTGATCCACGTACATAAGAGTCCATCAAACTAATGTGGGTTAAGCTTAACACTTTTCCACGTTGTGCTCGAGACTTAAACACACTATAAATTCCACGTTAACACACGGTAATTCCTCGTTACATTATTGGGGCCCTTAACGTGATTCGTGACATGACAACTTAAATAAGTCTAGTGTACTATGTGTACAAGCCAACAACAAGCAACTTTTTTATCACACAACAAACTATTCATCACAAGCATATTCACATAATCATGCATAAAATGTCCACAAGTAACCCCCCATATACATCCATACCCAACATACGCATGAGATAGTTAAAACATCATAAAAGGGGAAGTAATTATCAAATCTATGTTTTGTTGTGTCCCTCGTGTGTCAAAAGTAAGTTATCTTACCTTTGCGCTTCACAAGCCACAAATAATAATAAAACAATATTTTATCTTCTTTTCTTTTTTTTGACGGCTCGAAGGCACAGATTGGAGGTAGATCTCTTTTCGTTTTTTTTTTTCTTTTTACTCGACGGCACAAAGGGATAGTAAAGAGTGACTAAATTATGAACTAAAATGACATATTATTAGGTCTTAGGTATATTAACATGTAACACCCTTTTAATTTAATTAATTAAAAGACAACCTCAAGTAATATCATGTACCGACGACTAATATATATCACCTCAAAAAACACTATTGGTAAACATTTATCGACACTTTTAATTACACCATGGGAACACATACCCAACTTTATCCACATAAACAACCCACATTATTCTACTTAATTTACACACATATTAATTCACATAAATATATGACGCCACTTAACGATAGGTCAATATTGACTAACAGTCAAAGTTAACGGAATTAGAATAAAAGAGTTCGGGATGTTACAAAAGCATACATCGCTGACATACAAGGGGGATCCTGGCCATAAGTAATATCATTGGCCTTACATAACACAATGCGTTTTGGGCGTATTTGCAGTGGATGAGAGGAGAACTCCACAGTTAAGCGTGCTCGGGCGGTAGCAATGCCAAATGGGTGACCCTTCTGGGAAGTTTGCCCGAGCAACCAGAAACAAAGCCGTGAGCCTGCGGGCAAAGCGGACAATATTGTGTTGTGGTAAGGCTGAGTGTTACAAGTAGTATCAGAGCAACCCTTGGGATTGTCGGGAGTGTATGGCACACTTCATAACTCAACAAGGACGTTGAGTTGTGTTGAGGGGGTGTGAAAGCATACATCGCTGACATACAAGGGGGATCCTGGCTATAAGTGACATCAATGGTCTTACATAACACAACGCGTTTTGGGCGTATTGGCTGTGGATGAGAGGAGAACTCCACAGTTAAGCGTGCTCGGGCGGTAGCAATGCCAAATGGGTGACCCTTCTGGGAAGTTTGCCCGAGCAACCAGAAACAAAGCCGTGAGCCTGCGGGCAAAGCGGACAATATTGTGTTGTGGTAAGGCGGGGTGTTACAAGTAGTATCAGAGCAACCCTTGGGATTGTCGGGAGTGTATGGCACACTTCATAACTCAACAAGGACGTTGAGTTGTGTTGAGGGGGTGTGAAAGCATACATCGCTGACATACAAGGGGGATCCTGGCTATAAGTGACATCAATGGTCTTACATAACACAACGCGTTTTGGGCGTATTGGCTGTGGATGAGAGGAGAACTCCACAGTTAAGCGTGCTCGGGCGGTAGCAATGCCAAATGGGTGACCCTTCTGGGAAGTTTGCCCGAGCAACCAGAAACAAAGCCGTGAGCCTGCGGGCAAAGCGACAATATTGTGTTGTGGTAAGGCTGAGTGTTACAAGTAGTATCAGAGCAACCCTTGGGATTGTCGGGAGTGTATGGCACACTTCATAACTCAACAAGGACGTTGAGTTGTGTTGAGGGGGTGTGAAAGCATACATCGCTGACATACAAGGGGGATCCTGGCTATAAGTGACATCAATGGTCTTACATAACACAACGCGTTTTGGGCGTATTGGCTGTGGATGAGAGGAGAACTCCACAGTTAAGCGTGCTCGGGCGGTAGCAATGCCAAATGGGTGACCCTTCTGGGAAGTTTGCCCGAGCAACCAGAAACAAAGCCGTGAGCCTGCGGGCAAAGCAGACAATATTGTGTTGTGGTAAGGCTGAGTGTTACAAGTAGTATCAGAGCAACCCTTGGGATTGTCGGGAGTGTATGGCACACTTCATAACTCAACAAGGACGTTGAGTTGTGTTGAGGGGGTGTGAAAGCATACATCGCTGACATACAAGGGGGATCCTGGCTATAAGTGACATCAATGGTCTTACATAACACAACGCGTTTTGGGCGTATTGGCTGTGGATGAGAGGAGAACTCCACAGTTAAGCGTGCTCGGGCGGCAGCAATGCCAAATGGGTGACCCTTCTGGGAAGTTTGCCCGAGCAACCAGAAACAAAGCCGTGAGCCTGCGGGCAAAGCGGACAATATTGTGTTGTGGTAAGGCTGAGTGTTACAAGTAGTATCAGAGCAACCCTTGGGATTGTCGGGAGTGTATGGCACACTTCATAACTCAACAAGGACGTTGAGTTGTGTTGAGGGGGTGTGAAAGAATACATCGCTGACATACAAGGGGATCCTGGCTATAAGTAATATCATTAGCCTTACATAACACAACACGTTTTGGGCGTATTCGCAGTGAATGAGAGGAGAACTCCACAGTTAAGCGTGCTCGGGCGTCAGCAATGCCAAATGGGTGACCCTTCTGGGAAGTTTGCCCGAGCAACCAGAAACAAAGCCGTGAGCATGCGGACAAAGCGGACAATATTGTGTTGTGGTAAGGCGGGGTGTTACAATACTTGATATAATCAAAGGAAGAGATTAGGGGAGAGAATAAATGGATTACACTTGTCCATATGATAAAGACTTTAGGTTGATTATTACTCGTATATTGATACAATATATCATTACCCTATGAACAAAGTCAAACTTTGTTGATCACAAAAGTAAAAAGAATAATACATTTAACCGGTTATTTCAGGTCAACAGGTCACCCAATAAGTACCACTCTGTATGAAATTTGAAAGTTACTTGTGACTTTGTGGTGTAACTGTGTGTAAAAAAAAGAAAGTAATTTTACTATGCGGGATAAAAGCATTTTACCATGGCTTTATACTTGTAGCAATAATATATTAGTATGCTAATAAACTTCCTGTATGCATATATAAAATTTAGGGTTAAGCACTTTTTTCGTCCCGGTGGTTTTTTGATTTTGCAGTTTTCATCCTCGCCGTTAACTTCTGGCTAAAATCATTCTCGTGGTTTGCATTTCGTCCCTGCCGTTATAACTTTGCCGTTAACCCCTCACATGCAAGTCACGTGAGGGCCATTTTCGTCTTTTCACCCATTTTCATTCCCCCCAAACAACAAACCCATGAGTTTTATAAAGTTAAGTGCAAAAATCGTCCCTGTGGTTTGTCATTTTTGCATTTTTCATCCTCTTCGTAACAAATCCAGGAGAACTTTTCAAACAAAACAAAACAAATAAAAATTACCTGTAAGAATTTAATCCAAACAAAACAAAAACCTATATATACCTATATTTAGTTATAAATTCCCCATCTCATTGGGGTGGAAAACGAATCGACATCTCGATGATCTAGTCAATCACCTTCAAATGCAAACACGTACATACAATGTTTTAAATACAGGTATATACCGGTCGGTATTACCGGTAATACCAGTATCGGAGGGTACTCCGGTACAACTATTTTCGGTATTTTTAAGTATTACCATTCCGGTATTTCCGGTATTCTCATTTTTTATTTTTTGAATTATTTTTTTTATAATACTTTAATGTTATTTTTTGTAATTTGTGAACTTTAAAACTTATATTTTGTTATAAAGTACCTATTTGGTATTATTTTTGAGTCGAATTGTAATTATATTTTGACTATTTTCGTTAAATTGTAATAAGTTTTATAACATTTTTATTAAAAAAATAAATTAAATTAAATTAGCCGTACCAGACGGTATTAAATTAGATATTCATATGTTTGGAGGTTTGTTAAAGACATGGATGAAAAATGCAAAAACGATAAACCATAAGGACGAACTTTGCACTTAACCATAGTGTAACACCCCGAACTAGGCTCGGGATATTACTGAAAATATATAGCGTATGCATGGAATTATCGTAGAACATGAACTATATGACATAAAAGGGATTCGGTGAATCCATCATCAAACATTCAAGGTACAATATACATAAAGAACATGAAACCATAAAAGGGCGAATGAATCACGGATCCACGTAAGTCCAAGCCCTAGCAAATGCAACAATCAACCAACACGTCTCGGATTCACTTGATTACCTGAAAAGTGTACTAAACAAAGTCAACACTAGGTTGGTGAGTTAACTTCAACTTTCAACTTTCAACTTTCAACTTTCAACTTTCAACTTTCAACTTTCAACTTTCAACTTTCAACTTTCAACTTTCAACTTTCAACTTTCAACTTTCAACTTTCAACTTTCAACTTTCAACTTTCAACTTTCAACTTTCAACTTTCAACTTTCAACTTTCAACTTTCAACTTTCAACTTTCAACTTTCAACTTTCAACTTTCAACTTTCAACTTTCAACTTTCAACTTTCAACTTTCAACTTTCAACTTTCAACTTTCAACTTTCAACTTTCAACTTTCAACTTTCAACTTTCAACTTTCAACTTTCAACTTTCAACTTTCAACTTTCAACTTTCAACTTTCAACTTTCAACTTTCAACTTTCAACTTTCAACTTTCAACTTTCAACTTTCAACTTTCAACTTTCAACTTTCAACTTTCAACTTTCAACTTTCAACTTTCAACTTTCAACTTTCAACTTTCAACTTTCAACTTTCAACTTTCAACTTTCAACTTTCAACTTTCAACTTTCAACTTTCAACTTTCAACTTTCAACTTTCAACTTTCAACTTTCAACTTTCAACTTTCAACTTTCAACTTTCAACTTTCAACTTTCAACTTTCAACTTTCAACTTTCAACTTTCAACTTTCAACTTTCAACTTTCAACTTTCAACTTTCAACTTTCAACTTTCAACTTTCAACTTTCAACTTTCAACTTTCAACTTTCAACTTTCAACTTTCAACTTTCAACTTTCAACTTTCAACTTTCAACTTTCAACTTTCAACTTTCAACTTTCAACTTTCAACTTTCAACTTTCAACTTTCAACTTTCAACTTTCAACTTTCAACTTTCAACTTTCAACTTTCAACTTTCAACTTTCAACTTTCAACTTTCAACTTTCAACTTTCAACTTTCAACTTTCAACTTTCAACTTTCAACTTTCAACTTTCAACTTTCAACTTTCAACTTTCAACTTTCAACTTTCAACTTTCAACTTTCAACTTTCAACTTTCAACTTTCAACTTTCAACTTTCAACTTTCAACTTTCAACTTTCAACTTTCAACTTTCAACTTTCAACTTTCAACTTTCAACTTTCAACTTTCAACTTTCAACTTTCAACTTTCAACTTTCAACTTTCAACTTTCAACTTTCAACTTTCAACTTTCAACTTTCAACTTTCAACTTTCAACTTTCAACTTTCAACTTTCAACTTTCAACTTTCAACTTTCAACTTTCAACTTTCAACTTTCAACTTTCAACTTTCAACTTTCAACTTTCAACTTTCAACTTTCAACTTTCAACTTTCAACTTTCAACTTTCAACTTTCAACTTTCAACTTTCAACTTTCAACTTTCAACTTTCAACTTTCAACTTTCAACTTTCAACTTTCAACTTTCAACTTTCAACTTTCAACTTTCAACTTTCAACTTTCAACTTTCAACTTTCAACTTTCAACTTTCAACTTTCAACTTTCAACTTTCAACTTTCAACTTTCAACTTTCAACTTTCAACTTTCAACTTTCAACTTTCAACTTTCAACTTTCAACTTTCAACTTTCAACTTTCAACTTTCAACTTTCAACTTTCAACTTTCAACTTTCAACTTTCAACTTTCAACTTTCAACTTTCAACTTTCAACTTTCAACTTTCAACTTTCAACTTTCAACTTTCAACTTTCAACTTTCAACTTTCAACTTTCAACTTTCAACTTTCAACTTTCAACTTTCAACTTTCAACTTTCAACTTTCAACTTTCAACTTTCAACTTTCAACTTTCAACTTTCAACTTTCAACTTTCAACTTTCAACTTTCAACTTTCAACTTTCAACTTTCAACTTTCAACTTTCAACTTTCAACTTTCAACTTTCAACTTTCAACTTTCAACTTTCAACTTTCAACTTTCAACTTTCAACTTTCAACTTTCAACTTTCAACTTTCAACTTTCAACTTTCAACTTTCAACTTTCAACTTTCAACTTTCAACTTTCAACTTTCAACTTTCAACTTTCAACTTTCAACTTTCAACTTTCAACTTTCAACTTTCAACTTTCAACTTTCAACTTTCAACTTTCAACTTTCAACTTTCAACTTTCAACTTTCAACTTTCAACTTTCAACTTTCAACTTTCAACTTTCAACTTTCAACTTTCAACTTTCAACTTTCAACTTTCAACTTTCAACTTTCAACTTTCAACTTTCAACTTTCAACTTTCAACTTTCAACTTTCAACTTTCAACTTTCAACTTTCAACTTTCAACTTTCAACTTTCAACTTTCAACTTTCAACTTTCAACTTTCAACTTTCAACTTTCAACTTTCAACTTTCAACTTTCAACTTTCAACTTTCAACTTTCAACTTTCAACTTTCAACTTTCAACTTTCAACTTTCAACTTTCAACTTTCAACTTTCAACTTTCAACTTTCAACTTTCAACTTTCAACTTTCAACTTTCAACTTTCAACTTTCAACTTTCAACTTTCAACTTTCAACTTTCAACTTTCAACTTTCAACTTTCAACTTTCAACTTTCAACTTTCAACTTTCAACTTTCAACTTTCAACTTTCAACTTTCAACTTTCAACTTTCAACTTTCAACTTTCAACTTTCAACTTTCAACTTTCAACTTTCAACTTTCAACTTTCAACTTTCAACTTTCAACTTTCAACTTTCAACTTTCAACTTTCAACTTTCAACTTTCAACTTTCAACTTTCAACTTTCAACTTTCAACTTTCAACTTTCAACTTTCAACTTTCAACTTTCAACTTTCAACTTTCAACTTTCAACTTTCAACTTTCAACTTTCAACTTCAATATCACTGAAAAGATATAGCGTATGCATGGAATTATCGTAGAACATGAACTATATGACATAAAAGGGATTCGGTGAATCCATCATCAAACATTCAAGGTACAATATACATAAAGAACATGAAACCATAAAAGGGCGAATGAATCACGGATCCACGTAAGTCCAAGCCCTAGCAAATGCAACAATCAACCAACACGTCTCGGATTCACTTGATTACCTGAAAAGTGTACTAAACAAAGTCAACACTAGGTTGGTGAGTTCGTAGTAATGGATCACAAGGAACCATCATCAAATAATCACAATATGAACAAGATAAAGGAAAGTAATAACTTACATGTAGCCCTTAAACAACCATAATACGTAATATAGGTTTGCTCATAGCGAAACCTCGTCACACACAAGTAATTATACAAGTAACTATACAAGATAGTTAGTAAACGTATAATGAACATGCACGAGTGATATCAACAACAAGAAGTGCACCAACTGTGTATCAATGCCAATAATGTACCTAATGTATGCCAATGCCAAGGGTGCTTCGTAAGCATGTAACGAATATGCACAAGTGATGTCAATATAAAAATATGTGCTGTATGCATGTCAAAGCAGAGGCGGAGCCAGGATTTATGATTGACGGGGACCGTATGACAAAAGATACAGGCTTGGTCTTGGTCTTGAGTTTATTTGAGAGGTCCCGGGCGAGATGACTTGAATATGAACCCATAAAATTATGTAAACAAACAACCTAAGGCTTATAATATTGTCAAGCTAAAGGCTCATTTACACCACACTGAAAGTTCAGTTTATTGGTATCATGTCAGCATACACTGACTCATCATACTGAACCACTTTCACCATTAACCACACTGAAACTTTAGTTTATTCCTACCATATCATTATTTATTTAATATTAAAATCATATTATATTAAATTAAAAATACATCTTATCAATAATAAAAATAAATTTAAATATATTAATAAAGTAAATTAATTAAAGAAACTAAAACGTTAATTTAGCATTACTTTCAAAAAGCTGATTATCTATACTATATTATAAAGTAAATTAATTAAAGAAACTAAAACGTTAATTTAGCATTACTTTCAAAAAGCTGATTATCTATACTATATTATAAAGCAAATCCACTTTTCAACTTTCAACTTTCAACTTTCAACTTTCAACTTTCAACTTTCATTTTCATTTCTCTCTTCAAATCTCAACCACTCATTTTTTCTCTCTCCTCCATAAATCATTTTATTCCTCTAATTCATTCAAAATCTTTTATCTCAAAAACCGTACATCGATAAATTATAAAAATTATATGGGTGTTCTTAAAATTTCATGCTCTTTCATTAGAGATGTCATTCGATATACTTTTGACGAATTTTTAAATCCGAGGGCGGAGCCCGTACGGCTAAGGCATTTGGCTATCACACTCTATGACCTATCACACTTTATGACCTATCATCCCCACCATCTCACCGCCGCAACGCGCATGTACTTACTCTCGTAAACTTAAAAACTAAACTGAAACACTTCATACTTCTAGAGAATAATTGGAATTGGAATAACTAATAAAGTAATACCCAACCCCCCACTTCCCCAGACCCCCACACAATCATTTGTTTTTTTTCCTTCGTCTTCTTCACAGATCTTAAATATACACACAAACACATATATACATAATACCGAACCCCCCACTTCCCCAGACCCCCACACAATCATTTGTTTTTTTTCCTTCGTCTTCTTCACAGATCTTAAACATACACACAAACACACACACACACACACACACACA